>VXAV01005785.1:0-16970 GCA_013399715.1 Alectura lathami | reverse complement strand
CCCCCCATAAGTAAAGCTTCGCTTTGTGCCTCTGCTCTCTGGGATGGAGCAGGGGCTGAGGATGAGGAGTGGAGAGGGAGGGCTGAGGGGAGGAAGGACAGACTGAGCCTTGCTGGCCAGAGCTGTGCTGGTCCCACAGCTTGGGTGGGCAGCAACAATCCAGCTGGTGGCGTGGGTCTGCCTGCAGGGAACCAGAGCGGTGGGGCTGGCCTCAGCAGCCTTCCCAAGTTGGGAAGGAGGACTTTGTGCATGTTTCTTTCTGCTCTGTTTTTCCCTTTCCTCACAGCAGTGTGCCCAGGTGGACAAGAAGGCCAACAGTACCCTGGCTTGCATTAGAAATAGTGCAGCCAGCAGGAACAGGGAGGTGGTCATCCCCCTGTACTTGGCTCTGGTGAGGCTGCACCTTGAGTGCTGTGTTCAGTTTTGAGCCCCTCACTGCCAGAAGGACATTGAGGCCCTGGAGCGTGCCCAAAGCAGGGCAACAAAGCTGGTGAAGGGCCTGGAGCACAAGGCTGATGGGGAGCGGCTGAGGGAACTGGGGCTGTTCAGTCTGGGGAAGAGGAGGCTCAGGGGAGACCTCATTGCTCTCTGCAACTGCCTGAAAGGAGGCTGCGGTGAGGTGGGGGTCGGCCTCTTCTCCCAGGTGAACTGGTGACAGAATGAGAAGTAATGGCCTCAAGCCATGCCAGGGAAGGTTCAGGTTGGATGTTAGGAAAAACTTCTCTGAGAGAGTGGTCAGGCATTGGGACAGGCTGCCCAGGGAGGTGGTGGAGTCTCCTTCCCTGGAGGTGTTCCAGAAATATGTAGATGTGGCACTTGGGGACATGGTTTAGTGGGCATGGTGGTGATGGGTTGACGGTTGGACTAGATGATCTTAGAGGTCTTTTCCAACCTCAATGATTCTATGATTCTTAAATATACAAAGTCCTGGGAGCTCCCAAAACCTTGGCAGTCTCCTCTTTTGCCCCTGCAAGCTGGCTGTGTCAGAAGGCTTCTCTTTAGCCAGTGGTTTTGCTCTGAGCCAGCCTTGTTGAACAATGCAAAGCTATGGGAAAGAGCTCTGTGTATTCAGTGACAAAGATCTGTGTCTATTCAACACAAGTTCTGTTGAAATGTTATTTTGGGAAGTGAAACAGGAGATGTGGTTATGTGGTCACCAGTCTGGCCAAAATCAAAGGCATCCAGCTCCAGGGTTGTGTCAGCCTGCCAAAGGAGATACTAACAAGGACTGGGTAATATCCAGAGATGTTCAGAAATAATGCCGGGGAAGGTCTGGAAGACAGGGCAATCAAAAAAAGAACAGGCAGTGCAGTGGTTTATGCCCTTCCTTGGTTTACTCACAAGAGACATTGTGGACCATTACTTGTAGGTTTGAATAGCTCTACTGTGCAACAGCGAAAGGAGGTCAAGAGGTGGGCCAAGGGGCAGAAGATTGATTGGCTGACTTCATTAGCTGCTTGTAATTAAGTAGCTGTAATAGTTTGCTCTCATAATCAAAATACAAAACAGAACAAAACAAATAAACAAACAAAAACCAGGTACTTTTTAATGAACAATTAATGCATTGCAATGACACTGATAATCAAGATTGCAATGACACTGATAATCACTGACAATCAGCAAGCAGCCACTGGCTGCTGAAGGCATCAGTAGTGTAAGGAAATCACCAAAGTTGCTATAGATAGCACATCCTGAGCTCTGTGCAGCTACCTCACTGTCGTCCTCCTGTGCTCCCCGGGATGCTGCATGCCTCTGTCAGGCCCACGGAACAAACTAAGCACACCACAAGGTCACCTCTGACTCCCAGACAAAAATCCTACTGTCATCCTTTTCCCTGTCTTTGCTGGGACTACAAGCACCATAAATGCGCATTTTCTTTCTAAATGTGGATCAGGAAGTGATCTCCTGGGGCAACAGAGGGGGTCCAAGCTGTATTACACTGCTGCAGAACAAACTGGACCCTGGGGCAGGGGCTCCATCTCTCCAAAATAAACTGTGTGAACCCACTGCATCTCCTTACACAGGAGGATACAGGAGCATGATCTATACTGCTCTAACTCCTCCTTCGTGGAGCAGAATGTGAGTTAACACTGCATGTGCATACACGATTTGCACCTTTGCTGCTAAGGTGTATCTGCTCTGGAGTAAATGCCTGTGATACCAACATAACCGCAGTCATGGCAGTTGTGCTTGGTAATACAATTGCTTATTTCAAGTGGTGTCTGTTCAGGCACAGACAGCTCCCTGGGGTTTCTGTGCATTTCTCTGTGAACATGGCTGGGAAGGAATGTGTGAAAATAAGTCTGCATGGCATCCATATTTATAAATAAAGAAAAAACATTTCCCCAGGCAATAGGGCACAACATGTCTGGTCAGTCATGGAGCTGAGCCTAGGGCCCCTCCTGCCTGTCATGAACAGGTCATGGTTTCCCAAAATAAAATAATCTGAAATAAATAGCTGTGGCCTAGCTCCTGCCTTTACCGGCTGTCAGCTATTTAATCTTCTCTCTCTTCCCATGTTTGTTCAGAAGCCTCTTTCAGTGCAGCTGGAAAGGTTGTTACTAATGGTCGACCAAGCCTGAATGCTGACAATGTGAGATGATTACAACTGTCCAGAGAGCAAACACACAGACTTTTCAACAGAAGATGCTCCTGCTGCTCTGATGGGCTTCTGAGATAAAGCTCCAGACAGCGACAGTGATAAATGGGGGCTTGTGTCAACTCAAGATGAGAGGCCATGGGGTTCAACAGTAGCTCTACAGGAAAGCTGCTGTACTCAAGTGTTTTGACTTTCCTGGCTGGGGGTGACTGGCTAAAAGGAGCTATAATTAGTTTATTTATGTCAAGGAGGGCCACTTAGTTTATTTTTGAAGTGGTAGGGACAGTAATGGCTGAGCTAGTGAAAGGAAAAGTGTGAAGCACCAGGACTGCTCAGTGTGTGTAGCAACCCAAGATAATAGAGTAATCAGAAGATGGAAACCGAATTGCCACAAAAGTCACCACAAAACTTCCTCAAACTGATGTTGGACTGGAATCAAAACCCACTGGACATGCACTGCCAGGTGTGAGTCCTCAGTGGAATTTAATGTTTGCAGATAACACAAAACTGTGAAGAGTGGCTGAGGGTCGCGCTGCCACCAAGAAGGACCTGCGCAGGCTGGAGACACGGGCTGACGGGAACCTCACGGAGTTCAGCAAGGGGAAGTGCAGAGTCCTGTACTGGGCAGGAACTGCCCCAGGCACCCGCACCTGCTGGGGGCACCCGGCTGGAAAGCAGCTCTGCAGAAAAGGGCCTGGGGTCCTGGTGGATGCCACGCTGAACACGAGGCAGCAGAGTGCCCTTGTCACAAAAGTGGCCAAAGCCATCCTGGGCTGCCTGAGGCAAAGTGTCACCAGTAGGTCAACAGAGGTGATCCTTCCCCTCTACCCAGAGTTGGTGAGGCTGCACCTGGAGTGCTGTGCTCGGTTCTGGGCTCCCCAATACAACAGAGACACGTGCATAACAGAGATGGCCCAACAAATGGCCACTAAGATGATGAAGATGAGCTGGGACTGCTCAGCCTGGGGAAGAGCAGGCTCAGGGGGAATCTCAGCAATGTACATAAATATCTGATGGAAGGGTGCAGTGAGGACAGAGCCAGGCTCTTTTCAGTGACAAGAGGCAGCGGGCACAAATCATACCACGGGGTCTTCCCTCTGAACATTAGTGACCTGTCTTCTCCATCAGGCAGGTTCCTGCAGAGATTTCGCTCCACCTCACTTAAAGTCAGTCATCTGTTTACATGGAGGTGAAACCATTTTTCAAACGACATGAAAACACAGAACCACAGAATGTCTTGGGTTGGAAGGGACCTTGAAGCCCACCCAGCCCCAACCCCCTGCTGCGGGCTGGTTGCCCCCCACTGGATCAGGCTGCCCAGGGCCCATCCAGCCTGGCCTTGAGCACCTCCAGGGATGGGGCACCCACAGCTGCTCTGGGCAGCCTGGGCCAGGGCCTCACCCTCCCTCTGAGTGAACAACAGCAAAATCCTTGGATGTAAAGCTCTTCCAAGAAGTTATGTTTCATAACACATTTTCACTGAGCTCCACAGAGCTACAGCATCATGTAAGAGAGGTTCTGCCTGTATTCAGTCTCTGCTCTCAGGATTTCAAATTGGGCCTATTTCTAATACACGTTTGTGAAATCCAGCCCAGGGTTTTGCAGGCCTCTTGCTCTACGTGGGGATGAAGTACATGGCTTTCCACATTGCCTGAGTGGCAGTGCCTTGGCCAGGCATGTCAATCATGGGATCATTAGCAGCGTCTTCACGAACTGCTGCAACTTGAGAAGTGTCATCTGCAGCACATTCCTAAACCATTCATCCAGGTTTTTATTTTAAATGATGCAGTGACTTGCTTTCTAATGACTCAGAAAATAACCACAGTAATGAGAGTAAGTTTGCAAGACTGCTTGCTGCTCAGCCTAGCCAGGTTTCCATTTAGAATTGTAAAGGTTTCATTTTGAAATGTCAAATAGAAGACTTCTACTTCAAATATACAAATAAAAGTCTGTCACAGACCTTGAAAACAGCAGTTCAGTTACTGGCCAGGTTGTTCTAGAATCCCAGGTGCATTTCCTGTTCATTGTACCAACTGACATTCAAGCTGATGATTAAAGAAGGTATTCAGAAATTTTAGGGCCAGAAGGGGAACATTATGAGCATGAAGTATGATCTGCAAAGCACCAGGCATTAAATTTCACAGTTATTTCTGTGTAAAAGGCTCGACCACTGTTTTAAGCTGTAGGAAGGATTTACTCCAGGAGAACAGGCACTACCACAAGTGTTCATTTCCCTCCTTTCAGAACAAAACGTTCAATGACCCTGCATTTTTTCAAGGAGAGAGCTTTTACCCATACCCCTTAATTCAGCAGTGACTTGGATTTGATGATACACATTCAGTTTGTAAGTCATGTACTCTGAAGCAGGCTAAATCAATAGGACATTCATATATAAGACTACGCTTCAGCAGGGAACTCACTATTGGGCTAACTAATGCCATCAGAGAAAATCATCAGCTGATGGAAATCGGCTGCTGGTGCCTACTTACCAAAGCTGGGGACCTAGATCTTCATATGCAAGTGCTAGATGTCTTTCTTTTGTGGGCTTGTATGCAGACCTCCAGTTTCTGTATGGTATTCTGCAATGCAGCATGATGTAATTACATGACTATAAAGAAAATAAGCCTTAACAGCAGGCTGCTGCACCAGAATTTCTTGAGCTGCTATGTCAACTTGGAGAATTCTGCAGATGCACAATAGAGGACGAGCTGCTAGTGAAAGCCTGCTTGGTCTGAAGGAAGGTACCTGTTATTACGCCGATGTCACCCCTTCAACGTCTCATCCATCTCTGCAAAATAAACAATTCCAAGTGACAGTGAAAAGCATAGGCTGTTTTTCTCTTGAGCTGACAGACTTCAAGACATATAACAAGGGGAGAGAATTCTAAAGCACCAAAGAATATAAGCTGTTTGCTTTTAACACTGGGAGCCAGCATCTCCCAGAATCTGTTTCAAGGGAAAGGGCATAACAAAAATCAGCTATTTCTTTTTTCATTTGGACATCAGAAAAAGACCTGGGGCATATTTTCACAACTCTTTCATACTTGTATCATCACATAGTTTTGTCTACCTTCCCTTTCTGACTTTAAAGAAGATTGGGGTGAAACATACACAGACCTTTCTGCTATCGGAATGTTCCTTCCGGACAGACCAAAAGCCTCAGCACCTCCCTCAGATGCCTTTCACCCTGCACAGCCAAGCATCGTCTGTTCTCTGCAGGAGTAACAGGATTATTCAACAGCCTCAGCCTGGCTTAGACGTATCCTTCCCATGAGCGGTGTTGCACTTCTGTAGTAATTTTCAATTTCTACTAGTTTTCAAGCGTTTTAGATTGTGCACTTCCCTGTCACTTCCACAGCGGTATGCAGACTGGCTTCACCATCAGTCCCATCACGAGCTATTTCTGTGTGCAGCTTCACCACCTGATTCTAGGAACAACACCTTTCTTTAGCTCATATGCAAATGATGATTTCAATTCTAATTTTGTAAAAGCAGAAAATCATTGAAAATTGTTATAGAATCATTGAAAACAGTCAGCTCACTCCAACTGGAAGGCAGGATGAGCTACAGTTAATCCTGAAGTACAGTGAGGCTAGTCAGACACGTCTCGTGTTCTCAGACACCATCAAAGTCAAAACCTTCATGCATTTCCATGTGTAACATACTCCAGTATTCTACACACGCAACCTCAATTTGCTTTCCTCCAATTTACTTCTACCTCCTGTCAGCCATGGAGAGAGAGTAAATACACCTCTGCCTTTTCTAAACACCCTTCTGTGGATTTTGTCCTGTCCAACAGCTCTTTATGGTTCCTTCTCTTCAAGAAACCCAATTTCTTCAAACCTTCCTTCCAGTTATTCCAGTGCTTTGAACGTCCTGTTACCTCCTCCCAGGCTCAGGGCCATTCCTGAGTAGGCTCTGCCATCCTCAACAAACCAACAGAGGCAACGTTTGTTTGCTACGTGAAGGTGAAGGTGCTCAACATGTTCTTAGTTAAGAACTTAGTACATGCAATTAAGAGAGTATGAAGTTGTCCCCTGATGGTAACATTTTCAAAATGAAGGTAATTAAGTTAGGAAGGTAAAAGAGAACTACAATTTAAGAATATGTTTGGGATTAGGCAGCTCAGGAGAACTTAACAGGAAACAGAAACCTAAATCTGGGTGCTTGGTGTCAGCAATACATTCTGCCTTCTAGCAGAACCAGTTCTGTGATGCACAAAGCCTCTCAGGAGACATGCAGCAGTACAGCGTGCTTGTGTAATTGCAGGATCCTTTTTCCTACAAATGGGCACCTCCTTTATTCCAGCTATCATTGTTGTGGATTTTGGTTACTTACGTTCTGAAGTCAATAAAAATGTAAATAGCAATGTGCACAAGCTTGGGCGCCCTGTAGGTCAGTCTGAGCGTCTCTGAAGAAGCAGTGTTTGTCATCTTGCCCACCACAGCACTCTTATGGCCTTCACTGAAGAACCAGGCTCCAGCACCACGCCATGCACCAGCAGACTAGCTCTTCTGCCACTGAAAATTAGCTGCAGTTACACACAACACGCTACTGGACCGAGAACAGCCACATAACGTCGCAGTTTTCTGCTTCATCATGCACTCGGTTATGGATACAATCTGGTATATCATCTTGGAAACATATGAGGCCAAAAATGTGCTCTGGTTTAATGAGAACCAACAAGTGTTGTGGAACAGGTGCATGCTGTCCTTCTCAGTTCAACTTTCTTTCTGCTGACTCATTTTGCTCCTGATTTTCCAACTTCTCTTTCTGACCTCAGAGGAAGTTCCTATTTTACTCTGCTGCCAACCAAGGAAAATACACCAAAATATTTTCAATAGCCAAAATAAAGCCCACACGTACTGCTAACGGGCCACAAACAAACACGCTTGATGCCATTTTGCATCTTTTTTTAAGCAAAAATCTATTGGATGACGGGGACACTGGAAAGGGAACTTCAAAGGAGAGTACTTTAAATCCATCAGTGTTTATGTCAGCTGCAAGACTAGATGAATGTTAACGAAGACATGAAGAGCTCCTCTGTAAAACAGCTTCCACAACGAACAAACTGGGGAGCACTCCAATGCAAGTGGCATAAAAATGTCATGATAAAATGCCATCACTAGCACAGAGTAAATCAAATCAGAGCCCAGCATAGCTGACACGTCATCAAATTTATTAAAAAATAAAAGCTCAAGATAAACAGTCAATAAGCAGTGTAAGAAACAGCTCACAATTTTTACCTTTGCATTATTCCACAGCAGCTACAATGACTGTGTTAAATGCTGCCCAAGATGACAAAATAAAGCATGAAACCACATCTTGAGTAGCAAATCAGACTTTCATTCTTTTAGTCAGTATTAAATATTCATTTGTATCTTCTGAAAATATTTTAACTTGAATAACTTATACACGGTTACAATCAAACATTTAAGACATCCCCTCTCTCGTGGACACGCATTTTTTCCATTACAAATTCTCTTCACCTACAAAGTCAAAAATTTGACAGGATTATGATTTTCTGATAGAATCTTCCCTTTGGTTCTTAAAAGATCTATCATATTGGTAAAACTTGCAGGCTTACTGGACACTATCACACAAACAAGTTAATGGCAACAGAGTTCTGAGCACTAAAACCATGAGGACATTGACTTCTTCAATTTTTAAGGAAAAAATACCCCAAAAAATCTACCTGAGAAATTATCCCTTACGATGTAGTGTTTATGTTTGCAAGTAAATGGCAATAGCAGGGTTTCACATCTCTTTCTTCTTAATCAGGCAAAGCTACAGTACCACTCCAAGCCAGCACGACAAGTTTTTGTCAGAAGCTGAATTTACTCCAGAGCCTCAGTGGCAGGAGAATGCTGGGATGCGGAGGAATAGTAGGAAAACACATGCAGCACACTCCAGGATGAAAACAGCAGGGAAGACCCGGAGTGCACCTGGAATGATACAGTGCTAAAACTGCCGCACGGCAGCAGCTATTTCATCTCTTCAGAACTGCATCTATTTGAATACAGAGGTGAAAATTGCACAGCAACAGAAGGCAAACCACACACTCAACCTTCCCGGTAAAAATATGGAAGAGCTGCAAATTGTGGATAGCCCTTCCACTTGAGCAATGAATGAGTGGATGCAGATCTGTTGCAAGAACACAGAAGAAACACTCAGTACCTTGACGCCCTTTCAGTACTCCCGGGTTTGAACCACATATGAGTCGTAACTCACTAACAACTCCAGTGGTCTCTTCTTTCCTGCACAGCAGGACTGCAACAAACTTGGACACAAGCTCATATGAAAGATACTATCCCTCCCCAGAATACTGAACAAGAAAGCTTATTTCACTGACCAAAAACACAACCAGAAATAAGAGAGCTACCGGGCTTCCACTCCCTTCCCATCCAATGTTACGCTAATACTTCACTGGCAGTTATCATAGAATCATGGAATCATAGAATGGCTTGGGTTGGAAGGGACCTCAGAGATCATCTGGTTCCAACCCCTCTGCCGTGGACAGGGCTGCCAGCCACTAGCTCACTAGATCAAACTGCCCAGGAACCCATCCAGCCTGGCCTTGAACACAGCCAGGGATGGGGCAGCCACAGCTTCTCTGGGCAGCCTGTGCCAGCGCCTCACCACTCTCTCAGGGAAGAATTTCTTCCTGATGGCCAACCTGAACCTCCCCTCTTTCAGTTTTAGCCCATTCCACCTTGTCCTACCATTATCCACCCATGTAAAAAGTCGGTCCCCCTCTGTAAGTTCCTTTCAAGTACTGGAAGGCCGCAACGAGGTCTCCCCTGGAGCCTTCTCTTTTCCAAGCTGAACAGTCCCAACTCCCTCAACCTTTCATCATATGTTACGTTATTGCCAATTTGATGGAACAGTTGGTATTTGTACACTCCTCTGTTTATGCTTACAGAAGAGCTGAGATTCATGGAGATCTCATGCTGTGATCCCATGTTAAATAGAAAAGCAGCAATACCCTCATCTCTATCTATTTGTAAGCACACAGGGATAGATATGAGCCTCTAAAACCTGCTCAGTTCCTACACAGAGAACACTAATTGAGACACTGAAACCAGGTAGGTCTTCTTCTTGTGGGAAACACTTTCCTGCAGCATAGCATGCAGTGGTTAGTTCATGAAAAAAAAAACCACCCTGCTATTGGAAGATCCCTGATGCAGACTGTGCTTTGACTCCTCTGTCCATTCCCTTAACACCACACTGTTATCTAGCAGGTGTAAAGCAGGTGGGTCACACAGCGAGCAACCTGTCACATATTGCAGGGATACATCAGCCTCAAATTAAACGCATATAAGGGACTCATAAACCAGGTGTTTAAAAGCTGTAAATTCACATGAGCTCCTCAGAAAAAAAAAAAAAAAAAAAAAAAAAAAAAAAAAACAGGAACTTCTCCAGGATTTTTCCTCCTATCCCTCACTTGAAGAGTGAACAGTCCAAAGGTTTTGATGATCCCCAGAAAGTCCAGGCCACTTGGCCACGGTTTTTGCTTAAATACTCAGCTGCCCATACATTTACTGCAACATTTTGTACATCTATACTTTCAGCTTTCCTTCATTTCAGTTCTCACATTCTGTCTTTAATCTTTAACTATCTGGACAATGCAAGATGAATGTGAAAAAATTATGTTAAGCAAAAAATGGAAAACGTCTCCTTAGGAAACAGACGTCAAGGTACAAAAGGAACAGATCTTGATGCCTTTGGGAGACAGGAAATTACAAACTGACAGTTTCAAGGATACACCAGACACCCTCTGCGAGCAGCGAGCCCATCAGTAGACTTGAATGACCTCATCCCATTCATCGACAGGCCAGACGCCATTGTACTGCACGTTGGATGGTGAGCTCTTCCAGTCCCACGTCTTGACAGGAACCTTCCAGTCTGGGCCATAGTTAGCTTCAACATACTGCAGGGTTTCACACGGCACGTGCACCTTGATTTCCACAAATTCAGTCCAGCACAGAGTAAACTTTGGGAAGAGATACCTGCAACACAGGAGAACACAGTCACTAGCTGAAGACACACCCAGGATGCCTAAGTCCATGGAGAAAGCAAGCAACTGCAGTGTGTGGCCAAGTTACATTTACAGTATTTCCTTCTTATTTCATAGTTTCCTCTCTATGAGGCATCATTTACTTACTGGACAGGGGTGCTATCAACACGAGATGGTTAACACTGTCACACGTTCTTGGGGAGAGCACTTCTAGTTCTATTGCTGTTTATTATTCCCATTCTGTTCTGCCATTCTGCCACATAAACATAATTACTTAGTCCCTGTCTCTACTTTTCTACTTATAAGCTGAAATTGTTACCTTGTTTAGAAGGTTATCAAGAGACTTGACATGTTTTTTGGGAAGAAAGATTTTGATAAATGCAGCATGAAAGACTTTATTGTGAGTCATGCACGGAAATCAAACACATAATTTTTTATGCACAAGTTTTTACCTTTCTTCCATCTTACAAAACAAAACATTCAATTCCCCTTTCAGCAGCCCTGTTTAAACACAGTGTCAGACTTGGAGCAGCTGCAAAGAATTAAGGTACAGCTGCCACTCTACACTTTCTGAAACCTCGTTGGCCCATTCAAATTGAAAATATATATATCTATATTCTACCAAACCCACCATGTTCTGCACCTGTTCTTTTCTGTAGAGGGAACAATGTAAGCCCTACCTAGAAGTATGTTGACATTCAGGAAATTCACAGGTAAATTTCAGTTTGATCAGAATGACATCCCACAGGAGCCCTATATGTTAAACCCAAGTCTAAGCACTATTCCTGCAGAGGGTCACTCCTACTTCTTCAGTTTTTCACAGGAAAAAAAAGTGATCTGCAATTCTTTTTCACAGGTTAGAAAGGAAGTACAAGCACTTTGCACTTTTGAGAAAAGAGTTGGTTTTATGCTTTAAATGGAGGTGAAAAAGAATGATCAAGCACTTCTGAATTTATATCTAAAGACTGATGATTAGCTCTAAACTAAAAAGAAAAAAAAAAAAAGCCAGCCATCAAGGGGAAAACAAGGTAAATGAACTTTTTGAGTAGGTCTATAATCATCAAGTAGATATCTACCTCTTAATAACCCAGGAAATCATTCATCTGTCAAACTGAATTGCAGTGGGCATGCGTGCATAAACAAAAGCTACCAGCAAACCACTGAAAGAACACATTCTCCATAGAGTTTTGTGGAGAATGAACAGATAATTCAAATAAACTGTCTAATCTGCAAGCTCAAGTCATTTGGAAACTTCACCAAATTATCTGTTACTAAAACCAAATGTCCACATTCACTGATGGAAAATGCAGCTTTCATCGGTGCCTCCCACCACTGGAATCCTTGCTCACTGTTCGCCCATTCCATGTGGCTCAGACAGGGCGAGGTGCTCCTGCGCGCACACCCTGGCCACTATTTCTTCCGATTTCAGTCTTGTCAACCTGAGAACATTTCAGGTTTTCACAAAGGCCTCAATGTAAAGCAACTACAGAATTAACTCATTTTAAGGATTAAAGCATACAGTACAGTTTCGACTCACAGGACCAGTTTTTCTAATACACATTCTACGCTGACGAACGAAACTGTCCAGCACAAATTTTGTAAACAAAGAAGAGGTTTCAACTGTTGTTACTTCAAGTCAAATTACAGAGGATGCGTGTGTTTGCCAGTGTCTGCAATGTTGTGGAAGTATCTGTACGCATGAAGATGCAAGCCATACAGCAAGACTTGCATGGTTTAGAAACCTGCTTGCCAAGGAAATAAAGAACAAAAATACTAACGAAAATTTTCTAGACTAGATGAGAAATACTTTCATTCTTCATAATTTCATTTAGCAAGATGTACAGAAAATATGTCTGCACAAATACTCAGCTTTTTCAAAAATTATTTCTTCTATCCTTCATTTATTAAAAACATAAATATCTTCTAATAGAGGCAGCACTTGTATCTGTGATGATCTAGCAGCAACCAGCATCTCTTCTGATACTGTATGCACAGCAGGTGAGATGCTCTCAGAGTGGATTTAGCACTCAACATGACCAAACACTTTTGACCAACCTTCCTACTTTACCTACCCCCACAATTCTGAAAGGGCATGAAGACTAAGTAAAATGGAGGGTCCCACAGTCTGACACTTCCATGGAATTTTTAAAGAGGATGTCAACTCTACTGGCATGTAAACAGAGGTTTCAGTTTAGACACACCACAAACGCAGAGAAAAGAAAAAGACTTATGGTCAGCTGCCTCCTCAAGAATACATCACAAAAAATCCTCCATAACCTCGTATGGAAAAAGCAGACATTAAACCTGTTCTGGAGAACCATGAAACTGTGGCTGTGTTCTGTGAAACAAACCACGTTTCCTCTGTATGCAGTTACTCTTTGGCTGGTCTATTTTTAAGTGCACCTTTTGACTCTGGTTGTCAAAGCATCTTCCCCAATCATTTCAGAACAAAGATAACTACGGCAAGGAGCCACACGCTATCACTGTCTGGATGACAGCGTTCACTGAGATCCTGTTAGCTAACTGCACGCAAATGCAGTTCAGGCAGAATATGGAAGACAATGATATCCTATGCAAGACAGTGACGCTTTCAACTAGTCTGCAAGCGTCTCTGGGTTAAGGTGGGTAATGGGGAGAAACAAATCTAATTATCAAAACCTTTATCCAGCTTGCTGAGGAAATTAAGAAGATGTTGTACTTATTTGATGATTTAACACTGAAAAGAATGAAACAAGAAATGTGGGATCCTATCTAAAATTCCATTTTCAGATCATGAACAACAAGAAGGTCTGCAGTAGTTGCTTGTATTGCTGTTACAACATTATAGTCAATGAAGTATTCCAAACCATTACCACAGCCTCCAAAACTATGGCGTTTCCTGTGCAAGGACAGTTGTGGTTTTGGGGCATAATGCTCAAGGCAGATGTCCTGGCATTTACTTCTTACTAAACAAGTTTGTGCAACAAACACAGTTTTAGAGACTCCTTTCTCATCTTAGCTCTTCATTTAACTTAGAGCTTGTCACACTCCAGATAGCAGCTGCCTGATACATGACATGACAGTGCTGTTTCAGATTTCACAAGAAAATTGACATTTGACAGGCCCAGCACATCCCTAGTAAGGCATAGCACTGTTCTCTTTCCACTTCTGTAGTCTCAAAGTGCAAAATCTTCTCTGATTCTCTTCTGATAACTGCCACAAAAAGCAAAGACTTTGCCAGACAACCACACGCAATACAAAATGCTAACACTAACACCCAGCTCATTCAATTTCTTTCCTATTAGGGGTACAAATCCAGTTCTTACTTAAATTTCTTGCCCGATTTTGCCTGAGTTCCTCCATTCCATATGTGGTCATCCTCTTCATAGAAGAAAAAAATATCAAGTTTAACATCATCTTCTCCCTGGAAAGAGAGTTCCAAACTGTCTTCTACCTGCAAGACAGAAATACACAGTGTATATAGTCGTAAAAACACAAGGCTATTATGCCAGCAGGTTTCAGGGAATAAATTTACTTCCATCAACAATGCAGTGATTCCTCTCCTGACTGTAGAAAATTCACTAACTCAGCAATTTCTTCATTTTTGGTGTCTTGAAAAAAACTGAATTTTTCTGCACCTCAGTACAAGTCTCATCTCTTTTCCTGCCCAGAGCTCCAGCACTATCTCCGTGCCTTCTGCCACAAAGCCAACACAGAGGTATTCATTCAATGACCAACTGTAATGTCATTCTGCCTAGGCAAGCAAGACAAGACTCCAGCAGTTTCACAGCAGGACACATAAGAGCCATGTGAAGAAAGGTAAAAGTCTAAAGCACACCATCTTCCATTTAGATGCTTAAGATAAAACAGATTAAAGTAGAGAATGATGACCTTTCCTTGCCACAAAGTCTGCTTCTCTATTCGGAAACCACTTCAGCACAGCCCTTTTAGAAGAACAGGTATTACAGTATGGGTTTAAAATAATAATTTATTGCGTTGTGAGTTAATCCCAGCAGGCTGCTAAGTGCCACACAGCTGCTCACTCACTTTCCTCCTTGCTACCAGTAGGACAGGGGAACAGGAAAAGATGAGTGAAAGGAAGAGCAAGAAAACTCGTGGGTCAAGATAATACAATAACAGGTAAAGCAAAAGCTGCACATGCAAGCACATCAAAATAAGGAATTAGTTCACAACTTCCCATTGGAATGAAGATGTTTGGGCATTTCCAGGAAACCAGGGCTTCATTATGCATAATGGAGACTCAGGAAGACAGATGTCATAATTCTGAATGCCCTTCCCTTCCCACTTCTTCACCCCAGCATCTTTTATGGAATATCCCTTAAGCCGGTTTGTCTGTGTATGTCTGTGTCCCCTTACAACTCCTTGTGCACCACCGCACTAGCAGGGCAGCATGAGAAAAAGAAAATGCCTTGGTGCTCGGTAAGCATTGAACAGCAACAGATAAAACATGGGTGCATCCCGTAACACTGTTTTGGTCACAAATATAAAACACAGCACCATACCAGATATTAAGAAGAAAACTAAATCTACTTCAGCCCAAACCGGTATAGCATGCCAAACAAAATCACAGTTAGCTGTAAGAGCATTGTCCACTTAACACTAGAACAGATCACCTTTTACAGCTCCACACCGTGAACAAAAAATGGCCTGCTTTAGACTCCCAGCTATGCTCACAAAGGTCACACAAGAGCCTACTGCAATTCACACAGGAACTGCCAACATCTGATTAAAGACTCACATAAAACATCTGAATAATGTCAGTGAATGAACAAGTGATTAGTACGTGTCCTCATGTAACACAGGTTAACCACCCCTTGCTCCTGTTTCATGTGGGCACTGCTGACACAGCAGTGAGCAATATGAAGACTATCAAGAAGGACAACAAGGCACTGAGAGCAGCAGTAAAGGACTCAGGAGCACAGGTAAACTTCTCATCACTCCTCCTGGTTAGGGGGAAGGGATGCGAGAAGGCTAGTTGAATTGAGAAAATCAATGAATGGTTAAGAGAGCAGTGCCGCGGGCAGAGCTTTGGCAATCTAAACCATGGGACTCACTTTGAGAAATGTGGTCTACTGGGGGCTGATGGGGTCTGTCTCCCAGAGAAGGGGAAAAACATCCTTGGCCAAAAGCTCTGCAGTCTAGTCAGGAGGGCTTTAAACTAGAGTTGCGGGCAAGAACACCAGGAGGCCTCCGTGGATGAACAAGGAGCTCCTGGACTTACTTGGCAATGAAAAGAAAGTCTATATGGAGAGGAAACAAGAACAGGCTAGCTGGGAGGAATACAAAGAAGTTGTCCGGGCAGACAGGGATCAGGTTAGGAAGGCCAAAGTCCTGACAGAATTAAGTCTAGCCAGGGACATAAAGGGGAAGAAGAAGAATTTCTACAGGTACATCAATGATAGAAGGAAGCCTAGGGAAGATGTTGGTTCTCTCTGGAAGGAGACTGGAGACCTGGTCATGAGCGATATGCAGAAAGCTGAGGTGCTCAGTGACTTCTTTGCCTCGGTCTTCACAGGCAAGGACTCTACCCACACTGCCCAAGTTGCAGAAAGAAAAGGCGACAGCTGGGAGAAGGAAGATCTGCCCACTGTAAGCAAAGATCAGCTTCGAGACCATCTAAAGAACCTGAAGGTGCACAAGTCCATGGGACCTGATGGGATCCGTCCATGGGTCCTGAGGAAACGGGTGGATGAAGCTGCCAAGCCACTGTCCAACATATCTGACAGGCCATGGCAGTCTGGTGAAGTTCCCACCGACTGGAAAAGGGGAAACATCACCCTCATTTTCAAAAAGGGAAAAAAGGAAGATGCGGCAAACTACAGGCCAGTCAGTCTCACCTTTGTGCCAGATCCTCCTGAAGGATCTGCTAAGGCACATGGAAAATGAAGATGAGGTGACTGGTGGCAACCAGCATGGCTTCACCAAGGGCACATCGTGCCTGACAAACTTGGTGGCCTTTTATGATGGAGTAACAGCATCAGTGGATAAGGGAAGAGCAACTGACATCATCCACCTGGACTTGTGAAAAGCCTTTGACACTGTCCCGCATGACATCCTGGTCTCTAAATTGGACAAGCAGGGCTTTGAAGGATTACCGCTTGCTGGGTAGAGGAACTGGCTGGATGGTCACACCCGGAG
Organism: Alectura lathami; assembly: GCA_013399715.1. Classification (NCBI taxonomy): domain Eukaryota; kingdom Metazoa; phylum Chordata; class Aves; order Galliformes; family Megapodiidae; genus Alectura; species Alectura lathami. Next base: position 217 of record VXAV01005785.1, on the reverse strand, counting down.
AGTTGCAGTCAATGGCTCAATGTCAAAATGGAGACCGGTGATGAGCGGCGTCCCTCAGGGACAGGTACTGGGACCAGAGCTGTGTAACATCTCTGTTGGAGACAGGGACAGTGGGATTGAGTGCACTCTCAGCAAGCCTGAGGACGACACCAAGTCGTATGGTGCCATTGACATGTTAGAGGGAAGGGATGCCATCCAGATGGACCTGGACAGGCTG
>VXAV01005784.1:69254-139870 GCA_013399715.1 Alectura lathami | reverse complement strand
TGAAATTTTCTCAAAGAAAACAATTAAAAAAAAAAAAAAAAAAAAAGATTTTCCCGAGAGTTCTGAACAGCCTACAGCGTGCCTTAAAATAATACATGCAGTCAGATAGTCTTTAAAAAAAATTGCACTAAAAAAAGTGTGAACTGTTTTTTTTAAAAAAAAAAAGTTTATTTAACCTAATATTTTAATGGCTGTGACTTAAATAATTGTGACTTCGGCCTGGTGGCACAGTTTTAAGCAAGAGCATCATTCACTCAGTCTTTTTCTTTTTTTTTTTTTGACTTGCCACTTTCCATATAGTCCAAGCAGGATCACGTATTTCTGAAATGTCTTGGGAGAAGACAGGATTTTTAGTCCTCTCATTTTAAATTATTTGTGTTCATTTAGGTTTGGTTACATCAAACCTAATGCTCTGTTGCAGCGTGTATCGTGAAGAATTCTGTCACGTCACTCTTAACTAAGTATGTTACTCCTCTTGAGGGCTTTAAGCTATAAAAACCATATGTGAAATAGTTCTTGCTTTAAGCGTGGAGAAAATGTTAACCTGCAGAGCAGTCCTTCTGGAAACTGTAAAATATTGGCTACAAAAGGACTAATTTTTTTTTGTGGTGTTCGGAAACTCCAGGGGACCTCTGGAATCTGCCATGATCACCATTCCTATTTGAAGTTTTCTGTTACAGGGAAACCTTTTTTCCTTAGGGAGAAAAGCAAAAATCCTGAAGGCAGAGCACATGTTCTGTACAACAGAATGCTTACGTTGTCCTTGAAATGTATTAGTTCAGCCACAGAAATTATCACTGTCTCGATGTGAGTCTAATTCTGGGAGGAAACCATCCGATGTTTGTGTGGCTTGTGAGCATACGTTGGCACTAACATTTCAACACCACAAGTTCAAATGATGGATGAGCTGATGGTGTATAATTTGAGCATGCTTTTTTTTTTTTTTTTTTTTTTTTTTTTCTGAAAGTTCTTACTTGTTTCAGTGTTTGTACTGAAAAATACTCACAGTTGGTGGCACACTCTTTTTTTCCTCTCCAGAAAGACTATAAGAAAACAGGAGAAATTGACCCCACATCTGTCATAACTCCAAAGGACCCTGGAGACATTCCGACATTTGATGAATGGAAGAAGAAAGTCATGGAAGTAGAGAAAGAAAAGAGTAAGTTCAAGATTCTTTTGTTTTCTGTCAATACAGATCACTTTAATCTTGTCCTAAATTTGAATAGTGAAGCTATGTGAATTCGGAATGCACCCAAGAAATTTCCTGCCTACTAAAATTACAAGAGTGATAGCATTTATTACATTTAACAATGAGCAGCAGTTTCCTGGAAGGGAAAGCATTTGTTGTGAGTGTTGTAGTACTGACATCTTCTTGTTTCTAGGTCAGTCAATGCACCCTTCTGCTGTTGGTGGACAGCATTCCACAAAAAAGGTCCAGAAAAATAGAAATAACTATGCCTCTGTCGAGTGTGGTGCCAAGATTCTGGCAGCAAACCCAGAGGCAAAGGTAAGCATTCAGCAGTTATCAGTGTGCATTATTTCAGTTCGGTCTCGTGCAAGTAGCGGTGCATCACACAGTTACGTAAAACTGAACTCTGCTTTCCGAAGTCATGTTTTATTTTTTGTGTTTGAGATTATTGAGACTTTGGTTTTATAAAAGTGGAATGTAAACTATGATCTGTCTCTCCTAAATGAGGGATGGCTGCAGAGAGAAGTTCCTTTGAAATCTCTTGAATCTCTTTTTGGAAAGAGGGGGAAAACCCCTTGGTATTATCATTGTCCACCACACAACCTGTAATACTACTTGTCCTCTTGTTTGTACAGACCACTTCAGCTATTCTGATGGAAAACATGGACCTTTATATGCTGAATCCATGCAGCGCTAAAATCTGGTAGGTTGCTGAGGTTTGCTTGTAGGTGAAGAATAATTCTGGCTTTCCATCTTGATGGGCGTGTGTGTGCGCTGTGGCCCTGACTGGATCCTGGTGTGTCTCTGCCTGTGAAATGTGTGCAGGGAGCTTTACCAGCAGGAGACACTTAGTTGCATCCCCCGCAGAATTACATCTCTGCTGTTGAGTGGTGTGATTGAGAGGGTAACTTCATTCACTCTGTGTGTTGCTTTCACATAATTAAAATCTTCCAGAAGAGAAAGAACGATGTCCAAGTAAAGCTCTTGGTTTCCTTGGTTTTCAGTCGCATGGTTTGTTGCTTTGAGGACGAAAGGGAGAAAGCTTTTCTAGCTGCAGGTGCTATGTAGGGTTACGAAGTCAGACGCAGGTAAATGTCACTGCAGTGTCACTAGTGATTTTGAAGGGAGTAATGTGATGCCTCCTTATGCTACAGCATTTTTGTTGTGTTTTTATACCCAGTGAAGGATGCAGCAGCAGAGTAAAGGACTGAAGAGTGTAACTGTGCAGGTCAGGTGCTTCTACCAATATTTCCTTTTTGTCTTCAAGGTTCGTCATTGAGCTTTGCGAGCCAGTCCAAGTGAAACAGTTTGACATTGCAAATCATGAATTATTCTCTTCCACTCCTAAAGACTTTCTGGTGTCCATTAGTGACAGGTATGGTATCAAAGCTCTTCTGAATGAAATAGTTATTAAATGGGCTGCTCCGTAAGCCATGGTTGGTGTGTGCCCTTAACTATGCCCACTGAAATGAGATGACATGGGTTTTGTGTTTGTGTATGCCATCAGCTGCTAGCTGCTGCCTCCCCCCACAATGCTTTCTGTGGTTTTTTTTTNTTTGCCATTGTGTTTCAGTCTCAGAAACTTCACTGTAGTTTACCTGGGTGAATTTCAGGAATTGGATCAGATGTAGAGTTTCATCATTCAGGGGTTGAAACACCGACTGAAGTACATGAAGGGGTGTTGTTGGTTTTTCTCTGGAGACTAGCCCTATCTTGCAATGCTTCTCTCCATTAAAAAGCACAGTGCAGGTACCATGCAACTTCAGAAAACAGTTTTTCTGCAAAAAGCAGAAAAAAAAGCAAAAAGGTGTTTGGGAAGACTTCAGCAGGTGTCTGTAAACAGTGGATTCTGGAGGTTAGAATTTCATTAGCTGACTTTTTTTTTTTTTGTTCCAGGTATCCAACAAACAAGTGGATTAAACTAGGTACTTTCCATGCCAGAGATGAGAGGAATGTCCAAAGCTTTCCTCTGGACGAACAGATGTATGCCAAATATGTTAAGGTAACTTAGCACTGCCAAAGCATTTATGTTTCTCAGGAAATGAAGTGCTGCTCTTACCCGGTAACACATGTCCTTGGATGCTGTTAACACAGCTCCCTTTGCCATTAGCTGCACTAGTTTTTCTGGTGGCCCTGCTGTAACTGGCCACTTGTCACACAGCCACAGGTGTCTTACCTTCCTCAAATGGTAATTGAGAGTACATTGGAAGGTACCTGTTTCCTTGTGTCCAAGAACTGTCTTAGCTGCTATCTGAATTAAGAAAAATCCAGGCAATGTTGTTTTACTTGACCTAAGGAACCAACTTCTAAATAGATGATTATAAGTATCAACTTATTTTGTCTTTTGGCTGCACCTGCTTCTGTGTGTGTGTATATATATATATATCTATTCCCTGGAGCACAGATTAGGAGATGCCTATTTCTAGATACCTTGGTGCTGTTTTGCTAAGTAGTTTTAAATGAATGTGAAGGAGTAAACATTTAAATTCTGATTCTCATCAAGAGAGTTGAAAAACTGCAAAACCGCACTGCAGTTGTAACTGCTGCTCATGCAAATCACTTACTGCTGCTGGAGCTAAATGTCTCAAATTGCAACTTCAGAAGATTTTTCTTCACGTCACTGCAACACAGGTTTTGTGGAAAAGTGACGTGCTTTTGTTTCTTTAAATCTCAGTTAGTGTGTGAATTCAGAGGTGAAACTTCCTTGCAAGTGTTACTTTGCTTAAAACATTTTCATAGTATGCAGCCCACAATACCTTAGGTGACGCATTCAGTTATTTGTCAGTTATTTTCAGCAAACATCAGTGCAGCATACAGCCAACTCTGTCTGAGCTGAGGCTGTACTCCAGTCAAGCAACAGGACCTGCTTCCTGTGTTACTGGGGCAGTTAGAGTGGACCAGAAAGCAGCTGCTTCCCTCTGCTAGCTACTCAAGATAGGTTTGCCTTACTGCAGGGATTCCTATCTTGTGTTTACTGTGACCTCTGCCCAGTCAAACAGCTTGCAGCAAGCTGGTTTTGTGGAGAGGATTCAACCCGAACAAAATTCCATAGATAACGTGGTACTGGGCAGGGCTGAAAGCTTTGGTGAAAATACTGGGATGGAGTGGAGCTCTAATTCAGACAGACTTTGTAGGCCCTTTCCAGTGAGGGCCTAAAACCCACCTTGTAATTCTGGTGCCGCTGAATTAAGATTTGTGCTCTCTTCAAGCGGTAGCTGCATGAGTCAGGGTAAAGATTTCATTTATTTTTAATTCTGCTTTCTGGCTGGATTAATGCTGTGAGGTGGCACCGGGTGCTTCAGCACTTAATGCCCTGGAGGATACAGCGTTTTGCCTTGAATGGTATAGCACGGCAAAAATCCTTTAAAAGGGCTGCTATCGTAGTGTTTCTATTTCATAGCATAAAAGTGTGCCTAATCCACTGGAGCAGCGTCCAAAAACGTTCAGTTTGATTTTTGAAGTGGCTTAAGGAAAGTATGAAGTGATTGAAATTTTTCTGTAGGAGTGTTTTTATGGAAACAGTTGTCTCGGCCCCCGCTGTCAGTTAGTGCCATGCTTCGTGGGGAGCGCCCACGTGGGGTTCATAAACGCGTCGTACACTTCCAAACTGAATTCAGACTACCAGAGTGTGGCCATGTTCTCCCTAGCAATCCACTGAGTGAAGCTTCCAAGTGCATCACAAGATGCTCTGTGCGTCACCTGCAGCACTCTCTGTAAAGGGGAGCATGCTGTTGAACCTGAAGCGGTAGCAGTGATGTAGAATACATGCTATGATGTTTTTTCTATTCAATCATGTTCTGTAATCTGTGCTCTATAAGGGGAAAAAATTACACAGTGACCTTAACTCACTTCACTGCTCTGTCTGGCATCAGAAGAATTGAGTAACTTGATAGATTTCATTAATAAAACACTTGTTGCATGTCACCTCCTATCTGCAAGGTATGAGGGCTAAATGCAGTCTTGCTACCTAAGGCAGATGAAGTAGTTTTGCGACATGATCCTTCGTCACTTGTTGTCTTAGGCATTATAGTACTGAATTAAAAACAATATAGCTCTGTAGTTGCCTGTGGCATGTGTTCAGCCTTTGTACTGACATCTTTTTTTTTTTCTTTTCCTTTCTCTTGCTTCAGATGTTCATCAAGTACATAAAGGTTAGCAACCTCTTCTTTTGGAATGCTGAATGCGTAGGGCTTGGGGTGTTCTCTGCTGCAACTCAGCACGTTAATGCATGGCAAGAATAAAGCTTGGTCTTTTCTGTTCTGGGCAACCTACAAATCCCCTGTGAACAAAACTACCTTAAATGGACTCTTAACCCCCTGGGTCTGTGGTCATTTATTTTAAGTACCTTTCATCCTTCAGGTGGAGCTGATATCACACTTTGGATCAGAACATTTTTGTCCCTTAAGTCTTATAAGGTAATGTCTTAAATATTTTATCTTTATACCTCTTTGCAGTGAGAATTAGCATGCTCTAATAATAGCTGGGAAACAACTTCGTGTTTCCAGTGTACGTGAAGTTAGCTGGAGATAGGCAATTACTTCAATTTGCAGTAAGTTGACCTGCATCATGTGCTTCTTCACATGTGTTTGAAGAAGCTTTGAATCTTTGAATTCAATTTCCCACTATGTAAGGAATAAATCTGTAGGGGATGAGGCAGGGAGGTTGGGGAACAGGAGCACAAGCAGCTTCCTAGGAGGGCACAAACAATTCGAGGCTGACCAAGCAAAGCAAGGAACAAGTGGTACGCTAAAACGAGCAGGTGTGGTGAGTTGAGAAGCTGCTGTGTTGCACGGTGCCCCAGGTACCTACAGTCAGTTATGCTGAGGTATGTGAACCAGAACTGTATGCATAGCTCACAGAATAATCAGCATCTGTGTTGTTCTGAAAGCCACGTTCAGTTCTGCTGTTAAAGCTGTGCCTGGATTTGAACCTGAGAAACTCTAGCATTGTAAACAAAATATTGTTATTGAGTAGGATTTAAATTAGGGTTTATTTGAACTGATGTCAGCAGAGTGGGTCAGTGAGTATAGCGTGCACAATCAGGAGGATGTTGTTAAAGTTCGTTGAAGGTGAAGCCGAAGAGGTCCAAGTGCATGGGGGGAGCCTGAGATGGGAACATCTAGACAGCAGTTCAAGAGAAAAAGGAGAACAAGACCCTTCGGAACTACTAGGATTAAAACCAGGATCTTGTTTTGGAGCAGCATTTGAAAGCATGCAGCAAACTAGACAGAAGTTTGAGAAATGCAGTTGTTACTGAATGAAGGTTGCTATTGCCTCCCTGATCTGTTTGTTGTGTGTTGTGCCATTGATGCTGCTCTCTGATCACGCATCAGGTGAAGAGACTAATGCCTGGGTTCTGATTTGTAAAACTGTTTGTAGGGTGTTTGGTACTAGCATGGTTGAGGAGTATGAAGAAATAGCTGACTCTCAGTATCAGTCTGAACGGCAAGAACTCTTCGATGAAGATTATGGTAGGCAAACAATTTTTTTTTTTTGGCCATTCAGGTGTGCTTTGTGCAAGCCTCGTGACCTTGCTTCCTGTGTCTGTTAAAGGAGCTGACTGTTAAACTTACTTCCAGTCTTGTTTGGCAGCATGTGAGGTGGTTTATCCAAGCATCCTTTTAAGGATTTAAACTGTTTCAACTATTTGGTGGATTACTTTAAAATGCTAGTAATAAGCCTCAGCTTCTCTGAGCAGGCTAGTCAATGCCATCTTCATACACCATCAGCAGCAAAGGACACCTGAAGCAATCAAAGTAGCTCCCACAACCAGCTTTAGTCACGGTGTCCGTAGCCTTTTGCCTGGGGCTGCTGGGACCATCGCTGCTGCAAACGGTTGGGAAGGGCTTGTGTTGGCTGGCAGGCTTTGTGAAAGATGTGGGGAAACATCTTCCCCTTGCCCTCCAGCCCTCATGTGGAGGAGGGTGGGAAAGTGAGCTGTTGGCTGCATGGTTAGTGAGTCCAGGGGAAGCTGAAGCTTGAACCCTGAATCTCTCTAGATTTCTCATTACGAGTAGATACTCGTATCTATGAGATACATTTCTCATAGCTACGAGTACGTCATCTGTGACCTTTATTTCTGTAGCTTTGTTTTTACACTGTCAAGCTAACAGCGTTGAATGGCAGGTTAATTCTCGAGGTTTGTTTTCCATGTTCATGACGTTTAATTTTGATAGTCACGTGTTCTTTTTACACAGATTATCTGTTGGACTACAATACAGGGGAAGAAAAATCTTCAAAGAATCTCCTTGGCTCTGCCACAAGTGAGTATGACTTAGGAGAAAAATGCTGTACTGAAGTAAAATGGGCTGTTCTACGGTGGAATGACGTTTCCACGTGCAACAACTAGGACTTGGTGATTTTTCTGCTGAAACATTTTGTTCCGATTCCTGTTTAATTGCATAGGAGTAAACAGTAGCAATTCAAAGCTGGGTTTTCATTCTTAAAATGTCCTAAAAGTGGAACTTTCTGGATATTAATCTTCTCTGAAACCTTGCTGTCTGTGCATGGGGATGCAGAACACTTAGCAGTCTGAATTTTACATGGGGCTGTGAACAGCCAGCACTAACATGCAGGAGAACCTTAATTATTCAAAATTTGGAGATCCATGCATAATTAAGGTGCCTTGTTTATAAGGGGCAATATAAAGGTTTACTGTCTACAGCTTGAAGGAAGGAAGGGAGGACACTATTTCTGAGAATACTTTATGTAAATTTTGTAGCTTGTGTCCTTCATGAGAGTTTTTTTTTTTTTTTTTTTTTTTTTTTGACAGAACTAATGGTTTATGGCTGTCTCTTGTCACTTTTCCCATTGGAAAACCTCCACGTGTGGGTTTTTTTGGCCAAGTATACTTGAGTACGGCGAAAAGCCGAATATTCTTAACTCCTGAATTATTTAGGATAAAATCAGCTGCCACACACACTCTTCTAAAGGGCTCTTAGCCTGTGCCGCTCGCCCTTCTGTCCCAGTTAATGAAGATTTGTTGCTGTGGTGTACACTTGCAGTCAAAGTGAATGTTCAGATTCACGGTTAGGGGCTCAGGTGTTCCTTTGTTCCGTGCTGTATCAGAGCTGCAGTTCTTTAGCACTGGTTTCAAGAACGTAGTTGTCACTTTAAAAGGCCATGGCTAGGCATGTCGCACAGCTTGGTGCGGGTCTGAGTAGGGCAGTAGGTAGCGGAGACAGCAGCTTATCTCTAAATGTTTTCCTCTCAGGTGAGAGAAAGCAGGATGGTCTTCCATGACGATACTTAACTTTTATCTGTGACTGAAGTCAAATTTTCAGGACAGTCTTCCATTTGTATCCATGTGTTCTATCCACAGCTGCAGTAGCCCAAGTTTTTTGTTCACTATCAGGGGGGAAAAAAAGGAATGACTTTTCAAGTTTCTTTTAAGTATACTTAAGACTGATGAAAGGATTTGAAGCGCCTCTTCACTGTTAGGGCATTGTCAGCACTGCTGAGCACTGAAACATTGCAGTGGTAATTACTTAATCCTGGCTGGAGCTCTTGGTTTTGAGACTTTTTATCTCCATAATCTGTGTTCCTTTTTTGAAGGAATACTGAGTTTGATTTTGGGATTTGAGTGTTTGGTTGGACAAATGAGACAGGCTTCCATTCTGCGTTTTCTTGAACATGACTGATACGCAGTGACGGAGGGAGTTGGGGGGGCGGATAGTGAGCTTCAGATGCTTCAACTTTAGAAATGTTTTGTAGTCTCCTGCTAATTTAGCTTGTGAGGGCAGCTCTCTGTTCCTCCTCCAGGCATTCTCGTAGACTGGCACGCTTCTATACCAGCCTCCAATTCCCCCTCTATTTTCTTGCCTTTCCATCAATAATGAGGGAAAAATATTTGAAGTCTAGCAACATCTGATAACAAAGATCTGATTTCAAAGAATAAATGCCCAGATTAGTCACATTCAGCAATGTGCTTTCTGACCCATCCTGGGGGAAAGGCAGCACTGAGGTTCTGAAAAGAGCTTATAAGGTCTAAGAACTTTGTCAGAACTCCTGAAATGCCTGTCTGTAAATTTGACATCCACATAACATATGTTTGTATGTTGGTAGGCAGGGGAAGAATGAGCAAAGTGGGGCCGGCTTTCATGTACGTACAGCAAGGTGCTCTGTCACTGTTCAGAAAATGAGTAACAAGCCCAGCAATGGCGCTTATTTCCAGTGTCGAGGCCCAAGAATTGGCTGTATCTATTACATATGCCTTATGCATACAGGAGCAGACCCTCTTTGCCTTTTCTTCTGCGGTGTCTTTTTAGGGGAAAATGTTGTACTTCACAGATACTTTAAAACAAATCCCAGATCCACATCAGTGGATGTTTGTTGCGTTTTTCTCCCAGTCGCAGGTTGTGTTTAAAGGCAGAATTCTGTCTTGCAGATTTCAGCAAATAACACTTATCTCCTTTCTTGCCTGTTGTTATGATGAATGATCAAACCTGTCTGTGTTCCTCAGTTCGAGTGCTAAAGCTCTTCAGTTTCTGGCTGGGCACCTCCCTCAGTACTCTCAGGCTGGGTTTGCCTGGGTAATTCTCCCTTTGTCCCACTGTTTCCTAGTTTCAGTCAGTGCTTCACACCTCTTCTCGGCTTTGGCTTTAGAAGGTCTAGCTGGATGATGCAGGCCTGCTGGGGCTGATTTAGTTTGGAAGTTGCTGCAGCTTTTCTGTGAGGCAGTTTTGTGTGAGGAGGGCAGATCCTTCCTTTCCGCAGGAGGTGCCAAAGCTGATGTAGAAAAACTGCATTTAGAGCACAGCCTGGGGCAGTGTTTAGGGATGTGTACTGATGTGCACAGGCCAGCTCCCAGCTGAATACCTGCACAGTGTGCTACTGTGTATTCAGCTTTTTCCTTTTTTTTTTTTTTTTTCCGGTGTTTGTGTATCCTATTTCCTATGTAAACTTTACTTTAGCTGCTTGGAATCTGACTTTAAGTAGACTGACTGGTGAAGATTAGATGGTGGTTTTCAAACACAAGTTTCTAGCTCATATTTTTAATGTATGCATTATAGGATTCATTTCAGGTAAGTGTTACATGACAGCAGGTGGCTCCGTGGTGCAATCTCTGAGCCCTCTGGTTATGTCCACACTGATCGGTTGGTTTCCATTTCAGATGCTATCCTCAGTATGGTGAATATTGCTGCTAACATGCTTGGAGCTAAAACTGAAGAGACTTCTGAAGCTGAAGGTATTTTTTTAAAGTTAAAATCATTTTAGGAAGTCTTTTTTTTTTTTTTTTACTTGCTGAAGTTTTCTGTGAGGAGTGGGATGGTCTGCCTGTAAGTGACTGTTCTTCACCCTCTTTTATGGCATGTGTGATCAGTACCACAGAATGCTTACCTGTTGGCTGTGAAACATGGAGCAAACTTGAATCTGTTGAGAAGGGAACAAAGATAGCATGTGTTTGTTCAGCTGTGTTCTGATATCTTGCTCTGTGTTACCCAACTTTGGTTGTAGAGTCTAACTCCTTCCTGGAAACGTTTCAAGACTGTCCATAACCTCTTATACACAAACTGTTCCTAGTGCTGTCAGTTAACTGGAACTTTAATGGCACCTGCAGTTGTTACTGTGGTATTGTTAACACCTGACAGACACACACATCCCCACGCCAAAATCATGGAAAACAAGCATGGTTCTTGAAACTTTGTCCTATTTTTTTCGTCCATCCTGCAATAGGGAACAAAAGTATATCTGAAAATGTCACAGTCACCACCCCTGCGACAGCAACAGCTGCACCAAGGCTGCCTGAACCAACTCCTGTTCCTTCACCAGAGTAAGTGCTGTGGCTTTTGGTGTGCTCCTAGCACAGGCCAGCCTGTACCAGTCTGGACTCCTTGGTAGTAGAATATGGCTCAGCTATGGCACACTGCATTAATGCAAAAAAGTAAATACTGGTGAACTGGTAGGGGGAACTAGGAACCAGGGAAGCTTGCTGCCTTAGTAACTATAGCTCTTTCAATTACGTGTTTTAACACCTGATTAAATATCAAAATGCTTCACTAATGTTTTCAGTTGCTTGTATTACTTTCCTTAGAGGAGCATTGTGTTCCTCTGTAGCTATTACAGATTTCTTGAGTGGGTGCTGGCATAATATTTTTTGAGATGTTTTAAGGGAGACTAATTGGCAATGTAAGCTGTGTTGCTGAAACTTCAGTCAAATTGTATTGACAAAATTCTGGTTTAGATGCATTTTTTTTTTTTTTTTTTAGACTCTCCTTGATGAAAATAGGTATGCAAATATCTGGAATTAGGCGTGAGGGGGAGTTGTACGTATATAACCTGAGCTTTTTGCAGTTGGTTAGCTGTTCAGAATTGACCTGGCTGCTTTAGAGAGGAATCTCGTGGATACTGACAGGACTTGTGCTGTGTGTAGCAGTGTTACGGTTTCTTAGCACTGGGGCTGAGGAAGACTAGTTGGAAGGCTTTGATGCTTTCATTTGGAGGTTGGAGTAAAGAGTAAAATCCTGCTAACTCCTTCCGGGGTGAGGGAAGGGGGCCTTTCTGACTGAGGAGGCTTGCTGTGTCAGAAGCCAGGGTTGAAATAATTCAGTGGCAAATCAGGATTGAAACATATTAGCAAAAAGTAACTTGCATGACTTCTGACTACATCCAGACTGGCCTTTGGTCACGGAATAAGCTTTGCTAATTTTCTAGAACACCCTACTGCAATCTTCTAGAGTATGCATGTATAACTCCTGAAGTAACATCCTGTGTTTAACTCTCTCCTTGTAGACTTATTACTACAGATATTGCGCAGATAGATAAAGAACAAGTGAATGTGGATTTGACAAAAGAAAGTCCCATTGTTCAGCTAGTACAGGAGTACGAAGAAGACACAAGCCAGTCAACAGTGACCCTGCTGCCCAGTGATGATCAAGAAGAAGAAGCATCGGCCTGGTTTGAACTTGAGACAGACAAATACTGCTGTGACTTGGCAACAGCATGCTGCATTTCCACGTTTTCAGAATATCTGTTTAAGTGGTGCTCAGTTGCAGGAGCCATCCATCGACAGCGTAGCAAAACTGGAGGTAAACAGGAGCAAGGTTCCTCTGCTCGTGCTCAGCAGCCACCGGCAGCTCTGCCTGAATCTGTGTGTGTGTCAGCAGAGGAACCCCTGCCCCAGCAGCTGGACGGCAGAGTTGAGAGGCTGCCTGGAGCTACTGTTGCAGCTGATCTTAGCAGTGTGGTCCCTGAGACCATCAGTAATGAGACCACGGAGTCCATTGAGCTGGAACCAAGCCATCCTCAGACTGTCTCTCAGTCCCTGCTGCTAGAGGTCACCTCTGAAGTTAAGCCTTTGCCAACAACAGAGGTGGTGCTGGAGCCCATGCAAGAAGATGCAGGGCAGGTAGTGCCGAGGGGGATTCCTCAGGTGGATACAGCTGAGAGCAGTGCCGCAGCAGAAAGGGCTGAGAGCTCTGTAGCAGAAGAAAACCCTGTAGTTTCTGAAACCAGTGTGATGACTGAAGTAAAGGAGATGAGCACAAGAGAGACTATTGCCACTGCAGTGATTTCAAAGCCTACAGAGACTGTTCTGCAGCCTGAACATACAGTGGGCATCTCAGCCAGTGATGCTGGGGAAGGAAGGGAAAGCACTCCAGAAGTGCAGAAACCTGTTCTGTCTCCTGTCGAGTCTTCTGTATCTGCTGAAACAAAGGAGGATGATCAGGCGACTGAAGAAGCTTTTATGTCAATCCCGGTCTCCGGAGGACCACAGAGAACAGCCACAGACTTCTATGCTGAATTGCAGAATTCAACGGACCTGGGCTATGCCAATGGAAACCTTGTCCATGGATCCAACCAAAAAGAGTCTGTCTTCATGCGCCTCAACAATCGCATTAAAGCCCTGGAAGTAAATATGTCGCTCAGCAGCCGTTACTTAGAAGAACTGAGTCAGAGGTGAGTCTGAGGAAGACTGGGGGGAAGTCTGCAGTCTGTGAACATGATTTTAGCCTTTATTCAAAGGAATTGTTTTATATTTGCATGCAGAGGAATATATGGAATTTACTGCAGTGGAAAGCTTTGTGGAAGATTGCCTAATCTTGAAGTGACCCAGACGGCTATGGGCAGCCAGGGTTCCCCTTCTGTATTTTCAGCTGCAGTCACATCTGTGTTGTGTTGAGGGATGTTGTTATGTTGTAGTGTTTGTTTGTTTTTGTTAAAGGGCAAAGTGTTGCCAGGTTCAAGCACTAATCCTCTCCATAATCCCTTCAACAAAAGGCACATCTGGCTGTTGCTGTTGAGTGACACAGACCTACCGTGCCTTTTTTACTGGGCTGTTCAGCTGACTGCTTCCACTTAAGCTACTGTGTTATCAGTAACAACTCCTTGTTGAGGAAGGGAGCGTCAGGAAGGAACCCAGAACTTTCTGTGAGGGATGCGTCTATATTAGTGTTTTCTCTGTGTTGCTCCGTAGCTGCAGGACAGTCAGGAGATGTCCCTGTCTACGAACCGCTTCCACGGAAGGGCTCTTTGTTACGTTTACCGCGCTGTCTTGGCAGTCGGTGTTTTGCAGAGAGTTCTCCATGGCGCCAGTAAATCAGCACTCAGCTCTGAGGTGCTATGAAATTATCTTTGACTTGGACTAAAACCACACTAACCAGGAGGATGTGTACCTGTGTGAACTGGAAAAGGCATACCACAAAACTGCTTTGGACAAATGAGGTTTCTCTGTGCATAGCAGTGCTTCCTGAAGACAAGTCTAGTGCTACAGGGCTGTATGAACTAGCATTTTAGATCTTTGCACTTTGTGTTTTAGGTACCGAAAGCAAATGGAAGAAATGCAGAAGGCTTTCAACAAAACAATAATAAAACTTCAGAACACCTCAAGAATAGCGGAAGAGCAGGTACGGTTGTTTGAAGTACTTCAGTCTTTTCCTACTTAGGCTTCTTTTAAGGATGTTGCACGAAGGTACAGGAGTTCTTATTCTACTGAAGATTTTCTTAGCTGCAAATCTGCCTTTTAAAAGCAAGTCCATTCCATGCTTCCCAACTTCTTAGTCTGTAGGAAAACTTTGCAGACGTATTAACAGTCTGTTAAAATAAAGATATTTCCGGTTTGTTTCCCAGTGTTTATACTTGGGAAGAAAAAATCAGTCGTCAGCTCTTAATGACTAAAAGTATTTGTCAGTGAGTTATCCATGTCACTCCCAACTCTTGTTTCTTGGTTGTAACTGCACTCAAAACATTTTTTTTTAAAGCTTGGTTTGTTTCTGCAACTCCGATTTCAAGTACAGATAGACAGTTACCCTGATGTTGCTGAAAAGACCTAACCTCTGGAGAGGGAGGAGAGGTCCAGTAACTACTTCAGCCAAATTTGCTGTGTAAAGGGTGGTGGGTGCACATAGCAAAAGTTTTAGTTGATTCTTTAAAATGTGATTAATGGATGTGGGAGCTGAGGGAGAGATGGTTTTCCTGCACTAGTTTTCATGAGTAGCTTTCACATACAGCATTAACTACGTGCTGAATGGTCACAACAGCACTTGTGCACGTGTCGCGGCAAGTGTAATCCCAAACTTTGCGGTGCCATCCCAGGCCTGTAGTTTGCTTGTTTGTCAAAAGCAAAGAAAATCACAGCTTTCCTGAGATCACGCATGTGAGAAACGCTCACAAGTCAAGTAGGGAAGCTGAGGCACGCATCATGTGAAGCAGCATTAATGTTTTATTCGTGATTGCAATCGCGGGAGCGCCCCCCCTTCCAGTCAGAAGGAAAGTGCTCACCTCTGAAAAATACGCAAGCTTCTATGCATCTCCTTACAAGTCAAGACCCCCCTTTTCCCACCTTTACAGCCTATTCAAAGCCAGTATCAGCAGTAAATCTCCCACACCAGGTGTCTTGGCCCAGTCTGTTATTTCTGTATCCATACCTGCCTGTGATACCAGGCTAAGAAGCAGTTTTTCAGACTGGGAGGCTCTATTTCTCTGCTATCTTGTCTTGAACATTCTGCTCCGTAATCCTCCTAATGAGAAATACAATGTGACCATTCTACTCAAGGACAACCACATAATTCAAAGGGACGTGAGCATTCTTGCAGAAAGATAGAAACATTCTACAAACAGATGGAAACTGTCTGCCAAAGTTGAAGAGTTCAGCTAGGCTAAGCACCTAGGCCCTCCATCTTAAGGCAAGAACTTCCATTTTGTAAAAACACAACTTAGCCTAACTCTCACACACAGATGCTCTTTGTTGCTTGTTTTGAATATTATCAATGCTGGTCAGCCTGAGGTGCTCTTCTCAGTTACCCTCCCTGACGGTCTGCTCAATTTCTCGTAAGATTAAGGATCTTGTAAGGGTTTTCTCCAGGAGATGACAGCTGCAAGGGGCCTGTTCCTGACTGGCTGGGGCTGCTGCTGTTGGGTGGCTGGCCACCTGGGCGCAGAACAGAAGCTGTGTTTCGGCCTTTAGATTTCAGCTTTGTCTGGTCACCTGCACATTTTTGTGTGACAGTGCTGGGCCTCCTGGCAACCACAGCACAGAGCCAACTCCAGAGCCTGTCCTTAGCGAAGGCAGCAGTAGTCACTGTGATGAAAAGCACTTGGCAGAACGTTACAACATGCTGCTTGATGTGTATGAGTGTTGATGTTTTGAAGGGTTTATATAAATAATGCTGCTTAGCCAGTTTCAAATGTTAAGTGAAAGTTTTGCTGAAAACAATGCTAGAGAGGTCACATGGCTACGTGGTGCCTGGCTGTGTCAGACAGAATGCTCATCTTGTGCAGGAAGAGGACACGCTGTGGAACCCTGATAACTAAATAGCATGGGTGTGACTCTCCTTTATACAGGACCAGCGGCAAACAGAAGCAATCCAGCTGCTCCAAGCGCAGCTCACCAACATGACGCAGCTGGTTTCCAATCTGTCGGCAACCGTGGCGGAACTGAAACGCGAGGTAACGATAAATCAGCAGCCTGGTACGAGAACTTGAGACAGGAAACAGATGCATAAACAGATCTCAGTTTGAAGAGGCCTGGAGTCTTTAAGCAAAGCTTTTTGTTTGGGAAGGTGTCAGTAGTTGTTACTTCCAGCCTGCTTCAGCAGCTGGCTGGGGAGGAGAGGAAAGGCTGAGTCCTTTGAGCTGTCTTGTGCACAGCAGAATTGGTAATAGTTCTTACTACAGCCCTACTAGTCCTGCGATTGTGATCAGAGCTCCATGATGAGAGAGAGCTCGTTTGGCATAACTGAATATCTCAGCCTTTCTGTAGTGCATTGGGGTTGATATTGTTCTGTAAAACGACTCTGTGAAATTAGAGTAAGCACTGACTTCAAGGTGGCAGCGACGGGGTTAGTTACACACAGCGTTTGAAACGTGGGGCGGGGATTGGTAAACTTCATGCTTCAGGAACTCTCCTGGCATTTCATGTGTTCTATAACAATTCTTCCAGGTCTCTGGTCGGCAAACCTACCTGGTGATTTCTCTGGTTCTCTGCATGATTCTGGGCTTGGTGCTTTGTGTGCAGCGGTGCAGAAACACCTCCCAGTTCTGTGAAGATTACCTCTCAAAAATTCCTAAAAGCAATCACTACCCTAGCCCCAAGAGGTAACGTATTTGACATGTCATTGTTCTTGCGGCTTTTGTTGATGTTTCCTAAATCTGCTGGGACTGGCACATCTGCTTTAATTCTGAGTTTACTTTCTGCAAACCCCAAACTGATAGCAAAGAGCAGTTACTACTGTGCAGTAATTTTGGAGCTACTGAACTTAATGTGCCGTGGTAACTTCTTGCAAAGACAGCACTGTCTGTCTGCCAGGCTTCCCTGGGCACCCGGGCGAATGACTCTGTCCTGCCAGAGATGGTTCTTAATGGAAGAGCTTTGTGTTTTCTGTTTCCTAGATGTTTCTCCTCTTACGACGATATGAATTTGAAAAGAAGAACCTCTCTTCCCCTGGTCAGATCGCAGTCTTTTCAGCTATCTGGCAAAGAAGGTAGTATTCACCTATGTCACACAGCTAGACTCCAGTGTCACCCTCGGCGCCGCGCGATGCATGTTTTGGTGCAAGGGCATGAAAATGGCAGCACAGGTTATCGTCAGTGTGCTGGGTGGCAGTGCTTCACTGGTGGGTTTGGTACAACAGGGTGGCTCATGAGCATTACCCGACGCTCCCAGAACTGTGCTAAATTCTGCAAAAATACAGAGTCCACAGTCAGCATTTGCGGAGTGTAAATGAGAACCTTCTTGGGGTTAGTAGCAATCGCCGCAGGTACTCGGGTCTGTAAAGCCAGGAAGTTTGCAGCAAGTGCTGTGTTTAATGCCAGACACGAACTCTGAATGCCCTGCTCCTTGGAAGTCCTAACAGCCAATCTTGAGATGTGGCAGATATTTAGGGGTCCAAATTTTATCAGCTGTAGTAAGGAAATTTTGATCATTTATCCCAGTTTGACTGAGAGGACTGAGTGATCTTGTCACTTCACTGTTCTTGTTAGATTCAGGGCACATGAATTCTGCGTTCGTAGGCCATTGTCATTGTGCAAAACCAGAAGTGGTGCAAGTGACAGTAACTGCTGGGTGTGCCGGTGATGCTACGCTTCTGGATGTGGCAAACTGGCTTCACAGAGTTTGTAGAGCAAATAAAATGGCATGGAAACACAAACTGGGAACATGCTGCAGTGGTGATGAGCTGGAGCTTAGATTATTTTTTTCAAAATTATATTTCTTCAGTCTTTGCTGTTTAGACTTGGAAGAAAGACTTAGAAAGCACTGATGGGGGAATACCAGACTGGTCTCACATCAGTCTGAGCATCTGTTGTGTTGATAGGTACATGTGCTTCTAGGCGCACATTAAGCACCGTTAAATTGTTACATTTGCTTTTGCAGAAGCTGGTTTCTGTTGTGCGTTTGTCCCTTTTCCTGAAGGGTGTTCTGTGCTCTGCTCCTGTGGCCTAATCTGTCAATGTCCTGTTTCCAAGTGTCTGTCACTGGCAGCTGCCCTGTCAGCACAGTGACTTCACTTTCTATGTGCACATGTCGTACCTCCAGAAGTTTACAGTGGCAGCAAAAATGTGTGATGAATGGAATATTTTGTCATGCTATTTATTTGGAGTTGCATTGTTCCAGAGCTGGCATTGTCACTCTGCTGAACTTCTGTACCCTTCCTTACAGTGGATCCAGAAGACCTGTACATCGTAGAACCCCTGAAGTTCTCCCCAGAGAAGAAGGTACAGTAGCTGCAGGGAGGCGGCTGAGCCTGAGCACGCTGCTGCCGGCAGGTGGTGCGTGTCGCGGCTGCTCCCTGCTGCCCTGGTTCCTGGGCTTGGGTTCTGTGCTCTGCTTACCCCTCAGAAGCTGACTGCTTCTTTGCTTGTGCTTTCAGAAGAAGCGTTGCAAATACAAAAGTGACAAGATAGAGACCATCAAGCCCACAGCAGAGCCTCCGCATCCCATAGCCAACGGGGATGTGAAAGGAAGGAAGCCGTTCACAAACCAGAGGGACTTCTCTAACATCGGGGAAGTTTATCACTCCTCGTATAAAGGCCCTCCGTCCGAAGGCAGCTCGGAGACATCGTCGCAGTCTGAGGAGTCCTATTTCTGTGGCATTTCAGCTTGTACGAGTCTGTGCAATGGACAAACCCAAAAGACAAAAACTGAGAAGAGGGCTGTAAAACGGAGACGGTCGAAGGTTTCAGACCAAGGGAAGCTCATAAAAACTCTCATACAGACTAAGTCAGGGTCAATGCCAAGCCTGCATGACATAATCAAAGGAAACAAAGATCTAACAGTGGGAACACTTGGTGTCACGACAGTTTCTGGACACATCTAAAAGTAGCTGAACTTCTCAAACAGGAGAGTGTTTGTTCATTTGAGAACAGTCTGTGGTATTCCGTGGGAGGATAGTGGGAGACGAAGAGCTCAACTAATTGGAAAGTATTCAGAAATCTGGTTTCTGCCTTTTTAAATAGATGGGATTGTGTCAATCTTGGCTGTAAGCTGCAGCTTTACGAGGCTGATAATTTCCTATGAGAACAGCTTTGGGGGAGGGAGGGCAGGGTTCATTTTATAAAGGTTTTTTTCACAGTTCCTGGGGCAGAGATTTTTTGAAACCCAGTTTGTTGGGTGGAATAGGGATAAAAGCCTAATCCTCTTCCTTTAGCTTTGTTCCTATTTCTTGCACCTTCCCATATTTATGTGCCTTTTGTCTATTTATAATGCCACTGGAAGAGGGGAGATACAATTGTTTGTCATTTGATTTATTTTGTAATTTCTCTAGCTTTTTTTTGAAGATGCAACACTACAGTGCTGTAAAGGGACATGTGTTGGCCTTCAGCTGGGCTCAGTAATGTGGACTGGATACTGTAAAAATACCAGTAGGTGGACTGGCCTGACTAGGTGCTGGTTTTGCAAACTCCGTTAAGAAAAATATCTCACTGGGGGTTGTACTTGCGTTCATTTCCACCTCCAGTTACGGGTCAGAGCTGTAGTCTGATGCGCTGCACGAGTGACAGCTGCTCTCGAGTATCTCCTGTGCACGAGGACACCTCGGGCTGGTGAATGCCTCCGTTACCTGAACGGCCTGCTGCCGTTTCCCAGAAGAGCGGGCTGGGAGCGCTCGCTGCTCTGTGCTGAGAGTGCAGGGGAGGGCTCAGCTGGGAGCGTGAGGCGGGGTTGGCGCAGCCTGGGCAGAGCTCCCCGAGCCACTTCTGGGGGCTGGGTTTGCAAAGCCTTGAAGTCTGACCGGTCAGGTTGGCTCCAGCGGGGTATTTCTGTAACGTTTGCTTTTGTATTGGCTAACCAATGTGCAGTGTTTGTATGGCTGGTATTTTCATATCTAAGTGTTTTTTTATTTCGACTGTGACTGTATATTTGGATGCTATAGAACGTGTGACTGGTAAGCTGTTGCGTGTAGCTGAGTGAGTGGGACAAAAGGTTATTCCTTTTGGCAAATGTTACAGGTTCACGTTGTAAAAAATAAGTTAACTTATTGAGCACTTTTAGTGGTACCCTTTTAACAGGTTAATGCCTTTCCTGGGTGTTGTATGTAATGTGACTTATTTAAAGCCTTTGGTTTGTTTTTTTGCTGCTTTCTTATTAGTTTATGAATTCTTTAAGATGTACTTTCGGATTTGTTCTGCACAATTAGCCAGTCAGAGCACGTGAACCAGACCTGTTGAACGTGAGTTCGAGGGTTCCAAACCTGGATGAGGAAAATGCATACCACCTGAGTGCAGCATACGTTGTTGTGGAACAAGCGTGTGTAACGACAGAGCTGTAGTGCCATTAGAAACTGTGAATTTCCAAATAAATCTGAACACTTTGTCTTTGATTTAGTGACACTTTTCCTTTGAAAGTCAAACTTGTGGCTTAAATGCATCTCCGAGGTGGACTAGTCTTTCCATTTCAGTGCAGGACCGGGACAGCCTCCTTGTAGCGAGCACGGCAGCACTGTGTGCAGCCAAATGCCAAATTCTCTGGCTGTCCAGCCCTACTTCTCATGAGGCCTCCCCAGTGCTAATTTCTCTCGTGGGTGTCTCTGGCTTCATCAAGGGGAGTCCTGTGGTTCAAAAAAAAAAAAAAAAAAAATTGAATGTGGGGTTTAGTGGAGGAGGGGCTGCTTTTGGGGTGTGTGGTTTCCTTGTGGTGTGGATTTTCTGTTTCAATTTGCCTTCCTCTTGATGCATCACTTGTAGGAAGTTGGCTTACCTTTTCTGCCCTGTCTGTAACTGAGCTGCTCTTCTCATCAGTCAGCTGAAGCTGGACACAACTCAATTCTTAGAAGAGCCCATCTTCGCTATCTTGCTGTGAGACCTCAAACAGATAGGTACAGAATGAGGCCAAATGACTCATGATGCAATATGCAGGTGCAGATGTCTCTCGTAGTAGATTTTATTTATCCTTTGTTATTGCTGGCCTGTAAGCACTGGACAAAAAAAAAAAAAATGGTGTGAAACTAAAGTTAAACCAAAGATTATGGTGGTCTTGTGAAGATTTATCAGCTGTACAGCGTGAGCATGTTGCTCTGGGGCAAGGGGGCATTGCCTTTCCTGGAAGCTGCCCGAAGGCTTTGTGACACCTGAACTTCTCTGGAACCATGTGGTGTGGATGGATGGAATCCTTCCTCCTCACCTTTTCCTGTTTTGCTGGAATGGACAACTCTGCTGTCCTTTCTATTTTTTTTTTTTCCTAGACTGGATTACTCCACAGCACTGGTGAGCTGTCCTTGAAGATCACTAGGAAATGATAACTGAGGAATTAACAGCACTCTTCTGTGCTTCCTTGTGCAAGAAGGGTGTGTTTTTTCTTTCTTAAAAAAAAAAAAAAAAGTGCCTCTCCTCAATCTCTTTTGGATTGATGATACTTATCCTTGAAGTGAAATGGCTTTTTGCAGATGTGTGACCCGTTTTATACTTTAGGTGTTGGCAAGTCTGGGTAGGCTGTGTGTTGAAATCCCATGTAGAAGTTCAAACTTCGAAGTTAACAATTTCAGGTTTGTAACAAAATCCCTTTCAAACAGCCCTTTTATTTCTTGCTGTCTACCGATGTTAAAATTGGACAGGGCTTAGAGATCTAGGGAGCTGCTGCGTTCTGTAGAGGGGAAAAATACCAGCAATAAAGCTTGTCTTGTAATGAACAGAAAGGGAACGTGCTATGGGAATAATGCATATCAAAATAGAGCAGAGCCCTGTTCCAGGTGTGTGGTTTGAGGCCACGTGGCTTGCAATTCGCACAGGAGATGTGGCAGATGCTGTAAGTGGTAGGTGTGTAGGGTCAGAAATATTCCTCACTAACAGAAGCCTGGGCATATGGTGACAGCCATCAGCCTAGAGTGGCTTTTGTGCTGGATTAGTGGAAATGGCTGTTGCAGCGATGACTCGTGTCAATAAAATGCTTCTGACATAGGACCACTGCTGGGGCCTGTCAGCTGAGGAGCAACTTCCCATGCTCTCATAACTGTTACTGGTCAGTTCAGCTATGTCTAGATCTAAACTTTCCAATCAGCCTCTGAAAAAGCCAGCATCTGGAGGAACGTACTGGGCTGCCGGTGCTATTCTGAACTTGTGCTTTTGCTTCTGGCAGTCAGATGGAGACTGAACCACAGCTTCCTCTTGCTGTGCTTGCTGCTTTTAATTATTGTAACTTTTTTTTCCTTAAAGAAAAACCTCCTAAAATGAAGTTCTTCTTTGCTTAATGTTATCCTTTCATGTGGGCTCTTGAGTAGTTTTTTACTTCCTATTTCAGTTTTATTAATGCCTCACTGACTAACCTGGTTCTTTGATGAAAAGAACTGGTCGTGCTGTGTATAGAGAGGATGGTTTCCAATGAAGGTGGCCTACAAAGCTCGACAAATTCCTGTGGCAGTGTGGGCACTTACAGGGGGCCCTCGTCCATCTCGTGATGTATTCCCGCAAGGTGGGCAGTTCTTGGTGCAAGGCGCAAGAAGCCAGCATGCACACTGAGCAACGAGGACTGCATCCTTCCTCCTCGGTTCTTGCCAGTTCTGTGGCTGCTCCCCAGTCTCTCCTGGTGAACAGCTTATGCAAGCACCTGGCGTGCTCTCCAGTTCCCCCTGTTGGGGTGCGAGAGTGCTGGGCTCTCTCAGGGTTTCCGCGGGAGTGAGGGCACCTGTCCCAGCAGCTTTCCTACTGGGCTGCTGCACTTGCTCTCCCGGCAGGAGGCAAGCTGCTTCCTGCTCGAGGTTTCAGGTGTGCGGAGAAGAGTGTCCAGCTGCTGTGCTGTCTGTGACTCAGTTAGATGTTTGTTCACCCTGTAAACTGTTTTTGAAGTTAGATGCCCTGCTTTAAAAACAATCAAAATACCCCACCACTTAGCCCAGCCAACTGGTTATTAGATGGAATTGACCTCCTGGCTTTCACTGTGGATTTCTGGGGTGCTTTGAGTTGGATTGTGCCACCCTGATTCAGTGTAATGCTGAACTTCACAACCCAGCTGTGTTGGAACAGCCATGAGCAAATTCCTCTGGCACTGAAGCACTTGTCAGGGTAAGCACGCCATTAATCCACAGGTGCTGGTGGTGGCAGCAGCGCATGCCATAAGCAG
The DNA here is from genome assembly GCA_013399715.1 of Alectura lathami. Classification (NCBI taxonomy): domain Eukaryota; kingdom Metazoa; phylum Chordata; class Aves; order Galliformes; family Megapodiidae; genus Alectura; species Alectura lathami. Next base: position 116,696 of record VXAV01005784.1, on the reverse strand, counting down.
TTCAGCTGCTGGCGAAGGTATAAACCAAGGGCCTCATCTTCCAGGCACTGACATACTTTGTACGTGGAGGTGATGGGAGGGGGCAGACCCTGGACCAAGATGCTAGTGGGAGGTTCTGCGGAGCTGTTGGAGCTACCTGAGCTCTGCTTACAACCTCGGCGTGCCGAGGCTGCTGTACAGACAAAACCGCAACACAGCTAACAGTCGGGGATCTCCTCAGGGAGCCTGTCACAGCCCAGGGAGCTGCTTCCTGTTGCAGAAGCTGTTGCATGCAGAAGCACTCGAGCACTCTCTGGTCTCTTCGTGCTAGCCCGTGGTCACAAAAGATTTAAGCAACGCAAATGTTTCCGTCAGATGATGGATAGTCACAAACGTGCACCCTATAAATGTATTGCTAGCTATGCTTGCCAAAATACTGTTTATATACATTAAGCGTCAGAGTGGAAATCCAGTATCTTTAAAATATGCAAACTCTACTGGCTGTGTGGTATGGGTAGGAAGAGAGCTGAAGTATAAGGTGGCTTCATGGTGGCCTCTGCTTTTGCCAACTTGCAGTGTGAGATGAGACAAGATGGAACAGCTTAACATGCTTCACCTAGGTACAAACGTTCCACTGCATCTGGAACAAAGCGTAGAGCTCTGACCACAAAGTGCTGTGGGTAGGCAGCCGTCGAGCAGCGTGCCTCATCTCGTGGAAACCCTGAGTGTCAAACAGCATCAGCTGCTGCTGAAGAAAAGAAACTACTGGGGTTTGAACCAGCCTGGGGAGAATTGCTGTTCCCAGACCTTTTTCAGATAAAGTGGGTTAGCCTAGGAAAGGTGGTGAAATCATGAATCTTTCTTAGGCATCCCTTCTCCAATTTAATAATTTCAAAATTATTGAATTTTGCTGCAGTGCTTTTTGCAACCTTGCTGCTTTTTCTCATGTGGACCACGTGGCCTGGAGCTGCAACTGGTCTTGCCTGCACTGCTTTTCATCAGGCACTTAGTAACACTTAGTAACACACAGATTAGAGGTATGGCCTTTGGGGAATGGAGAGGAAGATGATTCTGTACCTTTTGGGCACCTGGGTGTCAGTCCCACTGGAAGGGTTTGTGAATGCAATTCCTGACTGCCACGGGGAGAGCGGGAAACCCACATCTGCATGTTCGCTGTGGTCTGCCTCGCAGCCTCTAAGCAGCCGCAGCAGCTTGTTCCATCTTCTCTCATGACGAGGCCATTGCACACTATTAATTTACCTGCGTTTTTCTTTCCCGTTTGGTCAAGTAATGGATTCCATTACCTCATAACCCCTGTACTTCCTTTCCTTGCTTCTATTGCAGCTGCAATCAAAGGAAATGAAATCGTACTCTGCTGCTTTCAGTTCTTCTTCCCAGCTGCTTTGACTCTTTCTGCTTCAGGATTCTCTCCTGCCTCAGAAGGGCCCTGCAGAGCCCTGTGTCCCTTCTGCTGACCCCAGGGCTGCTGCCCGCTCATGGGCATCATGGTGCAGTTTGTGCTTCATGAACAAGAGAACCAAGCCTCTTGCTTGCTGGAAGAGGGCTGTGCTAAGCATTGCAATGCCAGGCCAGCTGTCAGAAATGGGGCTTGAGATCTGCTCTTGGGTGGATGGGGGCGTCTCCCAAGTGAGCTGTGAGCACCAGGGCCCATCTCAACGTGTGCCTCATGGTTCTAGTAAAGAGTGACTGCTGAGGAATGAAAGGCATCACCCTTGCCTGGGGAAACTGAACTGTTAAGAAAAATGTAATAAAGAAACAACACTAAGGTGTCAGCACTCACCACGACATCGTGTAAACTGTGGGCGGCTGCTGCGGCAGGAACGGCAGCCAGGCTCCAATCTGTGAGCTGCTGCTGCTGCTTCCATCTCCATGGGCTGTCCTGGAGCAGGAGGGGGAAGACAAGGGGAGAGTGCAGTGAGCGTGTGGTGCACTGTGCTTCTGCCTTACTGTAGGGGGAGAGCCAGCTGAGTGCCCTATGGGGCTGTGCAGGATCCTCACTGATGCCCTACGTGGGCTGTTGAACCCTACTGATGTCTACACAGGAGTTCTAAACACAAGCTCCCTCAGCTTAGGCTTCCGGCTCTGGCTCTCTAGAAAGGCTTTTTCTGAGATAACAACTCCCTGCTGCTCATCTTGCCCCTCTTTATGGATTGTCACGCGCTGTCTGTCCCTCTGCTCTCAGATGAACCAAGGGGATCGCCTTTGCTGTCTGTCAGTTACTGCAGCTCCTTTCCGAGCCCCCTCTGAAGCTGGATATAAACTTGCAGTGTGGGCTCTGGAACTGTCTGTATCTTCCCATTTGTTAGCCTGCTGCTGGCTGTGAGCTCGGACACGCTGGACCTCGCACGGTTTCCCTGCTGCAAGCTCATGCCCAGCTGGGCAGCCTCTGTATTGCCTTCCCCCAGCTCTGCAGTTGGTGCTCTGGTGTTTAAACAGCTCTGCGCTGAGGACAGTGCCCAGAGGAAAATCCGAAGGAAGCCTTCTCTTGGGTGGTGCTCTCAGCTGCTCTTTCCAAGGTACCCATTGGTGAGCATTAACAGGGTGCAGATGTTTTGCCAGCTGTGGCTGGCACTTACTGGTTTTGTCCCGGCTCTGGTTGCTAGGCTTAGCCTGGGACAACAAAGGGCTGTTATCTCCGGGTTAATGTTTTGAAACGAACACAATCTTGCCTTTGAATGCTGTCTTTCTGTTTCTTAACTTCAGTTGTTCTTGGGTGTCATTTATGCAGCCCCGTGGGCTTTCAATTGTTGCTTTTTAGCATTTCCACTAGTCATTATTAGAGCAGGAAATATCTGTTTATCATCTTCAGACTTATTAGATCCTGGACATAGAAAAATGTCTCCCTCCTACGCAGTGGTTCACACTCAATTTTTTATGTTTATTTTTTTCTGTCAAGTATTAGATCTTGATTACTTGAGTTTTGCTTTCTTTGGTATATATCAAAAATTTCTTTACATCTATTGATGAAAACTTGTATCTGTATTTCTTAACACCTGGCTGCTTCTAATAGCTGCCAGCCTACACTGTAGCACAGTGTTGTGTGTTGTTAATGAGAGCTCCCACCTTTCCTCTGGGGGTAACAGAGGCTGGAGGGGATCCTTCTGAGCAAGTCCTCTATCTGTAAACAGCAAAAGACAAACCATGCTTTTTCCTGGCAGATTTGGTGAAAAGGGAACTAGGGAGGTAGAGAGACAAACCTGACACCCTCTTTGCCCTTCTTTTGTCCTTTTTCCTGCCCAGCTGTCCCTGACATATTTTGGATGAGATCAACCTTGCCCAAATTTTGGTTCTTGACCTTCTAGCAAAAGATACTCCTGTGACTTGGGTGTCTCTCTGCAGCAGATTGTTCCACCATTATTTCCAAAGCCCCGCTAACACCGTGTGCGGCTCAAGCAATAGGAAGCCCGCAGAGCACAGAGCCTGCACATCGTGATGCGCTACACGGATGCGGCCCCGCTTGCTGCTGTTTTCGAGGGTGTAGCACTGGGGTGATCCCTGAAGGGGAAACTGAGTGAGGATCAGCACGGGAAGGGAGAGGTCTCTGAAAGCACACTGTGAGTGAAAAGTATTCTTTGATGGTCAGATAACCCCAGCCTTCAGTTTGCCACAACGTGGGGTGTTAGCAGACTCTTGATCTGAGCATCCAAGTGAGAAGGTGCAACCGGCATGCCTGAAATGGCTTTAATTTGTTCACTCATTTTTTTTTTTTTTTTTAAAAAAAAGCATCTTTTGTGAAGATAGGAAGCAGTGGGTGACTGATAAGTACATCTGTGACATTTACAGGAGCCTGCTCATGTGCCCACATTCCCACCAAGATGAGCTGTCTGCGCTGAAGGTAGTCAGTGTCGGAAAAGGTGTGTGTGGGGGGGTCAGCCTGGAGGGAGAAGGCACCCTGACATCCAGCTGGAGGACAGCCAGCAATCACCCTGTTTGAAGAGTGCGTTCTGGGAGCGAGGAAGCTCTGGGCTTTGGTCCTTGCCCCGTCTGTTTACAGCAGCTGAGGGGCCCCAGACAGCGTTAAAGAAATGGCACCCGTGCCCATTTTGCACAGGCACGGTGTCCTCAGCATTCTGAGAAGTGCTGAGTGTTGAGACTTGAACTGCTGGAGATGGGTTTGTGTTGCTTTTGTCTTTTAAGTCAGAAACCTGGAAGTACAAGACCCAGTCAGGCTCCTGACGCTGTTCTTGCTGCGGGTTCCTGCTTCAGCAAGCGGCTGTGGTGAACGCTTTCAAAAAGCAGCGCGGTGGCTGGTGGTGCAAGGCTTTGAGGGCGCATCCGACTTATTGGTGTGGTTGGAGGCACTGCGCAGCCCTTGCTTTGGAGAAACCAGTGTGTGTGTTGTTAGAGCACGCTGTCCTTGAGCTCCAGATTTTGATGTTCGAGATCAAAACCTGTGTGTTGGTGTTGTCTCTTGTGTGGCTGAAGAGAGCAAAACTCCAGTTTGTTCTTGCATTGAACGTTTCACTTCTTAAATACTGCCCTCCTACAAATACACACGCTTCATTATGTCTGTGAAATGGAAGAGCAAATAGCTATGGACAGTCCTTTATACACGTCTGGGAAATCTATGGGAAATCTCATTGCCACCACTTAGAAATCTGCAGCCAATGAAGCCTTAAACTGAGAAATGGAAATGTTATCTCTCCTTATTAAGATTTGGTGATGGGCTTTTAAGAGTACTGGTCCTTGCAGTGTGGCCTGAGCTCTGGATCCTTTCCTCAAAGGCAAGAGAAGTTCTGCCAAGGTGAGTAGCACAGCGTCTGTCCCAGGTTTAACCAGAGTCACTCAGCCGGGTTAGGTCCTGCTGCAGCACTCGCTGCTGTCCTGGAGAGAAGATTGAAAACCAAGAACTTCCCTCTCCAACACTTCTTCAAGACGGAAGAGGACAGCAGACAGCAGAAAGTAATTTGTCCTCTGTGAAACGAAGCAATTCTTGAGTCCCTGCTGCTGTACTTGGGATTAGATCCTCATCCCTCCGCCGACAGGAAGAGTCTGCGGCTCTTCCTCTTGCCTCTCGTGCAGGATGCCAGATGCAGAAGAGCCCTTGTCATTGCCCCTGTTTGTGGTGCAGGATGCCGCAGTGGAAAAGCAGCTGCCTCTGCCTGAGTGGGCTGCTGGAAAGGGTGGCTGGCCGGTGGGCGTGTGCTGGGCTGATTACTCAGCCCCTGCCTGACGGCGCAGCCCTCTCCGCGCCGCAAGAGCTGCGCTGCTCCACGCACCTGCTTCCCGGGGCTGCTGCTGTGTGAGTGCAGGCAGCCGCGGGCTTCGTCCAGCCGCATGTGTGTGCTGCACAGTGTGGGAGGAGCAGGCAGGTGCCCTGAACTTGCAGCCGAGGGCGGAAGTTTTTTGGGGTTTGCTGTTGCTGTCTTGAGGCTTTCAGAGAGTTGCAGCGTCTGAGCTGGGTGATCGCTGCTGGAGAGATGATGCAGGCATATAAAAGCAGAGCTGGGTCTTCCCCCAGGGCTCAGTCTGGGCCAGCGCCGGCAGTTTCTGGCTGCCCCATGGAAGATCATGCAAAGCACGTGCAGCCCGTCCCACTCCCAGGCATGCAGCAGAACTTGAACTACGTGTACCCACAGATCTTTTGGGTGGACGGCTGTGCCAACACCAGCACCTCCTGCCCTCCAGCATCCTCCGTCGCTCCCTTCCCACCACCGGTACCTGACCGGAGGAAAAAGCCAAAGAGGAACAGGGAAAGGTGCAGCGTTGGCTTCCTGGTGTTCTCCTTGCTGATCCTGCTGGCCCTCACTGGAGTGGGGCTGAGCATGTTCCAGATTTTCCATCTGGAGAAGGAACTGGCTGAACTCAGAGAGGTAAAGTCTGGCCGGCTGGCCACAGAGGCTGGGGGAAAACTGGCAGCGGTGACATCTCTGCTGTGCCAGTGTGCCTGGGGCCGCTTGTCACTGCGGAGGGCTGCTCTGCTGGTGGCTGGTATATATGGGTGTCCTCACGTATGAGTGCTGCTGGCTCTCTCCCCCTCTATATTTCTTCTCACTTTGCAGCTGAGCACCCAGAACTAGACATTGTTGTAGATTCTCTGGCTACATCTAGGTGATGCCCCTATGCTCTCACCCTGCTAAGAGGGCTTATCACTCTTTTTTTTTTTTTTTTTTTTTGACAGTCTGTCAGCACTGAACACATCCCTCCAGCTCTGGAGAAGCTCCTAGGTGAGTTGATGTAGGTAAAGGATCTCCCTGTCAGCATGCGTGAATGCTCCTGCTGAACTCTTCCCTCCCCTTGTCAGGTGCCGAGGCAGGGCTGCAGCTCTGATGCTCTGAAAGTGCTTGACTGGGGTGTGGGGAAGGGGTCCTGCACGCTGCCTGCTGGGGTGCTGGGTGGTGTCAGCCAGGAACGGTTGGCTTCCGCTTCAGGGCCTCCCAGGCCCTAGTGGGGCACGGGTACTTGGAGGGGTTCTGCTGTGGAACTGAGTTTCTGGCTGTCCTAACGTACTGCAACAACATGCATGGAAGGGGGAGAACAGAGAACCGAGATGGGTACTGCATGTGTACTACTTGTTCTCCTCACGTGTTAAGATTTTGGAATGATGCTGAGGGTTTTTTTTTTTTTTTTTTTTTTNTTTTTTTTTTTTTTTTTTTTTTTTTTTTTTTTTCTTTGGGAGTGGGGGATTCACTCACACATTTCAGAGAACAACTTTTTTCCTAAATTCTTTTGGTACAAAGTCTCACTTGCTGAAGCCAAAGCTAGTTGAGAAGAACTTGACTATATGCTGTTTTTTTTTTTTTTCTTTAAAAATGTCATTTCAATGAAATTGAAACTTTCCAAAAGAACCTATATATTTTTTTCTATATTTAGAGGAGAAAAAAAATAACAGTTTCAGTCTGAATGGAACAATTTTAAAATCATATTTTAAACTTTCAAACTGTTACTTTACTTTTACAATCTGTTCTGCTGTCTGGTCTGGCTTCTCCATGGAGCATACGGCTAAAGTCCTCTCTGTTTTCATGCAGGGCAGGAGAACAAGTCAGTGAAAAAGGAAGCGAGGAAGGCAGCACACTTAACAGGTATGTGCTGAGGGGCCAGCAAGATCTGGGAGCAGGGAACTGGGCAAAAGTTACTGGGGGGAAAGGGCAGCCTGGCTGCAGCTGTGAGGAGCTGCCTCACACAGACCTTCTCAGTTTCCGTGTGAGCTGTGGCAGCTGGAAGTTACCCCCATAGCTAAAATCTTCCCCTCATTTAGACTTCCTAATGAGAGCTCTGGGTTTTGCGCTGGTTTTTGTTTTTGTCCATGAGGTGCTTTCAGAAGCACGTGGAAGGTGAGAGCTACCGCCTCGGTGAGGTTGGGGCAGACTTCTTATGCCGCGCACAAGGACATGGAGAACTTGTTTGCAACTTGGGGTGTAACAGGGGAAAACACCTTAATGCTTGCACTTACTGCACTTCCCTTCTCGTTTTGGCTTCCAGGGAAGCCCGTGCAGCGGGACCTCCCTTTGGAGTGGGAACCCATCTCTGGCCATGCCTTCACCAATGGCATTCAGTACCGTGATCAGGGTCTTGTGATCAATGAGACCGGCCTGTACTTCGTGTACTCCAACGTGCTCTTCCGGGGAAGTGTCTGCAGCAACCAGGTGTTGACCCACGTCGTCTACAAGACAAATCCAGCCTCACCAGGCAGCCATGTGCTGATGGAGGACAAACGCATCAACTACTGTGCAAATCAGAAAATGTGGGCCCGGAAAAGCTACCTGGGGGCTTTATTCAAGCTCAGGGAGAGGGACAGTCTGCACGTCAACGTCTCCAAAATTGCTATGGTTAACTTTGAGGAATCCAAGACATTCTTTGGGTTATTTAAGCTTTAAACGGTGCTGTTGGAGTGTAGCTGGCAGCACCCCACACTTGGACATGCAGAGTGTGAGGGCTGCTTGAGAGGCAACAGTCCCAAGCCAAGCCAGGGTCTCACTCTAGGAAGCCCACCAAGAAACCGGGTTTTGGCCTTCTGCATGAGCAGTCTCAAGCGACTGGTAAAGCCAAGCCTCTGGAAAGCAGCTGGGCTCTCTTGTGGTGACCTGAAGAGAATTGCACATTTTCCTTCTCTGAATAAAACAACAGCTCCAAAATATAGTGCATCAAAGACCCTGCTGAATCTCACTACTTGCTCAAGAACACTGTGCTACCTGAGAAGGTGCCGGGGCCTCAGTGGCACTGGCCCACGCATGCTGTTGTGCCCCCAGGGAGCTCAGGCCACGTGGAGACAGCTGGCTGGTGTCGAGGAGGCCCCTTGAGCCTGGGTCGTGCTGTGCTGCACCGCAGGAGGAGGTGTGGGAGAGAGCTCAGGCTTCCCGCCCCGAGCACTGGCTGCCCGCCGTGCCTGGGCACTTGGCACTGTAACAGCTGTCTGACAGGCACCCACCTACCAGCTGGCTTGTTAGCACGGCAGGTTTGTTTTGTGTTAAATTATCGACCATTCCCGTCCCAGAAAATGACCCCGGCCCCTTTATTTAATTCACCCTGATGGCCTCGCAAGGAATGTCCTGGAAAGAGCGGTGCCACGACAGGGTCCCGTACCTGTGCAGAAAGCAAGGTCTTGCTGACTCCTCTCCGTGCCATGGGGATCGCAGAGGGGGCCCAGTGTCCTCCACATGTCAGCCCCCGCTGCTGACAGGATCTGAGCAACACGGAGGAGGGCAGCGGGGTCCGAGGGGAAAACAGCGTCTCTGGCCCCTTCCCGCCATTTCGACACCTCAGGTCCTCTGTGGAGACCTGGCCCCGGCTACCCCTTGCATGCCCACCCTGTCACGGGATGCTCTCTCCTGAGCAAAACACAGATGGCAAATAAAGGTCTATTTTTCTAGAAAATGGCACTGTACTCTCCTCATTTGGGGCAGCAGGCTTTTGCAATGGCCAAAGCCCTGAAGCCCTTTGGTCAGGGGCAGGACCCTGCCCTTTCTCCAGCAGCATGGCAGAAACCTGGCAGCCTGACTCCTCTTTGCCCCCTGCCTGGTGGGGCACTGGGTCCCTGCCATTGGGCTTTGGGGCAAATGAAATGTTGGGATTTGGGGATCAGAAGGGTGTGAGCTGGGTAACCCAAGCCCTGTTTGACACCATGCTCCTCAGTGTGCCCGCTGGCCCCAGCAGCAGTTCACGTGGCAGGCTGAAGGGCAAGGAGAGGAAGTCGTGCTTAGTGTTAAATAACATTTGCTCGCTGCAGCGACTGGTCCATGAAGCTCCCTCCTTGCAAGAATTAACTTCGGAGCCACCTGCCATGTTGCCACTGGGCAGTGCACAAAGTCTGTGCTGCATCATTTTTGGCTGTGATGTGTCATTTTTGCCAGTGGTCGGGGTTTCTTGCAACTCTGATGTTGGTCACAGCAAACAGTGGCTCTCCAGCAGCACGGAACATTTATTTCCTCCTCTGGTGCTGCTCTGTGCTCAGTGATGTGTGGCCTGTGGTTGCTTGCTTTGTGGAAACCCATTTCTTTGAAATCTAGGAGTGGACAGGCTATTGGTGGGGCCTGCAGCACTCAAAGTTTTCCATGGCATTTCTCAGGAAGGAAAGTGCCTCTGAAGGTCAAAGGTTAGGAATTTTGTGCTTGGCTGATGCTTTCCCACCGCCTTCACCTCCTCCTGCTATCAGAGGGGCAAACCACATAGCACAGCTATAGGTGTGCTGGACCCAGGAACACCCAGGACCCAGGAAAGGCTAGGAGTTTCTACCCTTTTCTCTTTGCACTGTGTTGCTTTCCAGACATCCAGCTGGGGAGCATGCATCTCTCCATAAACATGCCTGTAGGCTTGCAGCTATTTTTGTAGAAAAACTAGCTGAGCACCTTGCATGCATCCTTTCTTTGCTAGTGAGCAGCTTAGAGAGACCAAGGGCACTCAGTGCCCAAAGGAAACTGGCACTGAGGTTATGCACTCTACTAGTGCTGCATTAGCAAAGGGCCGAAAAGCTCCCAAAGTCTTGTATCAAACAGCACACGGTAGCTCAGCCAGACTGAATGTAAGCTCTGGGGCAGGATGTGGTAGTTGCTCTTGCTGCACAACGTGAGGGGGCAAGGATCTCTTAGCATTTTTATCTGATGTGGTGACAGGAAGTCAATCTTCCTTGCGGGTCATGTTTCTGGATAGCAGTGGTCTAAGCCAAGCTCTGCTCTCCTGATGGAAGAGCCCAGGCCATGCGTGGAGGTACTCCGAAGCGTGGGCAATGTTTAACAGCATGTGGAGAACATGGCTGACAAGCGGTGATGAGCCCTGAGCATCTCCTCTTAAGAGGCTTCTGGTCTGCTCCCAGTGCCGGAGGGTCTTCTGAGTTTCCCAGCCTTTCTTCCTAGGCACAGGCATTCTTCCCTACATGATCCAGCTCAGACCTGATCCAGCTGCAGGCACACCAACTCTCATGGCTAGCTGAGCCCTTTCCAGGGTGCGCAGCTGGCCATATCTGCATGACACAGAAACATTAATGCTGCTGCGTGCCAAGCATAGCGAGCTGCTCCAGAGAGATGGGCTCCTTCGTGGTTGATGAGTATCAGATGCTGAATCCTATTTACCTACCCTGGTGGAGTCAAGGGGATGGCAGTGTGGTAGTGTCTGACAAACCTTGGGCAACCAAGGTAGCAGGAGGCAAAGAACTGTATAGATAGGGTCGTCTTCTACAGCAGAAGTGCAAGAAGCGAGAAGAGGCCTGGCAAGCTCTGAGAGGCAGAGGACAAGCGTTAAGAGGTGAGATGAACAATGAACAGGGCTGAGGTTGGGGGCTGCTCCTCACAGACCTCTGGAGATTGGAGGTGGTGTGCTAGCAAGCAGCCCTGCCAGCTTCTGCTGCAGCTCAGCTTTCCCCCAACAGAGAATCCACCTTCAGAGGAGAAATAGCCCCTCTGTGGCTATGGCTAGCACCTCCCATATTCCTCCTATCAATAGCGCATCTTTCTCTTCTGACTTTTTACTAGCCCGTGGTCACTCGTGACAGGGAGGCAGGTCACTGGCGCACAGTGAAGGCCTGAAGGGCACATGTAATGCAGAAGCAGAAGGAACCACTGCTGGTCAGCATGTGCCAGGGCAGCAGCGTCAGAGACACGAAATAGAGCTACAACGTGGACTGCCTCTCGGCAGGCTCGCTCAGATACGCATCTTGGCTCAGAAACCGCACAGCTTAGTCGTCGTGAGCTGCTGAGATGTGTTATATCTGTTTCTGTAGCCCTTCAAGGGAGAAGAGACAGCATGGGTAAGAATGGAAGAACTGATACTTTTTAAGCTACTTTCAAGTCTTGCGATTTCAGAAGCAACCTTCTATTCCTTCTGTTCGATCTAACATGCTTCATTGTTGTTGCTTTTTTTCTTCTTTTTTGCTTATTCATTTACTTAAAGGCAGCCTTAAGATTTCCAAGTTTGTATTGCTATGTCTTGTGGGGTTACTTCCGGGTCATGGAGCTGTAAAGAATCTGAGCCAGATTTCTAATGAAGGGAGGGAAGCACAAGCATTGCTATTATTTTTCTAGTACTCAGAAGAGTAGGCATATTACGTCATGGTTACAAAAGTGTGATTATAGGCATGACTAAGTGACTGAGGTTTAATGTGAAGGGGATGAGGTGAGAGAAGGAGTTAGGATGCAAGGTGAGGGAAGCATGTAAATTTCTTGTTGATTTTATTTTGAAGATGAGGAAGAAAGGCTTGACAATTTGTTGCTGACTTATGTCTTGGGGATAATGCGAGAGTCAAATATTCCATTCCCTGCACATGACTGAAGCTCTGATGCACAAGAAGCAGGATGACATGTTGTGGTGCTCGCAACATCTGCGACGGTGTCCTCTGACAGCTAGAGGTGTGAAGAGGTGCAGAGCTCCTTGGCCCCAGCCTGGAGTCTGAGAAGCAACGCTGCTTTTGGACTCTACCAAAAGACACTGGTCTGGAACGTTACCCGTGCCAGGACACCAGCATTCACGTGAACAGGCATGTAAGCTTTCTGCTACGAAGTCTTACGGCTTTTTGAAGATGAACTGCTCTTTGCTTTGGGTAGCAAAGAGACAAAAAGGTCTAGGTGGAATAATAAACACCGAGGTGTTTTTCACTGCCTCTGTTGGCTCACCGTTTCACAGCACACTCTGTATAGCTCAGCGTTCTCTAAGGAGAATCAACTCCACCTTGCAAACAATTTCTCTTCCAAATCAGAGAATTTGCATCTGTGTGTCTCCCTTTTTCTCATTCTCTGCTGCTAGTTTTGTTCACCAACAGCCGAAAAATTCTCCTTGTCCAGTTTTCTTTATTCACTGGCGTTTCCTCTGGTTCACCTTTATCCAGTTGGTCTTAGGGAGTGAACGCCTGCTGGCCAGCTAATTCCCTGGGACACTCAGCTTGGAAAGGCCTGGAGAATAGCTGGCCTTTCTTAACTTACTGAAGTTTAAAATAAGTTTTCAAATAAGCCCACAAGCGTGTCGTTGCACACTTTGTGATGGTCCTTGCTGTTGTGCTCTGAAATCGGTCGTGGACATCTTCGCTGCTGAGCAGCCCTCCCAGGCTGTGTGCGGCTTTGTGCGTGCACTGCTTTGCTGCTGCTGAGAGCTAATTTAAGGCTGGATGTGGCAGGGAGTTATTGTGGCTTAGTGAGCTACTGTCTGTTAGCCGAGCTGTGGCCACTGCAAACATGAAAGAGCTGTCAGCCTTTGAAGTTTTGGGGTGTGTTCCTGCCTCCTGCCTGCCACTGCATTTGCTTGCTTATCTGTGCTGATATAAATTTGAGTCAGGCTCTTCTGTCACCATACTCTGAGTTTGCAACAAGAGTAGGGAATAACCATTTTCGAGGTTTGCTCGAAACTCCCCACTCACATCCTGTGGAGACCCTGCTTGCTACGCTGGAGGATGTGAGTCAGGCGACGTTGTTGAAGGGGAGAAGAGGATGCTAATTGCTTGATCCAGCTGGAACCGCCCTCAGGTATAGCCAAATCTGCACTCGGAGCTTACATCTCCTTCTTCCCTGCTCTTGAAGCATTTATTCTGTCTTCATATGCATTTTCTTCAGGACAGGAGAGAGTTCAGTGGCAAGAAGTGGTGTTATCCATCTGGCAGTACGCCCATCCAGGTAGTCACCATAACCCGTGCTGTCCCAGTTACACAATAAAGATGTTTTAGACCTGGCAAGATCATCTGGGCAGTGCTACAACAGAAGTAACTGGCGCTTTGTGCTGGGCCTTGAGATGTGTGACTGCATTTTGATGCTAATGTGACTTGTTGGTCTGGCTGGTCCTTGCTCCCGCGGTGCACATAAGATAGGAAAGGTATGGAGATGGATGCCCAGTCTGGGACAAAAGCCTGGGGAAGCCCCAACAAGTATCAGGGCAATGAAGGCTCTGACCAGGCATCGAGTCTGCCTAGGAGAGCCAGGAAAACCATGCCACACAACTCTGCCCTTCCAATCATGCTAGGAAATGCCATTAGAAAGGCTTCTGAGAATAAGCTGTAGCAAATGACATCCTGGGAGTCTTTGGAGGGTTTTATAATTTCCACTCTGTTAGTTCACATGGCAGACTGAGAAACAGAAAGCATGAGAGAACCTAAAAATGGGTTTGGAACCTTGTACTGATGGGGCCCAGCAGCACCCATTCCCGCTGGTACCAGGCTGTTCACTGAAGTCTGGTGGTGGCTACAGGCTGTCCCAGGTTCTGTGAGCTCCTGTCTCAGTGCATTGCTTCCTCTCTCCTGCAGGACACTGGCTTGAAAGGTCTAGGTGCCGTTTCAGCCAGAATTATTCCCTCCCCCAAATTTGACTTCATAGAGAGCCCCACTCATCGGAGGGAGCTAGATGATGTGCCGAGGGGATGAAGCATGAGAAAATGGGAGGCGGGTGGGGTGGCGATGACTGGGGCAGACCACAAGGCTGCCATGCTCAAGGCTGCTGTTTGGGACTGTTGGGGGTGAATGCAGAGCATACCAAGAACTGTACAAGTGCTGAATTCTTTGAAAAATCCTAAAGCAGGCACTTGGTAGCAGCACCTTTGTTTCTGCATTTCAGCTCATTGCCTGTAAACCATGTTTAGCACGTAACTTTATAGGGCACTGTGAAGAAAAGCTTGCTAATTTTTCCACAGTGCTCAAAGTGGAGTTACGACAAGCATCAAAAGCGCATAAGGAAATGGTGACAGTTGTGAGCCTTGCCCAACCACTAGCCCGCAGGCAGGCCAAACTAGCACGCCTAACTTTGGAAAGAGAGAATAAGGTCATATCAACAAAATGCATGGCTTAGAGGAAATTAACTAGTATTTATCTTAAATTATTGACTCTTCAGTAACCTCACTTGTACAGCCTCACCTGCTGTCTAGCCTTTTGGGAAGCTTGACACTTCTTAGTTATGACCAAGTTGACTTCTTACTTACGATCAAGTTGCTCTCTTTTGCTGTCTTGACACTGTTTTCTAGTGATTTATACCTTTTTCAAGCCTGGCACTGCTGCAGAACACTTTGCTTTTGTTCTTAAGGGTGTGAAAACCTTTTGCAGAACTGTTGAATTGCCTGCAAGCAACATGCTTCTCATAATCGGTTTGGCAAGTCGGTCTTTCTTTAACCCCATTGACTCCTCTCATTCTTCACCTCTGATTTCCTCTGCAGGGGGGGGAGGAGGAAGGGAGAGAAAAAAAAAAAAACAACCAACAACAAAAAAAGAAGCTATGCTGACCCTGTAGCTCTGCTTTCTGAAAGTACTATTTCCTGTGGTCTTAAAAGTGTGTTCACTAGAGAGATGGGAACCTGAAGCCTTTTCTTGCTGAGAGAGGGCTCCCGTAAAAGGGAGGCGGTGAAGCCCCGCACTGATTTCCAGTAATGCCCAGGCTTGCACAGCACTGCTGAATCAATGGACTGCATGTGACAGGAATCCCTCCTTCCCCACACCGCTGAATGGGATCATGGTCTACAAAGACCCTGTCAGTACTGCAAATGTGTCTCCAACTGAGACAGAGACAGAAATGCTGCTTTCCCTCTCACCATCCTTGCATGCGGAATGGGGACAGTTACCTCTCTATGGCGAGACAGGACTGAGCCACCTTGAAAGCACTCAGACTCCCAGCTGGAACCTGCTGTAGAAGTGGCACATCTTACACCTGCTAATTGATTATGCCACACCTGTGATTTGAACAATAATTGGTACTTGTGGTGGGCTGACCCTGGCCAGCTCCCCACCACCCACCCAAGCTGCTCTCACTCCCCCTCCTCAGCAGGCTGCAGGAGGGCAAGAAACAAGATGGCAAAGCTTGTGGGCCGGGATAAAGACAGGGCTTACTGACACATGCAAAACAGACTTGGGGAAAACTAACTTATTGCCAGTTAAAATAGATTTGGATAGTGAGAAACAAACAGACAAAAAAATTAAAACAACACCTCTTGCCCATCCCTGCTTCTTCCCAGGTTCAGCTTCTCCCCTCCCCTCCTGGCTCCTCTACGTGGAGGTGCAGCAGAATGGCGGCTCCGGTCTGCCTGTAACAGCTCCTCTCTGCCGCTCCTTCCTCCTCACACTTTCCTACACATGTTTCTGCATGGGACCTCCCAGAGGCTGCAGTCCTTCAGGATAAACCTGCTCCACTGTGGTCTCCCCTCTGGCAGTGCCATCTTGTCTCCTCCTTCTCTCACCTCAGTGCTTTTTCTCTCACTTTTTGCCTCAGTCCTCACTGCCGGGCAGCATTTTGTCCTTTCTTAAACACCTTTACCCAGAGCCACCACCAGCTCTGCTGCTGGGCTTAGCTGTGGCCTCGGTGGTCCCTTTACTGAGAGGGCTGGAACCTTCCGGAACTCTGCGGAAATGCCCGGAACCCGCTGTCTTCCACACGAGGCAGCGCCCTGCACTCTCCTCACAGGGACCTGCAGCCAGCACCTGGGCACAGACACCCAGCACCCTCCTTCAAATAAAACTTGCAAACCTGCAAGGTTTGGGAAGCAGTGTTAACAGGAAGGGTGGTGCAGCCTCGTAGCATGCTTCAAATCTGGGAATTTGTGTGGGGCCGTGGCATCCCGTGTGCTGAGGCAACACCTTGCACCAGGGTTGGGGGCACAGGCAGCAAACAGAAGGAGCTGGAAACATGATCTCACAGGTACAGCAGAGACTTGGGGGAAGATGGCCATGGTCAGGACATTAAAAATAAGCAGCTGCAGTCCCAGTGGGAAGGATGATGTCCCAGCTGCAGGGGCATGCAGCCAGGGCCCATGATGCAGCCCTGTCTGCCCTCAAGCCGACACCCAGCTGCAGGCACACCATGGCAGACCCACAGCTGACACCATGGGGCGAGGCAGCTCCGCAAGGCTGGTAGGTGTGGAGAGAAGGCTGTGTTACAGGTGAAACGTGATCAAAACAGCCCCACCTGCCTAAAAGCCTGCCATGCCTAATTAGGTCTGCAAGGTTCTACCTGGGAGGAGGTGGTTCTGGGTGAGACCTCACCCCTATGCATTTCTTGCTGTAATGTGGTGGTGAATTCAAAAATATTTTAAGTAAAAGCTGAAAGCTTCAATGTAAAATATGTAAGTTGAAATATAAGTGAGCTTATGGCATCACAGCAAAATTAAGAGAGTAAAACTTTTGATAAATTAGCTACTAATAAGTACCATCTTAGTATTTTCCTCCTTAAAATGAAGTAAATCCAAAAATAATCGCAGCCAGCACTATAGTAGATAAAACTACCAGCAATTTAGGCAGGATACTTGCAGTATTTTGGGCTTATATTTGAAAAGAAATAGAATATACTCTTAACCATGACACAGTATTTTTGCCTCCAATGGAAGCTAGTCCACTAAACTTAAAGCTAGTCCATCAGACTTTAAACCTGAAGCCCTGGAGGGTTTGTGTGGAGAACTTCTGTTAGTTTTGTGTTTCTGACTGGAGCTACCTGGCTAGTTTTAACCAAACCTTAGAGTGCATGCTGAGGACAGGCCAGTAGCCTTAAACATGAAACGATGCTCTGATCTCAGAGCTTGTGGCTGGAAAGGAAAGCTTGAATAGAAACTACGAAAGCCTCTTTCTAGTAAGAGACAACTCAGAACAAGGAGGGAGAACAAAACAGAAGTAAAAAGGTTTGCCTGCAGTGCTCTCTGGGCCACTCAGTCCTGTCAGACCGGGCTTTGGGCTGAGCCACTGCACAACCTTGCTGCCCCAGTGAGGCCTCCATCAGCCCCAGGGCTTGTCCTTGTGCCACAGGCTGGCACCAGCTCCTCCCTGGGACTCTTCTCCCTGCCCTCCCCACAGAGAAAAGGCATTTTCCCCAGGCAGGCTCAGCACCTCCCTGTGGAGAGAGTAGGTTCCCTCCTACCCTCCTCTTAAAAGCAGGCGACAAATGTTGAACGCACAAAGCCAAGTGCAGCCAGCTCATCGCTGCCTTGGCAGCAGGTACCTGCCTTCAGTCTCACTGCTGGGATGGCAAATGTGAGCTCATCATCACAGTAGTGCTGCTAGGAGTGTTCTGGTGGCAGGTACAGGGAAGAGTTGTGCAGAGAGTACTGCTGTGTTTATTGGCCACCTGGGGAGAAGCCTGTTTGCCTGAATACCAGACTGTCAACCCTCAAACATGGGGTAGCCAGAAAATAACTCTGTGGGGTGTCTTATTCTCATGCTCCAGGCTGGTGTCAAGCGCCAAGGCACGATGCCTGCCAGCTGCATGCCCCACGTACTTGCTTGGTGGGTCATCCAAAATGGCTCCAGCAGCTTCATGAGGCTGCAGACTGGGAAGACAGTTGCAGCCAAGTGGGATGCTGCCTCATGGAGCCCTACTAGAAAGTGCATTTCCCAGCTCTCACATAGAATCTTGCAGCCACTTTTTGTGCCTTGATGTCCCAGGAATGCTCTGACATATGTCCTGAGACTGAGCTCTTATGCATTAGGGACATACAGAGGCTTCAGAGCTTGACTGCAGTTGTAGAAGCATGAGAGAACAGTTCACTTGTGCTTTACCTTTTGCTGGGCCTTCTTTGTTACAGTCAATTTCTGCTCTGAAATTAGCAATCTTTGGATTTTGAAGTAGTTTCTTCTTTTTTTTTTTTTGCACAGAGCAGTGTATGTTGTTTTTTCCAGGCAGTATTTTCCCATGCAGCCTTTGCTGGCAGCTATAGCCTGTAGCCACGGTTTGCTCTTTGCATTGTATTTTTCTTTGCTCTTTATTTTATTTATTTTTATTTTTTTTTCCCAGGTAGCTTTTTCCCATGGTTGTTATCCTGTTTGATGATTTATTTGTTGCTTGTCAGCATTTAGCTCTCTTTGATGTGTGATAGCATCACGGTGTGTGTGTGCACATCTCTGTGTGTCATTGAAGTCCTCTCAGCAGTCTGTGATGACTCATATTTTTCTTATTGTCTTTTATTTTTTGTGATTTTTTTTCCCTCCCCTTTGTTAATGTTTGCATGAACTCAAATCTAGGATATACTTTATTTTAAAGTTCCCTCCAAGGGAGATGCTCACTTGTGGTAAGACAGTGAAATGAGCAGCTCGCAATGCTGAGGATGTGGAGAGTGCGAGTTTGACTGGAGATGAAATATCAGTCAAGTAGGTGAAAAATAACCCAAACTGTGAATGCTGGCAGGCAGCAGCCAATTGTGCGTGTATGCATGTGGGTGAATGTCCAAAAGTGAACTGATTTCCACCTACCACAGTGCCTAAGGCTGATGCGACACCTCTAAAGGCATCTTTCCATGCAGCTTTTATGGTGTATAGCTGTATGCCCTGGTAGAGGAGACTACACGACTTGAGGAGGAGAAAACACAGCGGGGAACAGCTTCTTATGCCTGGAAGAGTTTCATCCAGTGCACTCCAGCCCTCCTTGTTCTGGGGCAGAAAGCACGTGCAAATAGTTACAAATGCAAATGATGAGGAAAGGATGAAGCAAAGACGCTAATACTACACGGGCTGTTTATCCCACCCAGAGGTGGCTACCCTGCAGTATTGGAGAGGAGGTCTGTAAAAATACCTCATGAATCTCATAAGCAAGGTTTTAGCATCCTTCTCCTTTGCTACAGAGTTCTGCTTTGCCTGCGTGAGGTGGGACCTGGAAGCTGAGGAGTGTGAGCACCACAGCGGCTGTTTGCCACACCTGGCAGAAACGTGACTTAGGTGAGTAGCCAGGAGATGTGTTTGGGGGATTGTGATACATGGGGCTGTGATAAGCGCTGGGGAGTGGGAAATGCCCTGAACTCCTTGCCAGGCGGGGGAGACTGCAGGATGGAGAGTGTGGGGGCTGACCACACAGCAGCAAGGAACTATACAGAAGCCCTTCAAGGTCAGCCTGGGTGGTCAGAGATCTCACACAGGTGCTGTGACTCCCATGGATGTACATGCATGTACATGCAGGTGTGGGGGATGCACCAGAGGTTTCAGCCTGATGCAGTTGCCATTGACTTCTTAAAGACATTGGATTCACAAAAATGATCTCCTTTGTCTCAGGGTCTGGTATACTGGGGACACTGCCCTGACACTCTTTGCAGTTTGTGGGTGAGGTTGTGGTTACAGGTGCATTTCAGCTGAAGGGGAACAGAAAAGGGGAAAGGTGTGGCCACACAAATACATTAATCCTGCAGTCAAGGAGGAAGCCAAAACAAGGATCTGAGGCCAGGGGCTTGCGGGGAGGATTAGGATTTGAGTAACATCAGCAGGGATCTCCACGCTGAATGAAGTCGAAGATCTTCCAGATGAAAAAAAATCTTCAGCGACACAAGGAATGCTGAACACACGTCTCATCTGCAGGTAGGGCAGCCCCAGCACCGCTGCACGTGCACCATGAACGCTCAGGGCAAGGTAGCGTCCCCGAGTGCTGCCTGGGCTACTTGGCCCTGCCATGCAGCACTGCCAGGAGGACTCATGATCTGCGGTGCCATCACCCTCATCTACCAGGGCACTGTGACTGTGTGGTGTGATACTTCCAAAACAGCCCTGGAGACAGCAAGGCACACAGGTGATTCATATATATTTGCATTCTGCAAGTGGCTCTTTTGCTGGGACGAGTGAATCATAGCTGGTGGTGGTGAGGGCTTGGGGTGAGATAAAGGCCTTCTTTCCATGAAGGGTGCTCTGGCAGTGTGGTCT
This sequence comes from Alectura lathami, assembly GCA_013399715.1. Lineage (NCBI taxonomy): Eukaryota > Metazoa > Chordata > Aves > Galliformes > Megapodiidae > Alectura > Alectura lathami. Next base: position 96,703 of record VXAV01005784.1, on the reverse strand, counting down.
GTGATGAGAACCTTTCAGAAACTCCTTCCTTCCTTCCTACTGCTCAGCACAGCGTCTGCCTGATCCCACAGCAGTGGCCATTCCTTGCGAATGCTGGGGTAGCACTGAGGGTGCGTGATGGTGTCGCCTGGCACCCGCAGCCTGGGCTCCGCCTGTGCCATTGCAGACTGGTGTACTGCCCCCTCTGGAAAAGGCCATGTGTCTCCTGCATGGCTGCGGTGACCGCCTGCGCTGCCTTCCCTGCGGGGTGGGAGGTGACGCGCAAACATTTCCATGATGTGTGATGGTGGCGGGGGCAGGAAGCGCTGGTGATCTGAGCTGCAAGGGGACCATTTTTTCCATGGGATTTTAGTCTTGGGTGGGTTGTGTGCCCCTGGGGGCCTGAGCAGGGTTAGCACTGCTGTCTGCCTGGCTGGCAGGCTTGCTGTTAATTCCAGAAGGGAGGCTTGACCTGTGGCAGGGAGGCAGAGTTGGTGGCTTGTGGCTACAGGGTGAGGCATGTTCTCTACAAAACTTACTTCCTCCCCTGGAGATTCCTGAGCTCAGGGGGGTCTCCCCCAGGAAGTGATGCTAGCTCTGAGCAGGTTGGGGTAGGGGAACTATGGTGTGGAGTGACACAAGCCAGCAGCCTGCCCTACTTCTCGTATTCGCCCTGCCTGCAGCAGGAGACTGGATGGAGGCCCTGCAGAGAGGCCTTTCCACCTGCTTAACCTGTGGCTTAACACCAGGTCCTGGCCCAGCCCCAAGCTAGAATTTTCATTCCTTTGTGTGGTGTCTCTGTACTCAGGGGGGATATTCAGGGAAGCTCTCCTCCAGCAGATAGGGAGGAGGAGAGGATGTGCAGGATGAACAGCTCCTCCCCATTCCAGACACCTCTGTGGTGACAGGCTTGTTCCACCCGTAGGTGCTTGTGGTGGGCCATCCCCTGTGACAGCTCTCTGCCATCTGGAAGGAAGCATAACAAATGCAGTTGTGATAAACAACTTAGGGCTCGTTAGAACAGTAGATACAAATAGAAAATGTTTCCTCTTTATGTTCTGTAAACACAGCTACAGGAAATTGAGCTACCTTGGGCAGGAAGCAGAGGTTACAGAGGACAGGGATAAGACAGCCAGCGGGGTTTTCAATGCTTCTGGCCGTGGTCTTGGTCCCCTGCTGCTCCAAAGAATTGTCACCATCTTAATTTTGCGATGGTGTCCCAGGAGCCTCAAAGGGCTTTGGTGAGGGATAGCAGGGATGTCAGACCTGTAACCTGAGAGACAGTCTGCTTTGCTGTGCGTCCTGCACGTTGCCATCATGGCTGGATGAACGCTCTCAGGAAATGCTTTGCAGGGATGGCTTTGAAGTCAGTACAGCTTATGAACTGCTGCAAAGAAACATACAGAGGTCTTGAATACTGTGGAAGAGAGGTTTATAGGTTTATGAGCACCCTGCTTTTCACAGGAAAATTTGCAGGCTTGTTACTGTGTGACTTCTGGATGCCCACACCATGCTAAAGTAGGTTTTGGCAAAACCGCACCTGGATTTCTTTGTGAACATTAAATGGGAAGCTGAGATCAGGGTAATCTTAAAAGTAAAATTCACAGGAGACTCAAAAGGAGATTAAGATCCAAATAAGCATCTGACTGACTCAAAGAAATTTAGAGATGGTTATTGCCAGTATTGCCTTGTTGAGACTATTCACCAGCTAGACACAATAATGCTACTTCCAGCTGTGTCCCAGTAGAGCTTCAGGCAATCAAGGCTGTATTAAGCATCTTTGGGACTGGAAGTTTCCCAGTTCTTTCGAAGATTTTTCACATTAGTCTCTTGGGACCAGTGTGGGCTGACTGTGATGTGAAGCATATCCAATCGATAGTTTAGGTTGGCTCGTTAGCAAAGTGCTCAGAATTGATGTGAAAGCAAAGGGCCTGAATGCACAGAAGAGGCATCCCATGATACATCCTCACTGGTCTGCAGCCTTCCATTGCTCTTCCTCTGTCTTTGGTAACCTGAGACATCCTTGTCAAGAAACAGGTCACTTTTGCATTCATTGCTAGACGTGCAAAAAGAAGCGCCCTCAACAAAGTAAAGAATTTGTTAAAACTGTCATAGGCTTGGAAAAGACTGGGAAACAAGTCATCAGGGAAGAGCTGAAGCTGCCTGTGTAGTTCAAATGGTGCTCAGGTGTTATCTGCAGGCTTGGCTTGCAGGTGCTTTCAATTTCAACCTGGGTCTGGAGTCCTTAAGGGTTCTATACTATTGCTAAAAAGACAGCAAAAGATATCTAAAAGCAGCTACTTTTGTCCTCGGCAAGGCAAGATCCTTGTGGCTCATCTGAGGGAGGGAGGAGGAAAGTCTTTGAGCTGCAACAGGCAGACAGAAACACAGAGCAAGGAAGGCAGTGGGTGACTTTCATCCCACCTCTTAGCTAGCTTCTGCAGCAGCTACCCTGTAGTGAGACTGCAACATAAATTACAGTGTTTAAGGGCTCTGATAAGCAACTCAATTCTGTATTGCAACAACTGTCTTGGGGGAAAAAAAAAAAAAAAAAAGCAGAAAGCTCTTTCCCTTAAAGGAGAAATGCCTGAGGTCCACTGGTGAAAATCAGCTTCATCTGGGTGAAAAACAAAACACCTGGTTTGCACAGAGAGGGATGATGGATGATTAACCTGTGAAATTCTGACTGGATGTGTCCTTACACCTGAGTGGAGAACAAGGTTCACCCAAAGGTTAATTGCCCTGATTGGGCTAATTACTTAAAGCAAGGCAAAGGTGGGTGAGGGCTGAAGATGGGGTGTCCAGTCTGACCTTGGGGATTGTGTGGTGCTGTGTGGATCTATGTCTCTGAATTTTGGGACAGCTGGTGGTACAGGGGCTGCACAAGTGCCGAAGGCAACAAAATCACGTTCAGCAAGGATCACTGATGATGCCTAGACTGCAGAGAGACTTGTCTGCTGTGGCTCTTAAAATCTTATCTATGCTGCCCGGCTATGAATGCGGTGAGAGGCATGTCTTTGTGACCTTTGTTAACATCCAGCTCCGTGTCACCACTTACAGGCCTCTCCATGTTTCCTCACAGGAGTGGGTGCCTCTGAAACTGCTGGGACTGCAGTCACGGAGATGTTCTCCTGTGGTCAGACCCAAATGTGAATCTTGCTCATTCTTGTTGCACAGGAAAATGCCCTCAAAGGGGAGAGGGTGAAACTTGGCCAATTAGCAGCTGCAGAGGGATGAAAAAAGAGTGTTTACAAGAAAGGAAACCACCTGTTATCAGGCTTGATGATTTTACTTGACCATATCTGTGCTCCCTTCCTGCTCCTCTGAAGGCTGGCTGCCCCTCAGGCTGCTGCCAGACACGTGATGGCCGAAGTGACTACTACATGGTTGTGTGTGGGGCTGCCCTATGGTGTATGTGCTCACCCAGAGTGCTCCCGACTCTTGCTGTAAATCCAGCAGTGTGGACTGGGATGCATTGCACTGGAGCGGAGCAGGCTCTGGATGGACTTGGCTGTGGGCAGTGCTGTGCAAGGTAAGGGGGAGAGGGGTTCTGTGGCCTTATAGTGGCCACAGCTTCTGGCCAGGCTGGCTGCCTTGCCTGGTGTGGATTTGAGTCTAGGGGTGGTGTCAGAGGGCACCTCTAGGCAGTTTGATCAGAAGCAGTGCAGCACACATGCTTTCCCATTGAAATGTTGATTTGGTGAGATAAGGTGCTCTCAATCCTGTAGGTATTTCCATTAGACATTAAAAAACAAACAAAAAAAAAAAGTGCCTTTTTCCACCACCACACTAGTTCCATGCCCAGTGGGGACAGAGCTCTACCCACTGTGCCCTCCTGCCTCCTCTGAAGATAAGTGCTGATAAGGGGTCCAGCAGCAGAGGGACAGTTTGTTCTGTCCCCAAACATCTCTGTATTCCAGTAGCCTGTGTGGAAAACAGTGCAGCAGCAGGCTTCAGAAGAAATGGATGTGTATGTATGTGCAGGTGTTTGAAAGGTTTTGAGTGAGAAAGGTTTGTACCTCTTCCTTTGCTGTGCTCCCTCTATATTTTCTCCAAGTTCTCAGCCACGCTGAAGTGAGTTATGCCACTCCTGAGATGTGGCTGTGCAACCAGAGATTTGTTTTGGAGATGTTTTTCATAAATTGTAAATTGAGTTTCTTATAAAGGAGCAGGAGGAATACTAGGGGCCATGGGTATTTGGTGGCTCGTGCTCTTTGCTTCTGCCTGTTCTACCGTGACCGTGCAGTGTCAGTGATATCTGGTTCTGGATTAGCCTCAGGCCTTGAGTCTTCTAGAGAAAGAGATGATGCAATGGGAGTATAGAATCGTGTTCACAGTGAAAGTAGTCTTTCTCTTTTCAAAGCCCTTTTATCCTGCTCTAAACTCACCATTTAGGCAAAAGTGTGGCTACACTGTCTTACTCATTTGACCTTTTGCCAAGGGATGCATTTGTCACCAGGATTGGGACAACATAACATTTTCTATTTCTCTTTTAACTGGAGACTACTCTTTTAAATACTTGTTTCAACACCATGGTGGTGTCTTACTTTTCCATGCTGGCTGGTGAAGGGAGATGGTATTTCAAACTTGTTGCAAAATCATCCCCAAAGATACAAGACCTTTTGTTCTACCTGGAACTCTGTTGTTAGGACTAGAATTCTCCCATGACTTCTGTTGAGGTTTTACATCACGTTTTTTACTTCAGTGTGTTTATTTGTAGAATGGCAATTCAGTGAGCTCACTCCTGATGAAAATGCTGCCTCTCAGCCTGGGTTTGTAGGCTGTTATGAGGAGGAGTGGTGTAGGTGGCCAGTGCAATGGAGCACAGCCTTTGTCAGTCCTCGTGTGCATTGAGCTTTATTTTTGTGCAGATAGTTTTCTTCTGCGTGGGATGAAAGGTGCATCAATAACTTGGGTAGTGCAGAGATTTAGCAATCAGAGCTATGGGGGCTGAACTGGGAAGGGTTTTCTGCCTGTCCTACATACCTTTGTCTCCAGCAGCTATGGATACTGAGGACGGGCTGCCTGAGGAGGTTGTTTGTGGGTGTGTGGAGGAGCAAGTTGAAGAGTTGTGACTGAGATGGCTCTTTCCTCTCTTCATGTACAAACTTGATCTTAGGCCTGTGCACAGCCCAGCAGGATCCCTGCAGTGAGTGCAGCCGTGCCCAAAGAGGGCAGAGACACAGGACTGTACCACCAGCTGAATCGGCTCCTGTGACTGTCTCTCAGCCTGCCCTTAGAAAGGGGCCTTGTGCACCTGTGTGAGGTGGGGACAGTCTGTCTGCGCCAGGTCCTGCTGGCATCAGGAGTGTGGGGGAATGAATGTTGCCTTCCCAGCAAGCAGGCAGCTCATCTGGATGGCATTGCCAGCCTGCTTAGAGCTTACTGTGTTCTTATGGCCTTCACTGGTGCCTGGCATAAAAAACCTCCCTGATTCTTCCTGCTCTGGGCTGAAGGCTGCGAAGAGGAGCCTAATACAAGGTGAAGGTCCTTGAGGAACATACAGAGGGGGCTGCTGTCTGGTAGGCTGAGAGAAAGGGCAATGAGGGCGTGTGCAGGCAGAGCAGGAATTCTGATGGCAGGGCAGTGTGGCATGAAGTTGTTCAAAAGGTCCTGAACTCACTGGGACATAAGCACTGTGCTTGCCTGTCAGCTGTGGCACAGGGCAGAGGAGAGATGCAAATGGCTCTGCACACTGGTGTGATAAAGGTTAGATATATCCCAACATGTAAGGAAAAATACCATGCTCCTGGTGATTCTGCCTGCCCCCATAATCACTTGCATCTGCATTGTTTTTACCCTGCCCACGTATTTCAGCTGCTCCAATAAGCACATGAAGAAACCACCCTCCCACTGGCGAGTGACTCAGATTATCACCCCTCCAGGAAACCGAGAGAATCTCGCAATGGCTGATAACAGCAGCTCTTCCTTAACTTTGCAGGTGGTGAGGCACCTCTCAAATGGCTTTGTGCAGCAGCTCCACGGGTATCCCCACCTCCTCAAATTCAAATGTGCTCTGGAGATCAAAGATCTGAGCTCCTCAGCTGCAGCCTGGGACTGGGTCACCTTGCACAGTGCAGGCAGGGGACTCCTTGCGGGGGTGGCTTTCCTCTTTCCTGCCTTGCGTGAGGCTGCCCTTTGAGGCTGCTCGCTTCTCTGCTCTGTACTCCAACCCTTTCCTCTGTGGGCTTCTCTGCTCTGTACTCCAACCCTTTCCTCTGTGGCAGCCCTGTGTAGTGCAGCGTCACACGTGGGATGGAGCTGCAGTGTTTCTGTGCAGAGCAAGGCAAGGATGCCCTACAGTGAGCAGGACAGGGGAAGCCCACACCAGGCAGGAGGAGCAGGACTACAGGAGTGATGGGCAGGCTCTTTCTCCCCATTTAGGGACTGTTTGCTTTAAACTGGAACTTTGAGAAACCAAGGCATTTTATGGGTGCAGTCTAGCAAAGGTGCTGCTGCCAGGGCAGTCCTGATACTCCATTTCCCCCCCTGTCCCATAAGAATTCTGTTTTCTTTGGCAAAAGAGTGGTCACTCAGGATTTCTCTTTCTACATGGTGACACAGGACATTGTGAACTGGCTGAACCCTTACAGGTGTGAACCCACAGTTGCTTCCATCTGCTTGCCCACCATCCTGTGTGATTCTGAAATAATGCTGGGTTTTTCTTAATGGTGCCCTGGGGCTGGAGACGGACTATTCTTATTTCAAAGTGGAGGGATAGACAGTTTCAGCCTTAATTAGTGTTTCTGTTTTGGGTACCAAAACATCTGACAAGGTAATGCATATATTACTTTTAAGCAAGATCTGCCATTATTCAGTGCTCAGTCTGTTCAGACACCTTGCTCCATGCAAATTCAGCACTGCCTCTTCATCCTGGCAGGGTATGGCTGCCAAAAGTCACAGTGGTGGCTGAGGGGAGAGCAGAGCATGCTGTTGTTGGCAGCATGTCCCTGCAGGACATAGCAGTGCACGTGACACGTCCCTGCAGGACGTGGCTGACTGAGGCAGAGCAGAAGCAAGAACCTTGTGGCAGCTGGGTAAGCGATGCTTTCAGTTGTGCCATCCTGGGAGTTGCACTTGCTCAAAACTCCCTTATGAGGTGTAATACCAGGTTTTCTGTCACTGGCCAGTGCTTTTCCTTTTGGGTTTGCTTTGGCAAGACATTGCTTTGCGATATCTGCTCCTGCTGTCTTTTCTGCTGTGAACTAGTGCATGGATATCTTTCCAGGCTCACAGCACACAGATGTGTGTGCTCTCTTCTCTCACCATATGGACTGACCTCTCTAGAAATGGCCAGGGCACTGAACTGATCTGGCACTATTTCGTTCATGGCACAGGCTCTCTAAGTGACTTTATTCAGTTGGCAGCATTTCGGAGTATGCTGATTCATAATGGATGCGTAATGGATTTCACAATGGCAGCATCCAGCATAGGGACGCTTGGGTTTTACTTTGACAATACAAATGAGTCATGGTGCTCATCATGCTGCATCATGATGCTGGTGAAGTTTGAGCAGTGACCGCTAGATGTCTGTATAAACCAGAGTTTGACATGCAGCAGTTCCAGCTGTGGTTTGTGAGTTTGAGTTATAAATAGCAGAGATGGGGCACACTTCAAAATTGCAGTTTCATGTGGAGAGCATAGAAGGCTGGCAGCGATGGAGGGGGATCAGAGGAAGGGTGCTGCAGCACAGCGTGAGATAGCGTGTGACTCTTTTTAAGGCCGTCAGTCTCCAGGCTCTGATCTTCTGGGAAAGTCTGCAGAGATTGTCCAGGACTTTCCTTGAGCACAGCGGGGTCTGATCTCTCTCCACACCACCCCAGCAGCCCTGTGTCCCCAGGCACAGTGACTGCTTTGAGCAAGGGCTCGCAGGTCTCTGGAAGAAGATGTTGGGGAGCCCTGCTCCACCTTCCCTCACGGCTGGTAGTGATGTGTGTCTCTGCTCTCCCAAATCCCAGGTGTGCTCGTTGAACCTGTGTCCCACCCCGGAGAGCTGCATTTCCCTGCTGAAGCAGCTTGCGTTGCTTTGCTTCTGCAGCACAGGGTGCTGCTGGCTGTGCCGAAGAGCAGCTGCCTGCCTAACGGAAGGACGAGGCTCTGCTCATGCACAGTTCTCCCACTAGAGGGCAGGGAAGGCCTGCGAGAGAGAGCACAGCTGTCCCTGTGGTGCAATCTTGAACTTGAGGAAGGGTCCTGGGTGCTGGAGGAGACCGAGCTCGCTGTGTCCTGGTCTGGTGCAGGAATGGTCCCTCCGTCCTCAAACCCCATCCCCTCGTGTGCTTCTCCTTCCTTCTTCTACCTTTGTTCCAGCTCCACCGGCTCAGGCTGGAGCAATGCGTTAGCCTGCTGCCCAGGGTGTATGACCTTACTGTAGAGATTTGGGAATCTGCTCCAAGGGATGTACAAGTCTTCTTGCATGGTGCATCTGGTGTTTTTGATGTCTCTGACACTCAGGGAAGTGAAGGGCTCAGTGGCTGGGCTTGAGGTGAGCCCAGTGTTGTGCAAGGTGGAAATAATGCTGGTGTGGTCACGGAGGAGTAGCAGCATATGCCCTTTGTGCTGGTTATGTAGAGAAGTGATGGCAGATAGCAGTGTGCAAAGGGACTGGCCCGTAACAGCAGCTCAGTTCTTGGGTTAATCAAACACAAGGGGCACCCATGGCTGCAGAGGGACTGGCCCTGGAACCAGCCACAGGTGTGCCGAGCTTGCTGCTGGGACAGCGGAGTTCTGGGAGTGCAGCAGAGCTAAAGAGGAGATGCAGCTATGCGAAGAAGGTTATTACGTGGCATGTTCCTTGTACTGTTTCTCACCAGATATCCATAATAGCACCGGTGGGTAGTGAGCTTGGCCAGCAGTGAAAGCCTGGCTAAACCGCACTGGGCTCAGATGTGTGCCAAGGAAGCTGTAGCTTTGGAGCAAATAACCTACAGCAACTTGCTGTGCTGCAGCTACTTGTCTGCAGTGGGAAGAGGGACTTGTATTTCTGCACCCAAACTTAGCAAAAATTGGGCTTGGCTGAGCATCTGTGGTGATGGAAGAAGCTGCCCTGTAAAGACAGATTTCTTGCATAGAGACAGATTCCCTCAAAGGAGCTTTGCAGTCTGTTCTGTGCAGCACTTGTTGAGGTACGTTGGTGCAGGCAGGCCGGGTCTCTGCAGGCTTAGCATGGGCTTCATTCACCAGGTGAGGAAAAAAGGGGCCATGTGGTTTCCCTCACCCAGGTTAGCTCGGGTGCATCCATGCTATGGATGCAGATTGGATGTGTCTTTGAGCTGGGGCTGGGCTGCAGTGACTGATGGTAGCGATCACAAGGCATGCAGCATTCAGCACTCTCACCCAATCTGAGCTGCTGTGGATGTTGATCTAGTGAACCCAGAGCTGTCTTCAGCATGCTTATTTACTGCCTGGAGCAAAGGAACGACAGCAACCAAGGTTTTCAGCTAGAGGCATCTTGTTTCATTGTGAGCTTTTTCCTTTGCCTTCTGCTGGAGGAAGAGGAACACTTTGGGTGTTTCAGCTTTCTTGGTGCTGAAGAAGTTTTGGGACTTGGCTAGATCTGATTTACCTATGAAAAGAAAATTCATCTCTGGCTTTTCTTGAAGGAAGCTTGGGCTTTCAGGAAGATATTGCCTATGGATGTCTGTGCCCAATTAGAATATTGCTCAACAGTATTTTTCCAGGGCCAGTATTTCTAAAGCACTGAGCAGTGTGTCTCTTGGGGATTCTCTTTTCCTTTTTTAATTATTATTATTTTTTTCTCCTTTCTTCCAGTTAGCAGGGCAATCTAGGGAAATTATTTGGGACAGTTACTGTCCAAGTTGACTCTTTAAATCCTGGTATTGGGCAAGCTCTGATGTACCCTGTGAGGAAAACCAAGAATCTACACTTAGAAGACACTGCTGCTTGTTCCTGCATACTCCTCAATATTGCACCTATTTTGAGTCTAACAGATAAATTCACTAGCCTGTATAGGGAAGGGAAGAGAGAATAACCGCATGTCTTTCCCAGGAAAGAAAACATGGACACTCTCACTTCTGGCGCAGCTGGGAACAGAGCATGGAGGACTGTGAGGACAGTGCTAAGCCTCAGCTGGCTGCCGTGCGGCTGGGCTGTGTCAAATGAGGAGTTTGTGTGCTGCTCCTCCAGTGTGGATCCAAGTATCCTCTGCCAGCCACATGGTCACATAAAGTTTATTTATAATTTAACTTTAAAGCTCTATGGACTGATGCATTTACGACTAAGAAGTAGTCAGGCTTTTAAATCTATAAACCCTGGATATATTCCCAAACCCAACAGATGCAGTTAGCACTGGGCTGTCGGGAAGCGCAAATTCACTTTCTGTATCCAAAGCTTAAAGCAAGAAAAATAGCATGTTCTACTACAGCCTCCTATATACTCAGCGTCTGGTTAGAGGCATGAATAGGATGCAGAGCAAGTGTGAGATATCGAGAGCAGGAGATGAAAGCAGTTGGCTCTCAGGGCAGCAGAAGTCCCCAGCCAGTGCCTGATGCAGCCTCTGGCAAGACATGACCCGAGGATTGCTCAGGTCGGCATCTCTGTGCAGGAAACTTAGCAGAATATCCCAAAGCACTCAGTCTGCAATACAACCTTCCTCAGGAAGGCTGTGTGATTGGCGGGCCAGAATTTGTTTCTTATTGAGGCTCCAGGGAAGGCTGCTAGCTGCTTGCTAATGCTGGAGCCCTCTGGCTCCTGCAGAACAAATCTAATACCTAATGTCATTACCCAAGTTGAGTGATTTTTATGCACGTGGTCACCCAGAGAAGTTCTCTTCCAGATTTGCCTCTGTTCTGCCTTTTGGTCTTACAGAAACATGTGTGTGGTGCAACATCAGCCTCTGTTTTGTTTCCACATGAGTCAGCTTGATGCCATTCCAGCTTGTGCTGGAGGCAAAGCCAGCAAGGAGGAGGAAGATGGCCCTTTTTGCTCACCCGTGTTCTATGAGCACAATGAAGAGATGAGAAAGGGAAATATCTCTGGCATGATGCTGCATGCTTATCGCAACTGTGGGTAAGAAAATAAGATTTTTCAGTAACTGCTGAATGAGCAGGCTGATGTAATGGTAACCAGGGACACACTCAAGCACAACACCAACTGCAGTTAGTGATGGCTGGTTGGTGCCTACATTTTCTGCTCACAGATGTGGCTTCTACTTGGCTTTTGGTTCATAACTGGTTTCCCCTCTTTGCTTGGGGCCTCATCTTAGTACGCACTGTATTCTAACCTTTGGGCTGCTGTGTCTGTAGAGCAGAGTGCTGTGCATTGCCTTTGTCCAGTTTCTCTCCAACAAGCAAATTCTCTGAGGAGGCGGTGTGCTTGTTGCAGCCTGGTGGGATCTGTTCCTGTGGCCTGGCCTCATTACAGCCATGGTGAGTCTTGTTGGAGCTGGTGGGAGAGGACTAGAGGAGGTCACCCAGACTCACAATGGCTTGCAGTAAGCCTTGTCTTGTGCTGCCACATGCAAGGGAGATGACCTCCATGAGGAGATGAAGGTGACAGGGGAAAGTACTTCTCAGAGGGCTGAGATCAAGAGCTGGAAGTGGGCGAATGTGCGCACACCAGCTGACCTTGCTGAGCCCTTCCTGACCATGTTTACAGAAGTTGTATGACTCCAGTCCCCTAGCCTGGGGTCCTCTTGCACTGGGTGTCTCTGTTTCTGAAACATGGTGCTGAGCAAGTCTGGATGTGCTCCTATTTGAAAGCAATTGTTTATTTGTCTGACAAATCAAGAGTTTTTCTACTGATAAGCTTGGAAACTAATTCTTTGTCCCAGAAAAGTCTTACTGGAAGTCCCTGTGAACCAAATATTGTAGCTGTTTCTTTGCTAGTCTGATGGATTCACTCTCTTTCACTCTTCAAACAGTTCTTCCAGTGCCTAAAAATGCTTTGATAAGTGCAGGATTCCTATGAGCATCCTTTTTCTAGCAAGCTCAGAGCTGTAGCCTTCTCCCACCTTGTGAGCTGTTTGACTGGTTGTGATGTGGTTTGTGGTTACATAAAACATTGCTCATGTGGCCCTCGTGTGCTTTTGATTTCCTGCATCACTAACAAGTGCACTTTGACGTGCAAGTGTGAGCCTTGCTCAGGAGATGTGTGTAAAAACCATGGAAGGAGGCGCTGGGAGAGTCAGCTTCTCCCAGGCTGGCATGCAGGGTCCCCACATTGCAGGTGCGTGGTTTCCAGGTATTGCTGCAGTGCACACCCCATAACCATGTGCTGCTGCGGGCCCCAGGAGACACCTCGCTGCACACAGTCCTTGCAGTGAGCTGCTGTGTGCTTCAGCCATCCACCAGCATGAGATGAAATTCCCCAGGGTTAGATGGTGTCTGTAGGGTTGTGAGCTATCTGTCTCATCCCTCATGCACTAAATTACAGTCTCTCTGGCAATTGGACACAATGCTTGGGGTACGGGTCTCTTGAAAGATTCAGAGGCCTGGTGTTGCCCTGTCACAGTGTGTGGGCTTTGAAGACATTTGTTCTACTGTTGCCCATGCTGTGTGTTAGGCAAAAAAAGAGCAAATGCTGGTGTCCCAGGCTGTCAAGCCAGCCCCTATGTCTCCTTGCCAGCAGCATAGCAGGTCCACCTAGCTGCAAGACTAACTCAACTTCTTGAAAATCCTAATCAATTACACTCAGTTTTCTGACTTCTCTGATTCAGAGAGGAAGCAGGTAGATGGAATTTTTTCTTTTAATTATGTTCCTGCCATCCTCGTCTTGGATATGTGATAACAGACAAAGATGGAGCAGTGCATTAGGCCTCTGCAAACTGCGTAGCAGAACGGGAAGGGTGGAGAGAATACACAAAGCCCACTTGAGCAAATGGAGGACAGCTCTTGTGCTCTGTGAAGTCATCACAACTTATCCCACAGGGCAGTGTTCCTCAGACTGTGCTAACTAGACACCACAAGGAGCTGAGTTCAGTGCAACTGCTGGCCCAGGAGTGGCATCCCTTGGCTAAGTAGGATGATAATGAAAAATGTGGTACAGCTGAGGAACCAAGATGCTGCTCAGGGTACAAGATAACCAAGAACAGGAACTGGTGCGCAGCAGGGTCCTGCTAGTACACTTACGGTAACTTGTAGGTTGCCTGAATCTCCCCGGGGCATGTATGCCTTCTTAACTGTATCTTCACCTGTGCTTTGATGCTGATGAACTTAACGCAGTAAATTAGGAAACCAGCTAAACCACAAAGAATAGCCTTCAACAAGGCCTGACCCCATTAATCAGCAAAGCAAAGTTTCCCCCCTTCTCTGCTGAATAATTTTACAGCCAGGGATATGGCACACTGTGTTTCATAGCACATTGCCTGATGTTGGTAGTGCAGGGTGCTTGAGTGGTGCTGAGAAAGCAATAGGAAAGAGTGTACCCTGGGTGGGAGGGTAACTGCAAATGTCAGTACTGTGTGTTTGTGCAGTGTAGCTAGGCTCCCTATACTCCTGCTGGCAGATCTGATTTGGAAGTGTAGAGAACTTCAAATGCCTTACAGTTTGCGTTTTGGGCCAGAGTCTTCTGGGATGCAGGCCTGACTGATGTTCAGACCCACCCCTTAGATGGCACCTGGCTCATTTCCTTTCCTTCTGTAGCGCGATGATGCATTTGGCTTCCAATATCAAAGTCTGGCAGTGCTGTGCAGCTGAGAAAGGTCACCGAAAGCCCCAGGAGTTTCACAAAAAACATAGATGAAAAGTTGACTCAGATTCGCTGAAGAGAACAAAAGCCTTCTCTTTTTCTTTTAGAATTACCTGTTTTTTGTGAAACTCACTGGTTTTGCTGTGACCTTTATCTTTTACCCAGACGCAAGACGCTTTGTTTTTGCATTCCGTGAAGAAGGACTTCAATACAGACACAGCTCACATCCTGTGCTTGATGCTGCAGGATGGACTGAGGCTTGGTTGGTCCTAGCATCAGCAATACTTCTTGCCAACCTCAGCATCTGCCAGTGCCACCAAGTGGGAGACTTACTGCTGGCAGCAGTGTGTGGTGCCTCAGTCCAGCATCTGACTGGCAGCCTAGGAATAGTCATGCCCACCTGGACTGCGGCAGACTGTGCTAAGATGTTCCTATGCTTCAGGTGCCATATCCCAGATCCTTCCCTTCTTCAGTGTAGTGTGTTGTTGGGGGATTTCTGTGATTTGATGATGTCAGGCTGAAGTTTTTCTTGCCTGCCCCTGAGCGATAAAGATCCTAGGAGATAAACAAGAGCTGTGGCTTCAGTACGAGTGATGTTTAAGATCACCTATCAGCCTGAGCTGAATTCAGAGGATTTTGTTGGCATCTCTGGCCTCCAGCTACAGTGATATCCTGTTAGTATGGCTTCTTTTCTTCCGGCATGGTTTATTTTTTCTGTTTGTAACCAAGCAGGTAAAATAGATGTTCAGTAGCAGATTACGTGCTAAGACAGTGCCTAAGTAGAATAGAGACCAATGTGAGGTTGTGATGCCCCACACGATTTTTGGGAGGAGCGATAGCTGATGCAGCAGGTCGCAGTCTCAGGTGACCTTAGGATGCTATTAATAGCCTGTCAGGCATAATGCTGTGTTTTGAAAGCAGCAGCTGTTGGCTGTGACAGCTGATGGCCCCTACGTGGGCTGGCGGTTCCCACAGACACCACCGAAACCGGTGCTCTTGCTTGTCTTGCTGCTGCCATTGTGAGAGAGAGGCTGGGGAGCAGGGTGGAGCCCGGTGACGCTGCTCTGTGGACAGGAGGAAACGAGTTGTTTAGATGGATAGTTTTCCTGATGCATCTGCTTTCCCTTTGAGAAATCCCATATAAGTCACATTTGACTAAATTCATAACAAAGCAAGAAGCTTTCTTAGGGTGGAGTTCCCTGGCCACCAGCGAGAGATCACAGAATTGTAGGGGTTGGAAGGGACCTCTGGAGATCACCTAGTCCAATCCCTGTGCTAAAGCATGTTCCCTACAAACAGTTACGCGGGAGATGTGCCAGTGCTGCAGGGTGGGCAGTGGTAGGGGTCCTTGGGTATGCCAAGACAGTGTGATTTTTTTTTTTTTTTAAGAGTATGTTTAAGTGTTGGTTTTGGAGCAGACTGTTCATGGCCTTTGCTTGCTGCAGAGTGACCAGGTGAGGCATCTCATTTCAGTCTTTTGTGGGCTGGGGATGGCTGGAGATGAGGCACTTCCCCAGCAGCAGCCATATTGGCCCGGGAGCTTTGTGCCCTTGGGGCCTGCTTGCTCCTTGTCTGTGGTGGGAGCCTAGACCTCTGAAACACTATTACAGTTCTGAGGCCAAGTGATCCTTGTGTTGCAACCATTTCCATTTCTCCAGGGAGACCCTGCCTCTGTCCCCTTCCTGAGAGAATTTGGTGGGAGTTGTCATGCCTGTCCACAGCTGTCTAAAGGGAGCTTGTCGAAGGCGTCACTTAGCCGTCAGCAGAGGAGCAAATGCTTCAGGAATGGCCTGAGCACAATCTAGTCAATTCGTGTGGTGTGATTGGGGTGGATCAAATCTAAATGCATCTGAACATCCAACTTCGATCTCTGTAGTCAGTTGATTAGCTGATCAGATGAGATGGATACAATTTCTGTGAGTTGAAGACGAAAGTTTTCCTGATTCAATTAAAGTTGTGGTTAAAATCTTTGGTTGTCAAACTGGGGCAGACCTTACAGAGGAACCCTCAGAACTTGGGTAGATGGTACAAAGTGGCTTTAGGAGAAGTGGCCGCATCCACTGCGCAGCAGGAAATGTGTGTGTGCCTGTCTATCTGCTGGCCTGCCTTGATCATGTGCGAACTGCTTCTGAGTTCAGGTCAGTCATGTGCTTTCCCTGCTGATGTAAACACACTTGTGCCTGTGGTGATTCACAAACACTTGCAGAAGTTTAACTGTCAGGCAGCAACTCAGTTAGCTCCAGCACATTAGGAGTCTGTTAGAGTAAGCTGTGCCTTAAATGAGAATGAGCATCTGTAAGAGTGTTTGTGTCTCTCCAGCTTAAGTAGTTGAAGCTCCTGGTTTACATCTAACCAGCACAACTTGCTCTGTCCTTTTACCCAGTCGGACGTCATTTAATATGTGAACAATAATTTTTCATGTTAGGAAAGATGGGGATTGCTAGAAGGATTTCAAGATACATTAGCAATTGCTGTGCTGGGAGGCAACTGGCAATACCAGGATCAGAGATATTGGATTGGGATGGCTGGAGGTGAGGAGTATTCCTCAGGCTTATCTCAACATCATCTAAAACTTTCACTAATTTCTCTGGAATCAAAAAGCCAGATGGTTATTAAAATATGCTTTGGACAGAAGTTAGAAGGCATCTTCAACTTGGGAAGGATCAGAATGATTGTACCAGGAATGCTGAGGCCAGAATAGTAGAAATGGGCTGGAACTCAGTAGTACAGGGTGCTCAGTGACTAATAACAAAAAATTATTCTTAAGGCCTTGTCAGTTAGAAAATACTAAGAAGGAGAAAGATGTTGGTGTGCTGGCTGATCACAGGATGACTATGAACCATCAATGTGATTTTCTTGTGAAAAAGGAAAATTCAGTGTGAAGATGCACCAGGTGAGTTGTGATGAGCCCTGCCTCCTCTCTGTGACACAGATTTGCACTGAAAGGAAGCCCAGCAAAAAATCTACAAGAAGGCTAAAAAAAAAAAATTAAAGGATTGAATAATTGTCAAGTACAGGAGGCTAACCTGAAACATAATGCTGTCAGAAGAAGAAAAACACAGGAAATAGTGATGAGCATATCTTGCCTGCACATTAGAAGTTTTCTAACTGTCAGAGTCTAGAATATCCTCTTAGAAGCAGAAGTGCTTCTAAGGGAAACGTTTCCCTAAGATGACTTCCTAGAAAGGACTAAAGGAGAGGCCTGTAATAGCGCAAGGTGGTTCAAAAGCTGGTTCGTCCAGTTCAGTGCTCCCAGACAAGCGCTGGTTAAGCTGTTGCAAGTTTTGTAGATGGCTTGCTAGCACTAAATGAGTCAGTGGAAGTTAGTTTGCTGAAAACATATGGAAGCGTGCTTTTTGTAACTGGTTTAACTGTGGAATTGTTCAGAGATTTAAAGAAAGGTGTTCCAAGCGGTTTTTGCAAGCCCCCAGTTCACTGAGGCAAATCAACCCAAGATAGATCAAGAGAACACTCATCTCGGGAAAGTGCCCCTGCACACTGATTTTTAACTGCGAAGTTTGAAAGCATGTTGCTAGATGACAGAGCTGTGATTTCCTGGTGTTGGCAAGGGCTGTGGTGGAGGAAGCCAGGGATCATAGAATCCTAGAATGGCTTGGGTTGGAAGGGACCTCAGAGATCATCTGGTTCCAGCCCCCCTGCTGTGGGCAGGGCTGCCAGCCACTGGCTCACTAGATCAAACTGCCCAGGAACCCATCCAGCCTGGCCTTGAACACAGCCAGGGATGGGGCAGCCACAGCTTCTCTGGGCAGCCTGTGCCAGCACCTCCCCACTCTCTCAGTGAAGAATTTCTTCCAACCTAAACCTCCCCTCTTCCAGTTTTAGTCCATGGGATGCTCAAAGAATTCTTGCTGAGGTGGGTCAATTAGCCATTAGAGGGAGACTTGGAAAGCAAAGATAGTACTTGATCATCAATGTATGCTTGGAGTGGTCTGCAGCTGCTGCACCCTTTTTCTGAAGTGATGCTTCTGCAGCCATACTCCAAGACAAAGCCTGTGTCATTGTCATTAGAAGTAAATTGCTCTTATACAAAGTAGATGTCCACCGATTTGTCAGTACAAATATTAGATACTTTTTGCTTGTATTTCTAACACCCATTAATTCTAACACCTCACCTAAAACTCTGGGTGTCTCTGTTCTGTTTTTCTAAATTGTGGGCAGAAGAGGGGCTGTATTGGGTCAGAAGGTGGCCTGAAGCAGATGACTGTGGCAGAGTGTAAGAACAGAGCAAGCATGTTGTAGGTGTCTGTAGTTCTCTCTGTGATCCACTTTCTTTACCATTTTGCAGATTTTACTTAAGACTTTGAATCTTGTTCCATGCTGGTCCAGCCTCAACATAATTATGTTCCTATACGGGGACACCTCTTCTTATCTATTTAATGCCTGCTACAGCACTAATCTGAGGGGATTAGTTCATGGCTTTTTAGACCTCAGGACACAGATGGGGAGCTTGCTTCCCTTGTGTGGCACCTAAAGCTTCTCCTGATGGTCAGGGAGTTTAAGAATGAGAGACCCAAACGCTTTCCCAGTAAAGCAGCTCCAAGCAGTGCACTTGCCTGGGTCACTGATGCTTCTTGCAGCCTTCATGGAGAGAAGCATCTGGTTCCTGTCAGCACTGTGTTGCCAGACTTCCATCAGGAGCCCATCTACTGTTTCTGGTCCCAGAAACAGTCACCAAAGGCTTTGGGCCATCTCCACTAAGCCTCCTGACATTGCTGAACCTGATGCAGGCTGGATGAAATTACAAGTGGTGGGAATTTCCTGTTTTAAAAACATCTGGTCATGTGTAGATAGAGAAGTGGGACTGTCCACTCCTGCTTGTGGATTATTAAGACTGCAACTTGAAGTATTTGCTGATATTTAGCAGGCTGCTACAGAATTTCTTTTGATCACTACTTTTCTGCAGTGTTTTCTACTTGTTCTGGGAAGCACTATGAACTCCCTGGTAGCAGCTTGTTCTCATACTGCTGCTTTCTGTTGAGCTAATTTTCCATGGATGCCTTTCCCAGCCCCACATAGTTCTACTCTGGGACTCTCTAGAAACAGCACAGAGTTCAGATCCAGAAGTCAGGGGGTGCTGATGAGACAGGACTGATGCCTCCATCTTTCTCATTGATGGGAGCAGTTTGAGCTGCAAATGGAGCTTTTCTGGGATGATTGCTTTAGTTTCCTTTCTCCTACACTCAGGTGCAAAGCAAGGGGGAACCTCCTGGAGCAGTCTGGGAGCAGTTCATCCCTGTCCTTGTTTTTAATGGAAGTGCAAAGCAGTGGATATCTAGACCTGACTTCTCTCAGTGGTTAAGTGGTACTTCTGTCTGAAGAGGCTGGAAACTACTGTTCTGAACATCACTGGAAGGAAATGAGCTATTTTTGTGAATAATAGCAGCGGATATTTCTTGCCTGGAGCCATGCTGGCATGTGTCAGGGCTCAGAGATGGATAGGTAAAGCCAAAATATCTTTTAAGCAGAAGTTCCTATCTGGAGAAGGATATTTTTGTCATGGCCAGACAAACAGCAACAAGTTACAGATGAATTGGCAATGGGATGTGATAAACTCATCACAGTGTGAAACCATCTTTCTGTTCAAAGAGCACTGCTAGCACATTTCTTGTGACTTGATGTGGTCTAGCTATTAGAGCTAAGGGAATTGAAACGGGTCCAAGTTAATAACATGCCCAGAAACATTATCATCTTCTGATAAAGTCTAAGTTTCAATAAAGTCATCTTTATTTACAGTAAGTCTGTTTTCTCTCCTACCAAGGAGAAAGACTACTATGGAGTATCAGCACTTGCTTGTGTAACTGGAGGGTACATGTGTATCTTATCTGGAAATAAGTGCCAACTTCAGCTGGGTAGTTCTGGTTAAGGAGGTAGTTTAGGCTGGCATACTGAGGGCTCTAACACGTGAGCCTGTGACTAACTGCAATGCTTTCTGGGTTAGAAAACTGGCACTACAGTCATTTTAACCCACCTAAGTGTAGCCATGAGCACAGGTGCCTCTTTTTTCTGGTCCTGGGAAAAGCACAACTCCTTTACCTGCCCCAATGTCTCAGGTTGTGCATGAGAGCTGGCACTTGCTCCTGTGCTGGGGTGAGCTCTGCGAGGCTGTGCACCTTCAGCATTGTATAAAGAGGCTGCGATGCTCAGAGGAGAGAAAGCTGGCTGTGAGCTTGGCCAATCCAACACAAGTCTCACACCCTCTCCATAACCTCTTTTTTCCTGAGAAACAGGAGCAGTGAAGCTTGCGTTCCTGTCCAGTTACTTCATGGTGGGTGTAGAGTAAAATAAAGTAGTTGTAGATTCTACATAAGCACTTCATGCAAATCAATGTATTTCTTCTTTGAAATGGATTTCACATCACTTTCCTCTTGGAAACTTTTTGCCTGAGTCAATAGAGCTGTCAATTTCTCCCTAAGGACACTAGGATGAATTTCCATCACCCCCTTCCTTGTCAGCTTGGAAGTTTCACTGAAACGGTGTTTTGCAAGGTTGGCACTTAGCATAGGAAGTAAGGGGCGATTCAGCTGGCAGTGTGGCTACAGCACAGTAAAGTTGTTCTCTCCAGCAGCACTGTCCCCAAGCATGTTGGTATGAGGACCCCAGGGATGTAGCTGTTACTGCACTGGGGCTGAGAAGGACAGGGAGGGGAGCTGGGCTGCTTCCCGTGCTCCCTGCCTCTTCCTCTGCACCAGCCCAAACCTGATTGTTCTGTGCAGTCAGGCAGGGCTGAGAGCTGGTTCTTGGATGTGACAGGGTAGGGTGACACAAATGAGGAGTCTGTGAGTGTCCATAGGCACAGGGAGCTTGTTTGGTATTTGCCTCTGACAGGCTTTTCTGTCATTGTCCAGTCTGCAGATGAGGCCCAAGGGCACTTTGTTCCCCAGGTACCGTGCAGGCTCTTGGTCTCCCAGCTGTGACCAGCAGCAGTAGCACTGCGGTGAGTGGGTCATGCAGGAGAAGGGGAGGTGGAGCGGAGCAGCTTATGGCACATAGGAATCAGACTTGGTCTCCACACAAAGCTGCTGAAACTGCTGTAGAACTTCCAACGCCTGAGCAGTGCCACCTCAGAGAAGAGGACGTGTCTGAGGAAAGGCACCTCTGCTGCCAAGGCCTGCCCTGGGCAACACTGACACAGGGAAGCTCTTGCTGACGTTATTCTATGCTTGCTCACAATCACCAGTCCTGCAGTTGACATGCCCCTGTGCTTATAACACAACCTGCTCTAGGCCAAAAGTCATACTTCAGTAATCTAGAAATAATGAGACTTGCCACAATTCCAGGCTGCCTGCTCAACCCCAATGTGGAGAATAATACTTTTGTTTTGAATCAGTCATTCCAGAGTGTGCGCTGGTATTGTTCTTCCCAGAAGAAATGTGGGTGGTTTAAACGTATTTAATTTATTTCTGGGGCTTTGGCTGTGGGAATAACCATAATCAGAACCAGCTTCTGCTTTTTCTGGTGGTGTTTGAAGCACCTCTTCTTCCAGTGTGTTGAACAGTTCCCTGGGAGCATTGACAATTAGATTTCCTTTTCCTTTTGTGGCACTGAGAACAGAGCACTGGAGAAGAATATCTGCTGGTGTCAATGAGAAATTGTTCTGGAGATGTGGCTGGCCTGCTGCTGACCTGGCTTGCAAAGGGTGAAATGCACAGACTGACATTCAAATCGATGGTGGAAAAGCAGCAAATGGAAAATAGCCAATGGCAGTTGTACAAGGGAAAGGTGATTTAGTCTCTCCCACTGTGGATATGATTTCCTTGATTTGTCCATGACTTGCAATCACTGGTAGTTAATTACGGCAGTTTATTGGTTACTGGTTAATGAGGCTGTGAAGTGCGTATCACCTGGTAGGAAACCTTGGCTCAGGTTTCCCAGTCTGTAGGATATCCTTTGGGAAGGCTTCTCTCAGGAAGTTGCTCCTGACAGATGTGCTACTTACCTGTGTAACCCCTGAGGGATGTGAGACCTGGCAGCTCTGCCACCAGCTGAGCAGCTTGCACAGGGTCTAGCTGCTGTTTCAGTTTACCTGTGTTTTTAACTGCATTTTTTACTGTATATTTTTCATTTGTCTTCTATCTACACGGATGTGTCTTTACCTGTATGAATTAAATTACCTGTAAATGCTGGGAGGCTACTCATTTCCTTTGTAGGCATAGACCCCTGGCCCTCTCCATGTGTAGGAAGAGCACATGGCAGAAGAGCAGATTGGCGCTGGCACTGACCCAGTGAGACCTGAGGCTCTGGTTCACCCCTCATCCCCTCAAGTTGGGCTCAGACACAGCCTAGGCACATCCCAGTCACCTGCCAGGTGAGCTCTAGGGCAGGTATGCCTTCCCACAGAGCTGCAGCTGCCTCTCCTGCTTCTGGTTCTTCCTGCAAACTGCTGACTGGAGAAAGATGCTAGAGTGATGATGGCTGTTCCGTCACTGCTTGCAGGGTTTGCAGCACAGCTAGGGTTTTGCAGATGTCCAGTGGAAATTCCTATGCAGAGTCCGAAGCTGAGGCATCCCAGGTCTGTGCTGTATAGGCAGGCTCTTCCCCTCTTGCTATGTGATAGGATAAGACCCATCGTGTCTGCCGTGCCGTGGTTCAGGATATATTGGCCTTTGACTCTTGGAGTAGACGGAGTTAAATCTCTTGTGTAGCCAGAGCAAATATTTCATATGGTGATCCATTCTGTGCCAGCCAGCGGAGATGCTAGAGCTCCTGCTGTAATGGTGCTTGATTATGCTGCTGTTCTCCAAGGTGTTTTGGGGGGCCGCATGCAGGCTTGGCAGAACTGAGCCAAAAGCAGTGCCTTGAAAAGTCGTAACTACAAGTGACATGCTGATGGCTTTGACAAAATCGATATGTAAAGCACCTTTAAACCTAAATTTGCTGCTGATTTTGATCTATGGCAAAACGTCAAATGGCTTTTTGATGTGGAGACCTTCTGCCTTCTTCTGTTATACTGCCTTTGTTAAAACTGCTTGTGATTTATCTTCCTTCTGTAACATATCCAGTTTCCTCTATACGCTTCAACTTGATTTTTTTCATTGACACCAAAAATAACTGGTTAATTATATTGCTGTTTCTCTGGGATTTCGTCTGGTAATTTCTGAAACAATACTAACAAGGATGTAATTGGACTGTATTGCATGGAAGACAGAACATGACTTATGAATGAAATCTGAAGCATTTTCTCCAGTTCCTACTTATAGCATTAGAAATTTTTTTTTTAGGACTTGGAAACTCTTGCATTCACTTCCATATGAAATTTCCTAGGCAAGCCAAGTGATCTTTTTTTAATTTGCTAATATCCTTTGGGCATGCTCTAGTGCAACAGTGCTGCTCTGCTTATTAGAGCCCTGAACTTCCTGGCTGTTCTCCAGCCTAAACATACAGGAGCTCCGCTGTTTGTCAAGCCTCTTGGTTTTGTCTGATGGAATTTCTACCTTGTGCCTCAGAAGAGCTCATCTTACTCTTGTGGTATCCCTGTGCAGAAGTCTTTTCCACTTCTCTCTTATATGGGTGAGGAACCCCTGGTTCTCTCTAGTTGCCGCTTTTCATTTGCAGACCAAGCAATGCAGGGACCTTGGGAGGATAAGCAGCAGATCCAGAGTTTCCATGCAAAGGAGCAGGCCGTGGCAGGGCTGTGAGCTTTTTCTGATTCCTAGCCGCTCTCGTCTGTAATGAGGGATGTGTTCTATTGTCTTCTGCCTCCTCTCTCCCCAGAAGCCGGCAGTCATTGATTACAAGTGAGCTGTCAATCACTTGAAGCACACAAGTGAGCTTGTCAGTTTTGTGACTATTGGCTCTGCAGTGAGTACTTGTTAGTGTGACTGTGAGCAGAATGTATCACAAACAAGCCAGGAGTGGGCATCCCTAGCTGCACTGCAGCTGATAATGCTCTCAGTTGGCCCCACAGGACAAGCAGGAGGATGTGCTCAGTGCTCCACTGCTCCTTGTCTTTTTGTGGAACTTCCTTAACAGCAGAGGTTCACAAACACCAATAGGTACTATTGTCATTTTTGGCAGGTAGGCGTCTCTCCTTACAGGTGTGGCTCGAGAAGCAGCATACCCAATGTCAGACCACTGGCAAAAGAAGATGAACTTTGTAATTGGAAAGATATTGGAAAACATATTGGGCCAGCTGATGTCTTCTGGCATGATTTATGGGTGTTGGTGAGGACCTTGGATTCCTCACCCTGGCTTTTAAACTTTTCAGTCCTCGTGTGACTAATGTTTTCACATGCAGTAATCCTCAGAGCGTGGTGCTTGTAAGTCTGGCTGGAAGGAACTTGAGTACCCTGCCTAGGGAACAAAGAAAAACATTTCCCAAGCATGTCCTTGCAGCCCAGAGAGAGGCAGAAACCTTCTTCAGTTAGGTCTGCACTGTAGTTAGGGTTGTAATTATGTTTATTCATTAGATGTTGATATTAATTATTTCTCTTTAGGTTTTCCGATATTCTGAATGGAAGGGAATTCAGTAACAGTGCTGTTACAAAATACTTAAAGAAGGATATAGAATGTTCTGCCACTATTGGCACTGTGTGTTAGCTTATGGGTAGGCTTCTTCCCAAAACTGGGATGATGAGTTTTCATACGTGAGGTGACTACACAAAGTTTTTCTGTTTGGAAAGTGGCAGTTGCCAGGAGACGTGCTGGACGCTGGTGTGCCTATGAGCAGCTGCAAAGTGGGATATGTTTTGCTCATGATTCTTCGTGGTCTATGTGCTTGGGCACATAGAAATTATTCAGCACAAGGTTAAAATAAATTGAAGGAAGCAGTGCCTTCACAACACGCAATCCAAGTGCAATGGATTACTATAAGACATTTTAGATGCCAGAAATATATCTGGTCATGGGGGTTAGATACAAAAATAGGCCCATGACTGCCAATCCTCAGCTCAGCAAGTCAGCAATTTTTGCTTGCCAGGAGATGTAAAGCAGGGGCTCCTGGTATGTGTGTGTATATATGCATACACACATCTTTTTGTGTTCCTCCAGAAGAATCTGCTTTTTGCCACTATCAGAAATGAGATGTTGGGCTAAGGAGAGTATCTGTCCTGGATGAAGAACACTATTTATGTAAATGTTGAGAGCTCTGCGGAGAGTTTTGAAGAAAAGTCTTGGTTTCCTGGCAGATGTCTGACCACCATGTCATGCTGCCTTCTGTCCGCTGCAGGAGCTTTGTACTGTGACCCAGGAAGCACTAGCAAAGGTTCCATAAGCTTTACCAATGAAAGCTGGTGAAAGAAAACAAGACAATAGACTAAGGTCTCCAGGGAACTTGGAAAAATAGGTCTCTGCTCTCCTCGCTCTCCTTCTATCCATGATGCGTGGAGCATGAACACTGGGGGGATCAGAAGTAGGGGACCTCAGAGGAGAGGAACTGAGTAGAGCTGAGCATGCATTCAGACTAAACCATGACATCTTTGAGCTAGTTAATGACAGCTCCTGCCTATTAGTAGGAATTATCTGTTAATCAGCCTGTGACTTTTCTACTGTTTCAGGTTTTGCGGAGATTGTTTTCAGCAGTAGTTTGAGGATCCCTTGTAGTGCTCTGTTGCTTTCTGTTCCTTGTCTTCATGCTTGGATTGCACAAGCTATATGTGGGCACAGTGAAAGGAAGAAAAAGGAAGGAAAAGGAAGCCTCACAAAGTTGTTGTGGTTTTACCCACAAGAGAACGCAAATTTCTCTTATTTGCATGCTGTCCTCCTCTCTCTGGGATAATAACTGCTCTCTCAGGTAAAGACTGTGGGTGTGTGTGTGTTCCTTGGTCCTGGGAGCTTTCCTCTCGCATCCATGCTGTGAATTTGTAGGGTTGGTGTAGCTGTTAACCTTTTTGGCTTAGGGAGAATGTGGCCATCTAATTGTGGGATGTTCCTAAGAAAAGGCTGAAGATTTGTCAGGAATGACATGATTAAACTGAGAATCTGTCTCAGTTGTAGAGCATTAACACATGAAGTAAGGAGTCTAACACATGGAGGTTGAGAGGTTCTTAATGAATCCTGATTTAATTTCCTGTTAGGATCACCCTAAACAATAGTTCGTGTGAGCTAAGAAGGTGCACAGAAGCATGACTGATACGTATACCCTGATCTGATATTCCTTCTGATGCACTCAATGCTGCCTCCTGCTAGAGGCAGACTTCTCTCTCAAATGCCCTTTACTGTTTGATCTTGTGCAGGTGATTTACACACATACATCAACAGTGTATAGCTGTTTGCAAACACGCTTTTTCCTCCCCTTTCAATTAGTTGACAGTCATGCAGAAGGATGAGCGCTCTCCCTAGCATGATGGCCAAGACAGCAGTGTAGATATTCACAGTTAATAGCACAATATGCACCGATAGTAACACGGATGTGCAGGGGGATGTATTTACAACTGCCATTTCCAGCAGTGGTCTTGCATGCCAAAGTAGGGGCCTTCACCCAGCCCTGCACTTCCAAGTCCTGTATTTGGTGTTTAACTCTGCCTAGTTTGAAGGTAGCTTCTTGGGAGCTCTTCATCCTCAGAGTGGACATGCACTGCTTGGGTCAAGGTGAAGCTGGTATGCTGGTGTTTCTGCCAGATAGCCGCACACAAATTACAGTCTCTGGCTGTCTCACATAGCTGAATGGAGCAGCATGAAGTCAAGGAAGCTAAATATGAGATGGAAAGTTATATACCAGACTGAAATGTCTGTGTTGCAATGACTAGAAAGCACAGTTGTGAAGGAAAACAGTTTAGGTTTTTGGCAATTGATGTTTGCTACCTCCAGTATGGGTGGAGGATGGCAAATAGTTTTATGGGCTCTCTAGAATATCATATGACTGCTAGCAGAGCGTCTGCTTCTGCCAAGAGGCTTCTAAGAGCTGTATATCTACCAGCTGCAATCAAGTAATTTCTGTGGTGATGTTGAAGAGTGCAGGATCAGATCTTGGCTTGTTCATCTTCCCTGGCTACTAAAACGAGGTAGCTGACATTGCTTCTGTCCTTCCCAATTTCCCTGTGTGTTGCGATTTCACCAGTAACTTGCATTTGCAATGTACACTATGTGAATTTTCATTTCCAATAGGAAGCCCAAAGTAGGCTCCAATTTTTACACTTTTCTGTTCAGCATATTGCCTAGCATTTCCACCTAACTGAGTGCATCTACAGTTGTCAAGTTACAAGTGGGAAAAAAGTTGGTTGTGATAAAGTTGCTTTTGAAGTAGCACAGCTGTGTGTAATTTGCTAATTATAGAGAGTCTGACCTTTTATTAGTGAAGTTTTGATGTTCTGACCTTGCACTTGAGTCTTCCTGTACAGTTGCAATGCAGAAAGTATCTGACTCAAATGCTTCTGTGATGACTGTCTGCTTCTTCTCATCCCACCCATCCCTCCCACTCACCACAGAATGCTTTCTTGGGGTTATAGGGATGAATTAAGGAACTGGGAGCTGGGAAAGCTTTGTTCTGTCCACCACTGAGCCGAAGGACTTGAGGTACACTACTTAGTTACATCTCTCGGACAGCATCGCGTCCATCTGCTTTATGTGGATGTGAGTACTTATTTATGTAAGCAGTTAAATGCTACCAGCAACTCAGCTTTTTGCAGAAACAGTGATTTTTTTTTTTTCTTTTGATGTTCCTCTCAATATGACCAGATCATTACTAGTTCAATTATATAATGACAAGTGTCCCTCATCCTGTTGAGTCTGGCTTTAGAGAAATAAGAGCATTATCACTGCTCTATTTTGACTACTGTGTAAATTAACATTCAGAATGCCTTTTAGATGTAGTATGTGTAAAAATCTCAGGCATGAAGTGCAAATTGTTGCAGTTTACATCAGGGAAT
>VXAV01005784.1:33503-65020 GCA_013399715.1 Alectura lathami | reverse complement strand
AGACCTTTGAAGAAAGGTTCGTACTGAAAACTTCAGCAAAACCTTGCACGAGAGGGGAGGCTTCAGATACCTCCATGGTCCATCTTGGTCCTCTCCTAGGAGGGAATGCTTTGGTCAGTTGGCTGGGAGATGCATCGACTTCTGGGCAGTGCCCTGGCTTTTTCAAGTGAGCCATCGCTTTGCAGTTGGCACCTGAGCCTTGACAAGTGATGTGTTTCATACTTCCCATGAGTAAGCACTGTCTAGAGCACTAGTCCCTAGCTTTTTAAACACTGTAGATCACTTCTATGGACACTGGATGACCTGGTGCTTCCCCCGAAGGAAGTTGTTCCAGGCAGTGTTAAAGTCAGATCAACCTCCCTAAACTAACTGTCGCTGGTTCTTCCCTGTAGACAGGTTGCAGTGGTTATAGATAGCCAAGTCACCTCTTGCTGCACTGATTGCTGTCTCCCAGCAGCCTGTGTTTGTTCTCATCTCCATTTCCTAACTTCACCTGCAAGTTCAGTCCCATTGGAATATATACATTAAAAAAAAATGATTCCTGCTGTGAAAGGTGTTTTGTTTTGCTGTCTTGTCACACAGGCAAATCCTCCATACACAAGGACAGTATAAAAAATATGCTCAATGAGGAGAAGGATCTTCAACTGTCAGGCACATCTTACACATTTTTTCCTCTCTAAGTCAACAGTTATTTGTACTCAAAGAGAAGAACTCGCTATCCAAAAGCTTCATAGGAATGCACGGGAAGTGTGTAGGAATGTCCTGTTGATCCATAAATGAAGCATCTCCTTTTAAATTCTTAAAGCACATAGAATACGTGCCTTATGAATTAGGCTAGGTTGTTGCAAGGAGCAGGGGGACTGTCTACTGCTCTGCTGAAATCAACCCACTCACAGGCTTCAGGGGCAAAGGTCCAAAGCCCTGACACCCACAACAGCCATATAATTTCCTCTGGTCTGAGACCGCTTAGCATTTTTTTTTTTTTGATTCAGGAATGATTATGGTAGCAATTGATGATGATGAGATGTGACAGTATGTGGAATTCTTCACAGCCTACCAAAATATTTTGGCTATTATATATGTAGTAATTATTCCAGAACTATGTTGCAATTGTTTTCAGTGCTGGATGTCAAAGAATTCTGGCAATGTCATCTTCTAAATATAAGAACAAACATCATAATTTTGTAGTGATAAAGTTACAGAGATTAGGAAGTTTTAAGGAATGTGTTTAAATGCTTTGGATGGAGTGGGAAACATTGGCTATGCAACTTCTACTTCTGAAAAAGGTGCTAACTCAGCTATGCTTCTCTGGAAACTCTGCTACTTGTTATTTGAGAGTGACACAAGTATCTCCACATGATTGCAATTAAGAAGTAAGCAAACAAAAAATTTTGTACTGAGTGAATCTAGGATAGTTTCCCCTGTGTGATAAACAGAGCAAAAGAGACAAGCAGCTTCAGTGTTACCTACAGCGTATGGGAAAAGGTTCCTTGTACAAAACACTTTGCTGTTCTCCCCCAACTCTTTGGATGAAAACATCACAAGTAATTGCAGACTACCTCGTCCCATAAGGTGGTGAGTTAGGATGTGTCATGCTTGCTTCAGGAATACGGCCTCCCATGTTGCTTGTTTAGCTGTTTTTCATCTCGTAACCCAGAGCTAAATACTAAATAGAGCAGTATTTTTAGGTTTTTGTTATTTTTTGAGGTTTTGTTTTATATTCCAATTTGCTTTTACTTGCATACCTTTGATGTCTCTTCTTTTCTGATTCATTAGTAGAAATTGGTTTGTCACACACATTTTCGTTAGGACACCGAGTCCCACTGCATGCTTGGAGTACAGTACTAGCTCTCAAGACAATTCTTACTGAAGTGAGGCTCCAATGGTATGGATTCCCAATGGAGGGAAAAACAGATGGAAGTGCAACAAATTAGGCCTCATACTTCTCTTCTTTACAGCTTTGTGCTATTTTGAGGCCTGATTTGGACGCAAAATTATGGGAGGGGCAGGGTGGGAGTAAGTATCTGGAATGCATTTGTTTAGCAAGGCTCCAAAGGATGTGGTCTCAGTGGGCTGAGCTATTTGAAATTCTCCCAGCCTTTCTCAACATTTTTTTTTTTAATATCTATTTTTCTGTCCCCCCAAAAGAAGTACTAACTTCAAGATCAAAAGATAAAACCAAATTTTGTTAGATAAAGAGATAAGGCAAGCTTTGTCTGGAATTAAGAGCTGCTCTTTTATCAGAGAACAGCTAGTTATTCAAGCAAATAACATAAAAATGAGCTGGCTTTTATTTTCATCTTAGGACTTTAAACCCAAGTATATTGTCTTTCTAGAAGACAAATCTTAATTAAACAACAAAGCTAGAACTTTGTGAGGGAATTAGCAACTGTTACATAAAATATATTGAGATAATAACCTTTCCCATCTTAGAATTCAGTCATCTAACTGTAAATTAAAAAACAAATCTTACGCAACCAGTATTTCCCAGTCTTTATGGCTTGGTATCATCATATACAGTAATCTTTGAATTCCCAGCCACCACGTGTGTTTTGGCCCCTCATCCCTTTGTGTGCGTTTCAGATGCTACTCGTTTAGCATGATATCAGAGCTGTTATGGTGAGCAGTTCAAACAGGCAATAATGCCTTTAAGCACCGTGGTTTACATTTGGCAAGGGCCATGCTGGCGGGCCACACTGAATGTGAGCTGCAGTCGTTCTGAAAACCGTACTTTCTCCTCTCCAAAGCAAGAAGACAGTTCTTGACATCTCATTTGAAGCTCAGGAGCGAGTTGCTCTTTGGTCAGTTGCTATGAGTTGAGTATGTATTATCTTGTGCTTTGAAAGCTGCGCACAAATCAGCTAGTTCACCAAATCAGAGCACTCCATAATTAGCAGGCTTCCTTCTGATTTAGCAGTTGGTGTTTAGGAGATAGGACAGCTGCAGCAATTTGAAATCTAGGCAGATTTTTTTGTGGATCACCTATTGTGACCTGTGGGTAGCCTGCTGAGCCTAACATGGGCGGGTAGATCTGGTGGGGCTTTGATCCGCTCAGTACTTACATTTCAGGATCCCTTGTCTTTGCTGGTTATTTGTTGTTCTTTAGATTAGCACAGGGATTTCCTAGGAAATACTGCCGCAATCAGTGTAACAATAACAGAGCCAGTTCTACAGTTTCCGGTAGTGACCACAGCACTTGTTTTCCACGTGGCCATAGGATTCAGATAATTTGTATCACTCTATCAGGCACTTCCTTATCCTCCAGAATCATGTCATATCTTTGTCATTCTCTTAGTGTATGGGCTTGTTATGGTGGGGAGTTGCATACACAGTCAAGACTGTAAAAGCATGCTAAATTGTAAGAGCTTGTGGCTGAGCTGGCCAAGAGTTGCAGGGCAGCTGCAAATGGCCAGGACTCTCCCTTGCCCTGTACCAGCAGGCTCTCTTGCTTGCTTTGATCCTCACTTCGATCTGAGCAAGGGAAGAGCTTCCTATGGCCAGGCTGGTCAACCCTAATTTGTCAATAAAGGGGTAGTTGGAGATCTTTTCTGTAGTGATCTCTCGAGTAAACTGCAAACCTGAGGATGAGGTGGGCTGGGCTGTCATTGTCACCTTTGCATTGGTGTTTTTAAAGGTCTCCAGGATGTTCATGTAATTTTGGGTCTTGTATTTCCAATTTCACTTGGCAAGACTGAATTGTCTCCACAGATGCGAGCCACCGCCCTTTATTTTTGCACATTGCTTTTAACATCCTGACCGCATTTATGTGTCTCCCTACTCATGCCTTTGACTGGTGCTTCTTTCAGTTTTAACAACAGTGAATTTGGCTCAGAATTTGTCACTGCCATCTACTCATACAGATGGCAACAAATACGGTTTTTAATCTGCCTGTTAACTAGACTTCTGTTGGCCAGGGTGCTAGATGGGGGAGGGGAGGAGAGGAAGGAAGTTGGGTGGGAGGGAGATGGAAGGGGGTGAGTGGGGAAGGAGTGGGGGAAAAATATGTGAAGTAGGACCTTTTGACGTTCATAGCGGTAACTTTCCTTTTAATTAAATAGTTCGTTTACCGAACTTCCTCTCTTCTTTGTGGCTGCGTAAATCCCCGTTCTGTGTCCCCAGTGGTAACCCTCACCCTTCAGCTCTATCTGTGATGCAGAGAACCACGTACCGTACTCTTACAGCAGGGATTCCTACTGCTGTGATGTGGGATACAGTAATTCAGCAGGGAAATGAGTGCAATTGCACTGGCTCTGTGGTATTGCAAGTGTTACGTAAAGAATATCTTGGCTTTAAGTAGCCTTTTGGAGGAGCTGCGTCAAGAGGGTGTAAGGCCCACCATCACCTCCCCGTTTATTCACAGGCATGTATTTTCCCACTTCCAATCTACAGGGACCTGCGTGGCCTGTGTCCTACATGACAGGATCGAGCCAAATTTGCTAGCGGTGGGTGATGCTGTGTGCTGCCTGTTATTCTGATGACCTTAGACTACTGGACTTAAGGCAAATGAAATTTGGTTTATAACATGTTTTCCGGTTGTTTTGCTACTGGGTCTGGTCCAAATTGCTTCTTTCTCTTTGCTCCAGTTTTTGGAGAGCTAAAATCCATTTATTCCATTGGTAGTAGGTTGTGGGAACTTATTAAAACCTTGTAATATGTTTCAGATTGTTGTCTGGAAGTGAGAAATATTTTGGCAGCCATTTCACTGTGACAACTGAGCAGGCAAGTGAACAGAATTAAGCATGTGCTCCATCTACCCCAGGTTATCACTTTCATCATTGGGCAGCACAACTTACCTAAGAGAGAAGTGAAAAACGTGAGAAGACTGTCGAGTTCTGCAATGAGTTTGCTTTTAGTTGTTCTCAGCCTGATGTTGCTATGCATCTTGGATTGGGAGGATTTACATTTCTTGCAGAGTTTCATTTTTACATCCTTGATATAGCAGCCTTAATGTAGATCCTTATTCTGCAGTTAAATCTTACGTCACTCTTAACTCTGCCAAGACCTTATCCTCCATAGTGCCAGCAGCACTCTGTACCCGCAGGGAACTGAGCATTGGGTGAACAGGAGCTGTGGAGCGATGAGAAGCACTGTGGGACCCTAGCCTGCTTTGGAAACTGGCATCTAAGTGCTACTATTTAGCTAGAAGTCTTCCTCCTTTGCAGAGAATGCTTCATGCTTTTTCATAGGCGTTACCTGAATTTCTTAGACCGTAACAGGACCCAAGTCAGAATTGGCTGGCTGATTGATGGCAGCACGCTTGTTTAATTTTTCTTGTGGTATTCTCATGGGTAAAAATCCAGAACTATTATCAGCCCATGTTGCCAGACTATCTACAGTTAGAAAAAAGTTTCAGAACACAAGATTCACTTAGGAGTGGTGTGAAATCAGTGCAGGTCCAGACCAACAAGACCTTCTCCTCTCTTTTCCTGACTGTGCTCTGAGCTGCTCAATGTTCCTTTTCTGCTCCAGTAAGGCAGAAGAAATATCTTTGGATTAGGGAGCTGTACGGCATATTGAGAAGGGTGACCTGGGGAGCTGATGTCTGAAATGGAGGCAATGTGAGTTTTCTTGTTGGCTAGGTAACATTTTAACTAACAAGCTCAACAACTGACTATGGACTTCATACTGAAATGACCTGTGCAGTCGCGGGGGAACTTCCCTGGGACTTGCCATCGATGTGCTGGCAGAGTCCTGTCTGCTGTGGATGCCCACCTCTGGTGCGTAATAAGAAACTTCCCCAGTTTGCACTGGTAATGCAGCAGCAGCAGCTTTTAGGCAGTCTGCATTCAAGCACCTCAAAGTGAGTAAGGAAAACACCCAAAAAGAAAGTGATAGCGGCTGCGGTACTGCTGCTTGGGGTCAACCATCTGTTGACATTTTTACAAAGCATGAATTAGGAAATTTGACCTTTCTCCCCTGCACATTTCTCATGGTATATACTGCTGTATGATCTCTGCTTCCTGTGACCCAGATAAGACCGCGGTACACTTGTTTAACATTTATTATGCTTTTCTTGCCAGCTGTACTAATTGTGGGCCAGACTCTCCAGTGGCACAGACGGACAAAACCTCATGCCATTCAGTGAAGCCCATTTGAAGTAAGGTAGATGGGGATCCAGCCTGTCACTTGCACATGTAGCTTTTTCGTAGTGTTTTTTTTTTTTTTTTGTTGTTGTGTGTAGAAGAACTGCAGGTTATCCCTAGTCACCTTGTTACGTAGCTTGCTATTCCCTAAACTGGGGCACACCAGACTTGCCTTGGAGGAGATGGGGGATGAAAGAAGCACCGAAATAGGAGGGAGCCTGCTAAGCATAGAGTTGACAAGGGAAAAATCAACGGGAGTCTGTTAAATGCTGGGGTTAAGGTAAAGAGAGGCAAGAATGGCTTAAATGTAATGTGATACAAAAGTTTTTTCATTGTCATTTTTTTTGAGAGTGAAGGGAAGAGGCAGGTAAGCCTCATGCATCTCTAGAAGTCAGGAGGTTAGGATACGGTGTTGTGAAATGCACCAGTGAGGGAGAGTAGAGATAGTTACGTCCCTTACTTGTGAGGAGAGCAGTAAGAAGGACCAACGCTGCTGCAGAGGGGAAAACATGGAGCCCAGCGCAGATCTGAAAATCATTTCTCCAAACTGCTTTACCTCTTCCAGGCTATGTGTCTCACCTCATTAAGGGAGCTGCCTAATCTGTGCTGTCCAAACGTCAGAATTTGGCTACGGTTTAGAGAGAAGGAACAGAAAAGTGAAAGGAGATGGACAAAGAGAAAATGTAGTAGGAGAAAAGGCAGGGAGAGAGAGGTTCAATCCCCCTGCATTTCGAAAAGGCCACTTTGTTTTGAGCAGTGCACCTCCATTAAGCTTTCCATCCCTAGTAATTATCAATAGCTAGGGATCTGGGAGCAAGCTGGTAAGGTGTACATGAATGTTTTGCCATATGCTTATCCTTTAAAGTGTAGTTGCTGGTGATACTATGCCCCTTCCCAGAAGGAGGGGACTTCTTGATGGTGATGAACCTAGAGCAGAAGGAACTTGCTCGAGTTGAATTAAGGTGACTGCAGCAGGAGGGGTTGTGGATGCTTCTGATATTTGCAAGCTTGTCTGGGAAGCATGTAACCCTGCACCTTTGCTTTGGACAGTGTTGCAGTTTTTACCTCTTTTTTCAGTCAGGGCTCCAACAGGTTGAGGAGCCCTGGGAAGACAAACACATTAGCAAACAGCAGAGGGAAGTGCTTGTTAAAGAGATGAAGGAATATCTTGTCCTCCTCTCTAGTCATTCATGCCAAGAGAGTTTAAACAGCAACCGTCCAGGAGGTCTATATCCCAGCTTCAGCTTCTTAAGTTAACTCAACTTATTTTTGCCCAGTTTAGGTGTACCTTGATTATGCCTTGCAATTTCTTTTGCAGTACCTCCTCAGAAGTAATTATAGAGCTCCTTGTTGATAGCTGAATGTTTATTTCCACTGGGAGCTGAGTTGTCCTAACCAAAGTCTTCACCATCATTCATTGCTTTCTTCCACTTATAATGCGGATGTTGTAAAAGGCCTCAGTTATTTAAATGGGGCTGGACACAGCATGAATCTAGAAGCTGTAAGGAATGGTGCTGAACTTAGTCTGCCAAGGTGGGATCCAGATCTTGAATATTTGCTGAACCTGAGTATCCTTGAATCATGTGTTCTCTGTGTAGAGCTCCATTGGTCTTTCTTCCCTCATTTGTAAATTCTTCAGATTCTGGACATGGCAGTTACTAAGGAAAGAAAGACACTGGACCAACAAGGAGCCACCCATATCTCAAAATAGTGCAACTTTAAAGCCCTATGGATTCTGCTCCACCTCAGACAACCAGTGTTAGCAGAGGCTCTGACCCCACTGTCCTCCCCTTCCACTTGATGTGCTCTCACATCAATCTCCAACTTCGTATCACTCAACAGCATTTGTTTGTGCTTGCTTCCACCTTGTTCTAAGAGACTCTTTTCTAAAACTTTTCCTTAGTAATAGAGAGTAATGGATGTTTCTGGAAGCCTACAGTACAGTTGGGAAGAATGTCAGTGTGACAGTATGCAGATGGAATGATGAAGGGACTTTCCTCCCTGCAGCAGCAGGAAATATGCATGTAGGTTGTGCTCTGAGTTTCCTAAACCGGACCTGATTAAGGCTTACCACGTACCCTGCCGCAGACCAAGAGGTCGCTGCAAGAAATCCCATGCAACTGGAGTAGTTCTGGGGTCAGCCCACACCAGGCATGCAGGGTGATGCTCAGAATTCCCTGAAGCAAGGGGTGCCGTGATTATTTTCTGTTTCATTGTGTGTGTGTGTCCATGCATGATATGCTGAGCCATTGTTCTTTCTGACCCAGCAGGTCAGGAAGGGGGGCAGCTCCAGCCCCCGCAGCCTGAGGATGCTGCAGTGGTGTGTGTGTGATGTGCGTATCTAACACGTGGACTATGCAAAGGGGAGAGTATGTTCCTACTTCCTTCCTATGACTCTGCACACTGAACTAAGACACAACGATCATTTTTGGGCATTGCGTTGAGCCGTAAGGCACCGGTTCTCCAAAACAGTTAGGTCTGCCCTTAACTGCACATGTGCAAAAGTTCATTTTGAATTTAATGAGTGTTCAGGACTGTCCTATTTAGGGCTGGTTTTCCCCGGGTCAATGCTATTATCTAATCTCTAGGATACTGACAGAATAAAGGATTCTTAGGCCTGTCTGATGATAAGTGTCCAAACAAGGATGCTTGAAATGAAGCTTACTTCCAAACAGTGCTGAGTAGTGGACCTTTAAAATATCAGCTTCACTGGAGTTTCTCTAGCAGAGACAGGTGAAAGTTGAAATATTCCTATAGTGTAGTGAGTTTGAAAATGCTGCTCAAAGCTTTTGTTGTAGCCAAAGGCAATTCTAAGGGAAATCCCAGGGAAATGGATAAATCTAGAGGGATGATAGGCAGACTGGTGCTTACACCCTGCTAGATGGTGTAGTTAGATGTATAGCTGTTGCACCTTAAGGACATGATTTAGTGGCACAGAGGTGTTAGGTCAACGGTTGGCCTAGATGATCTTAGAGGTCTTTTCCAACGTTTATGATTCTATGATCTTAAAGTTGCATGGACTATTGGCTGTTGAGATGTAATCCAAGTTGGTAGAAACTGCTTTATAACCAATCCCTCCTGTATAACAGCATTCATTTTTATTTTATGATCTACAGCGTGGTCATTTTTATCTCTGAGGATCCTGACAGCTATCACATGGCCACGTGACTCTTCAGTAGAACATTGTGGCTTCAGATTTTGGGAAACGTTTCATAGTTACTGGTGCTGCCAAGCTTTGGGCTGTTCTTACTTTCGGCAGGTGCCTGGAAGGATGAGGGAGTAGATGTCTGACAGGTGATAAAGGATTGGTCTTCCTCTTCCTTAAAAGTGAGGAATGCTTTGAGCAGATGACCTAAAGGGACAATCCCACCTCTCTCTCGTGATGAGATATTAATGTGGTTAGTATGGTTTAGGAGAGGGAGTCCTCCCAGCCTTGCCAAAGCTCTTCCTGTTCATATGGATTCTCAGGAAAATAAGTAAATGCCCCTAGCCTTGGAAACTCCCTTTACCGCTGAGAAGTATCAGGGAGGCAGAAACGGAGATCGATAGTTGGACTCAAATGCAATTTGCACCACATCCACAGCCTGTGGCCAAACAACCCCAAACTCCCCCACCAACACATCCAGATGGAGGGAAAACCAGCAGAGGTGAGGAATGGCAAATTGCCAAGGAAAGAACGAGCAGGAGGAAGAAATCTACCTCTAAGCCTGCTGCTAAGCCTGAGGTCCCTCTGCACAACTACTTCACAGCACTTCAGACGGAGGAAGAAAAACAGCCTGCATCAGGAAAGTCTTCAGGCAAGAGTAAGAAGGCCGGACCAGCTCTCTGTCACATAACAACTACATCAAACAAGAAAAAGTGAAGGGTGATAGTGGCAGGTGACTCTCTTCTGAGAGGTATGAAGGCCCCATCTGTTGTCCTGACCCGCTGTCTAGGGAAGTCTGCTGCCTGCCAGGGGCCCGTATCAAGGATATAACTGAGGGGTTGCCTGGCCTTGTACGTCCTAGTAATTACTACCCCTTGCTGCTGTTTCATGTGGGCAGTGCAGACACAGCAGTGAGCAATACGAAGACTGCCAAGAAGGGCTACAATAAAGGACTCGGAGCACAGGTAATCTTCTCATCAGTCTCCCTGGTTAGGGGGAAGGGGTGTGAAAGGGCTAGTCAAATGAGAGAATCAATGAATGGTTAAGAAAGTGGTGCTGTGGGCAGGGCTTTGGCTATCTAAGCCATAGGACTCCGTTTGAGAAATCTGGTCTGCTGGGGGCTGATGGGGTCCATCTCAGAAGGGGAAAAACATTCTTGGCCAAAAGATCTCCAATGTAGTCAGGAAGGCTTTAAACTAGAATTACTGGGGGGAGGGAAGGAAGGCTTTAAACTAGAGCTGCTGGGGGGAAGGGGGTCCTCAATCCACCGCACTTCAAGGGTATTGGTGGTAATGGGTGCCCTGGGCCTGGAATAGGTTCACAGGCTGGGAAGAGAGCATGTGGAGTGCAGGATGGGGGAACTCCAGCTGGTAAAGCAGCCTCAGTGGGGGCCCCACTCACATGTCTGTGCACCAATGCACGGAGTATGGGGAACAAGCAGGAGGAGTTACAGATATGTGCAGGTCTGCAGGGCTATGAC
Source organism: Alectura lathami (assembly GCA_013399715.1). Taxonomy (NCBI): domain Eukaryota; kingdom Metazoa; phylum Chordata; class Aves; order Galliformes; family Megapodiidae; genus Alectura; species Alectura lathami. The sequence goes on along the minus strand of VXAV01005784.1, from coordinate 54,312 downwards.
ATCATTGGCATCACTGAGATGTGGTGGGATGGCTCTCACGACTGGAGCATAGGAATAGATGGTTATAAACTCCTTAGGAAAGACAGGCAGGGGGAAGGGGGTGTTGCCCTCTGTCAATGGCCAGCTGGAGTCCATGGAGCTCCACCTAGGGATGGGAGAGGAGCTGACTGAGTGCTTACAGGTCAGGACTAAAGGGAGGGCAGGGAAAGGGGACCTCATAGTGGGGGTCTGCTAGAGGCCACATGATCAGGATGACCAAGTGGATGAGGCCCTCTGTAGACAGACAGGAGCAGCTTTACATTCACAAGCCATGGTCCTCATGGGGGCTTCAACCTCCCTGATATCTGTTGGGAGGACAGCACAGCAGGGCACCAGCAATTAAGGAGATTCCTGGATTGCATTGATGACAACTTTCTCTTTCAAGTGATAGAGGAACTCACAAGGAAAGGTGCTATGCTGGACCTTGTTCTCACCAACAAAGAGGGACTGGTGAGTAATGTGAAGCTCAAGGGTAGCCTTGGCTGCAGTGATCACAAAATGGTAGAGTTCAGGATCCTTAGGGAGTCAAAGAGGGTACTCAGCAAGCTCGCTACTCTGAACCCTGAGAGAGGACTTTGGCCTCTTCAGGGATCTGCTTAGCAGAGTGTCATGGGATGAAGCCTTGGAGGGAAGAGGGGTCCAGGAGAGCTGGTCAATATTCAAGGACCATCTCCTTCAAGCCCGGGAGCAGTGCATTCCAAGAAAGAGGAAGGTAGGCAAGAATGCCAGGAGGCCTCCATGGATGAACAAAGAGCTCCTGGATTTACCTGGCCATGTGATTGGTGGCAATGAGCATGGCTTCACCAAAGGCAAATCGTGCCTGACAAACTTGGTGGCCTTTTATGATGGAGTAACAGCATCAGTGGGTAAGGGAAGAGCAGGTGACATCATCTACCTGGACTTGTGCAAAGCATTTGACACTGTCCCACGCAACATTTTGGTTGCTAAATTGGAAAAGCACGGGTTTGATGGATGGGCCACTGGCTGTGTAAGGAACTGGCTGGATGGTTGCACCCAGAGAGTCGTGGTCAACAGCTCAATGTCAAAATGGAGACTGGTGACAAGTGGCATCCCTTGTCAGGGATCGGTACTGGGACCGGTGCTGTTTAACATCTTTGTTTGTGACATGGACAGTGGGATCGAGTGCACCCTCAGCAAGTTTGCGGACAACAGAAGCTGTGTGGTGCCATTGACATGCGAGAGGGAAGGGATGCCATCCAGAGGGACATGGACAGGCTTGAGAGGTGGGCCCATGCCAACCTCATGAAGTTCAACAAGGCCAAGTGTAAGGTCCTGCACTTTGGTCGGGGCAATCCCAAGCACAAATACAGGTGGGGCGGAGAATGGCTGGAGAGCAGCTCTGAGGAGAAGGATTTGGGGGTGTTGGTTGATGGAAAAACTCAACATGAGCTGACAATGTGCGCTTGCAGCCCGGAAGGCCAACCGCATCCTGGGCCGCATCTTGTGAGATCTCACCTGGAGTACTGAATCCAGTTCTGGGGGCCCCCAACACAAAAAGATTATTGAGCTGTTGGAGGGGGTCCAGAGGAGGGCTACAAAGATGATCAGAGGGCTGGAGCACCTCTCTTGTGAAGGTGGACTGAGAGGGATGGGGTTGTTCAGCCTAGAAAAGAGAAGGCTCTGAGGGGACCTGTAGCAGTCTTGCAGTACCTGGAGGGGGCCTACAGGAGAGCTGGAGAAGGGACCCTTTAGAAGGGCATGGAGCAATAGGATGAGGGGGTAATGGCTGTAAACTGGAAGAGGGGAGATTTAGACTAGATACTAGTAAGAAATTCTTTCCTGTGAGGGTGGTGAGACACTGGCACAGGTTGCCCAGAGAGGCTGTGGATGCCCCCTCCCTGGAGGTGTTCAAGGCCAGGCTGGATGGGGCTCTGAGCAACCTGGCCTCGTGGGAGGTGTCCCTGTCCATGGCATGGGGGTTGGAACTAGATGATCTTTAAGGTCCCTTCCAACCCAAGCCACTATTCTATGGTTCTATACTTGAACCTCCTTTCTTCCTGTCCCAATTCTATATGCTAATGAAACCATATCCACCTGACAGCTGCACATTAGTCAGACTGCAAAAATGCCTGAGGTTTTCAGACCTGCTTTAGATAAGAAGGTACTCTTTAAATCAGTCCTCAAACTTTAGCAGAACACTTTCCCTTTTTTTTGTCCATGTTTGTAAGTATCTGAAGGGAGGATGCCAAGAGGATGGGGCCAGGCTCTTCTCAGCAATGCATAGTGATAAGACAGGAACCAGCAGGCACAAACTTAAACACAAGAAGCTCCAAGAGAACATGTGGAAAAACTTCTGTAGTGTGAGGGTGGCAGAGCACTGGAACGGGTTGCCCAGAGAGGTTGTAGAGTCCCCTTCTCTGGAGATACTCAAAAGCCATCTGGACACACGTCAGGAGCTGACACTTGGCTACCCTGGGTAATGTACAGAGGTCTCCAGGTTTCGAGATCCCCTTGTGGTAAGTTAAGGTGAAGTGACAGCAAAAGAGGTTAACCCTTTCATTCAAACAAGGAGCAGCTACGCTATCTAAGAAACGTCCTACTAGTGATGATAGTAGCTGTAATGATATGCCTTGTGTTAGGTTCTAATATATATGTGTGTATCAGAGAGAGAGACAGATAGGAAAAGAAGGAAGAGAAGCACCACCATGCTTGGATCCAGTGACATCACAGCAGTCAGCGTCAGTCCTCTGGTGGTGGGTACGCACCCAAACTCACAGTCTTTTGCCTTTTATGTGCTCGTGGCCCCCTCCCCACAGAGGAGCTCCATCACAAGTGTGCAATTCCATCGGGCGGGTGCAGTCCTTCTTCAGAGTGTTCTAGAAATGAGTCCGGGGTGATCAGGGGTTGTCAGGCCGCCTCTAACATAACCGAGGTGAGACCATCCTTGGTGCGTAGGCTAAGCTGGAAAGATCTCTCCTTCCTTTCTGTGCTTAGATCTCCTGTTGTTATTCACCAAGGCCACACAGTCTCTCAAGATAAGGAAATCAGTCTGGAGGAGTGCTGTCTTGCCTTTGCAGGGCCCCCTCCTCTAACTACTCCCTATTTCATTATCGTGGTGATATCTTTCTACTCTTCTACTGCATTTGAGATACTAACCCTTCTGTGTTTCAATCTCTTAAAATGCAGTCCTGGGTAATGTGCTCTAGGGGACCCTTCCTGAGCAGGAGGTTGGACTGGATGATGTCCACAGAGAGGACCCTTCCAACCTCAGCCTTCCTCTGATTCTGTGAATGTGTAGCGCAAAATGATATAGGCTCCTCACTTACCTTATTCTTGCAATCTGAGAATTTACATGACTTTTCAGAAACCTCGCTTTTGCTGAGCACAAATCATTCCTGTCTGGCAGTGCTCTTAGCTGTGTGCTTAGGTTGACTTCTGCTTTTTCTGAGCTGAGTTATTGCATCACCCTACTTATCCCATTGTTTAACCATTGTTTAACTGTTATTTAACACAATGTTTACTTGATCAGTATGTGCATTTGCTGTCATTTGTGGATCAGTATCTTTGGGTGAAGCACTGGTATCTTTGGTGCTCGTTGGTTTTGTGCTGATGCCTCAATGTGTTTCTCCTGCTGCTGTCTCCTTCTGTCAGTTGACATTAGTGAAGTGGAACTGCTGACCAGTCGGAGCCATGCTGCTGGTGGTGACACTCCTTGCTGCTTCTGCCCTTCCGTCAAGAGGAAGGATGAAAGAGATGCCCTCATCTATGGCCCTTCTCTTCTACAGGGCAGGTGGTGGCAAAGGCCTTGGGGAACCCCTTGCTTCGTTGCTCAAGGGTGCCAATAGGCAGAAGCGGCAATAGCAGACTGACTTGCAACTCATCTCAGTAGAAGTGGGTTTGTAACTACATTTTGTTGTCATTTAAAGTCCTCTTTTTTGCCTGTCCACCACAGTGATTAAAATCCCGGGGAAGGCAAGGGACTCTCCCTTATAAAAGCATTCCTGTGACTCTGCTTTCAGTACATGCTATCCTCCTTCTAGACCAGGCATCTAATGGGGCTTTCAGTTCCCCTGGCAGTGCCTCCAGATACAATTTCCAGAGAGATGTCAATGTTTGTTCTTATGTATCTGAGTCTCACTGTTGATGGCTTTTTGCCACACACAGTCTTCCCCATCATGGTGTTTATGGTGGCATTTACGCTCTGCTACACATCTTATGGAGAGAAGGCTAAGTAATGAAGGCAACCTTGGCATGCAGTGGTGATATCCAAGTCTGTGAAAACTAAAATGTAAAGAATACAGCATCTTGCTCAGATAGGGTAGACCAGGCTACTCTGTTGTCCCTGAGGTGTTTCCTGCTGTTTCAAAATGACTCAGAGCTGATCTGGCACCGGAGTTGTAAGGAAGCCTGTTTTCTTCTGGTTCACTGCTTGTTTGGTTACATCTCCTGGGTGACTGTGTCCCTTGGCAAATGTTTCCTCTGGGGATGTGGTCGAAATGACCACTGCTGCTTGGTCCAGAAAAGTTTTGTTGAATTGGTTGTGAGGGGATGTGGCTATGTCAGTGCTTGCAAAGTACAGCTGTGATAGATCTGAGAGAGCACAGTACAGCCAGCTCCCTAACCATCTATAAGGCTGCAGCAATTGAGCCTTTTGCCTTGGGAACAGGGAGAACTTCGGGGAAGCCATCCATTGCATCTCTAAATCTGTGGCAAGGGAAGCACTGCCTCTTGTTGTGTAGAGAGCAAATGAGAATGGAAAGGGCAGAAGTGGTGTACTGTTCCTTCCCCTACTTCAGACACAAAAGTCCTGACTACCATGAGTAATCAGTGATTTCAATGATAAAAAAAAAAAGCTGTTTTTATTTTTTTTTTTTGAAAGAAGAGAAGCAATGAGTTCTGTAAGAAGGAAATGGGCAACCTGATCTAGCGGGTGGTAACCCTGCCCATGGTAGTGGGTTGGAACTAGGTGGTCTATAAGGTCCTTTCCAACATAAGCTGTTCTAGGATTCTGTGATGATTCTACGGTATGGCTGCTGAAAGCAAGAACAGTGAGTCTATGGCAGCTCAAACAGCTTTGTCTGTGGCTGTTGGAAAGGCAGGCTAGGACTCTTGGAAAGGGCCCAGTGAGTTAATTCTTTGAGAGGTTTGACTGGGAGCACCACTGAGAAGCCTAAGTATGGCACAGCAGCAAGGATACTGGAGCCAATAATTGAGTTGCACAGAGGAGAAAACCATAACAAATGTCATGTGTGAGGTTTTGTTAATGGAAAGCCAGGTGTAAACTGAGCACATCCCTTCTCTGCACTAGCAGCACAAAGGGCTGCTATGTCTCTCCATGCATCTGGCCCAGATGCCTGAGGCAGAAGTGGGAGGAATGAGTTGGGATGCTGCTGGGAAGTGTGGGGGTCGCTGGGTATGTGTCTTCAGAGGTGGAGCGAAGTTGATCTGAGATTACGCAATCAATCTGGCCTGCTAGACAGCACTTCTGGGCAGAAAAATGTTGCATTGCAACTTGGGAATGCAGTTTTTGAAAATTAACAGCAAATAAGGGTCATTCGGAAGCAGGGTGCTGATGTCATAGCCATTGCAAAATAGGTTCCTTTGCAGAAATTATTCCTTTCTCCAGTCTCTCTGAAACAAATTTTCCCTGCTGAGATGCACAGGTAGCTGGACTTCATTATCTTCTGATAAGGAGTCTTGTTTTCTCACTCCTATAGACCTTCTGAAGCCTAATTGTCATACCATTTGGCTAGTAGGAGATGCTGCTCTGTAAAGCAGGTGTTGGTCAGTTGCTGGACGCACCTCACAGCATTATTCTTAGATCAAGCCCTACCCTACTGTGCTGCAGAAAGAGATAACACCATGGACATCTTTAAGCTGCTGGACTGTCCAATGCAAGTGACAGAAGAGAGACTTGTGGGTGTACTTGCTTTGATGATGCAGGATGAAGGCACATCTGTGGATGTGGCCCTGGGGTGACTTTTGAGACTCTATGGCTTCAGCTTATGCTGTTGATGCTTATTCAGCCCTGGTGCTCATCAAATGCTAGCATAACGTGAATACAAGTTGTTTGAATAATGCTGAGTTGTCTACCAGCCGATATGTATCCATTCTTTTGTTCCCAGTAAGACTGTTTCCACCAAATAATAGGTGGTGCCAGCTGGCAGATGATCTCCTCTGCAGGCCCTAGTGAATGTCAGTATGTGAAGGGTCTGGCTAAAGAAGCCAAAGCAGTTTTACCCCTGCTCGCATTGGTGCAGCCATGCTGGGATTGGAGCAGCTGCTCCAGTTACAACCTTAGCCAAGCCAGCACACAGGCAGTCTGGAAGAATGGGACTCCTGGCTGATCCCCCCCCCGAGGCTTTGTGATGTGCTGTGGACTGCAAAACCCTCCTCTGTATGTTGACTGCAATGTGATTGGTGCTTTCCCACTAGAGGGCAGTTTTATCGTGTGTACGTTTTCATAGTTCGCAAATCTTGCTCAGAGTCCTCCTTTAAGACCAGCTGAAATTCAGATGAAAGTCACGGTCGTCACTGAATTGTCTCAGCAGCTACACTGCCCATATGAATGATAAAGCCATTTACTTGGAACTACTCAATATAGAGCAGGTATTAAGGAACAGTATTTTTAAATTGCATCGTGTCTTTGGGAGCAAGTGTGCAGCAAATACATCACAGGTGCATGGAAAGGAGTGTGTGTGTCTGGGGCATGTGCTCTGCACTGAGAGCAGGCACACAGCTCCTGGATTGATTTTTCTGGTAAAAGCAGAGATATTGGACCTTTAAACCATGGAAGTTGAATGTACTGATTTTTTTATTTTATTTTAAATATATATTCTGAAACTTAAAAAACCCACTCAACAGCAAAAGAATTCACAAAGCACCCATTGATGGAAAACGCAAGCACTCCTAATAGTCTCAGAGGTTTTGTTGCTCAGACAAATGATGCATTAATCTGCAGTAATATTTGAAAAAGCCAGGTGAGTAAGAATTCTAATTTTAGACTCACTGAATAACCTAGAGCAGCCTGGGGAGCTTTCTGCACTGTGAGGCATGGCTGTGTGAGAATGTCATACTCTGTTCTGCTAGTGTGTGAACTGAGTTTCCCAGCTGGTGAGGAACATGAAGGTCAGCTGTGACCTGGTCCTGTAACTCAGTAAATCACATTTGGTTGTGCTCCATCCCATAGCACAAATTGTTCCCAGAATCTGAGGTTGGGCTTGTTCGCCTCTGCTCTCCTCAGCTGTCTGTGCACAGCTGGGAATGTGCTCCTCTGCTCTTTCTAGGTGCCTGGAAAAGGTATCTGTTTTTGCCCTCTTGAGATCAGAGCTTGTGTTGAGAGAAATGTCAGATAGTCACCTTTCTGGGAAGCTTAGCAAATGACATTTACTACTTTTTTTTTTTTCTTGTCGAGATAAACTTACTCAGACCGTTTGTCCCAGAGCCAAGAACAATATCTGGGAAGAATGGCCGAAGACCTCATGTCCCCTCTTCTCTGTGGTTTGAGCTTCCAGGACTCACAGGCGGAAGCCCTTCCAGCAAAGCTGAGCTCTGATTCAGTCATCGTGACAGTGATGGATGTGCAAGTCGGTGCTGACCTTTCTGCTGTCTTGTGGCAAGAGGATTCCCCAGCAGACAAGGTCAATGTGGGCTTCATTCCCTTCAGTGCCTGGATTAGCCTCACTCCTTCACTTTGCATTTTGAGGAGACTGTAGCACATTTTGGGCCACAAACTCCTTTGCAGCTCTCTTGGAAGCTACCTGCTTCCACTTGAAATGAAGCCAACAGTGCTGAGACGTGGCCATGTGGAGCATGTGGATGCTGTACAGGACAACTGTGCAGTGAGCAGCACCGTACCTACCTGAGCAAGTCAAACATAAATACTTTTGTGTTCCTGATGACTGCCTGGTGCATCAAATATGGGAAAAAAAAAAAAAATTATGCAAACTCACTTAGAGCATTCACACAATACCTGAGAATATATGCTAAGTTGGCTCCGCAGGTGGCTGCTCTTGGTAAATGGCCTGCAAGGCTGTGCCATCTCTTGTATGCCTGAATCTTGTTTGCATTGAAAACTATGGCTGCAGTGTTCCTTCCTTGTGTTGTCTGCCAGAATTTGTGTGATTCATTACTCTGGGGCAGTATGAGCAAGTTTTCATCTGTCTAGGGCATAAGCAAAATGGTCTAATTGGGCAGGATATATGGGGCTCTTTATGCAGTGCAGAGCAAAACCTCTGTCTTCAAACCATCTGACAAGTCAGACTCCCATCTGTCACTTCATCGGTACTATCCTCTCCTGGTTGTGTAGGTGCAACTTCTCCTCTGATAACTTCTAGAAACTGTATGAGAAGAGGAAAAAGATCAGGCTCTGAGTGTGCCCAAGGGACACTTTAAGGGAGATGTCCAAAGAACTTGTTCCCTCTTGCGCAGGAAGACCCTCTTTTCCGTGAGGGAATACAGCCTCCATCCTTATCCTTTCCGCTTTTGTATCTTTGATTTTGGGTGGTTGACCAGGCTTTGGTGATGGGCTTAACTGTCATAGTGTTCTGGGATCTTGTGATGCCTATTGTTTTTCTGATCATTTCATTTTCTAAGCAGTTCCAGACAAAATGTAGGCTGATTCCCGTTAACTCATCCAAGCCTCTGTTCACCACCTCTCATCAGCCTTTTCCCTTTCCCAAGTTTCCCATGAGAAAATATATTGCTCTTTGGATCCTTGTTCTTCTTTGCTGCCTTTTTTGTCCAAGAAGCTTTTGCCACGCAAGTCTCTGGCCGCAGTCCTGTCCTTCTTCAAAGCCACACTCTTCCTGACCCAACCCTGGCTCAAGAGAGATATGATCGCAGCTTTCTGCCTTCTTCAACAGTTAGGAGCAAAGTTTTGTTTTGTTTTCTGTAGGGTGTGAATACAAATGTCAAATTTAAATACCATTCCCAAAGCAGTGGGATTAATATTCATATCAAATATGCATGTACCACCCAATCATTGTACAATGTGATCCAGCATTGTTCTTATTCCAGTGTTCAGGCTGTATTACTAGCTGATGCTTTTTCTGTTTCCTTAGAACCTGAAAATATTGAACTATGCTTCATCTCTGCACAGAACAGAATATCTGTTCTTATTTCTTTCTTAACATATGAGCAGGCAGATGCACAGTGACTCATTCTGATTCAATTGAGGTTTTTCAGAAAGGGTGAGGCAGAATGAGGACTGAAACCTGTCTCACCTTCACGTTGGTTTGTGTGGAGGATCAAAGGACTGCCATGCTTTGAGAACTCTCTGTGCGAACTCCAGCTTCCCACTATTGGGAATAGCCTCAAATCCCCATCTCAGGCCAGCTTTGTCTCCTGCCAGTCTGTCTCTTTGGAGCAAGTCATTACAGTGAGCCGTGTCCCCTTGAGCTCCCACTGCAGAATCAAGAGCTCCCTGTGGTTACTGGTGTGGCTGTTAGGGTCCATGTCCTACCTTGACGTTGTGCCTTTAGTTGGAAGTCATTTTTGGACATCAGAAGGTATCTGATTTTTTTCTTTTTTTTCTTTCTTTTTTTTTTTTTTCCCCTCTACTTCCTTGCTGAGTTGGTGTTGTTTGACACTTGTCAAAATGACCTAGGACATTGCCACCCTCAGCCTTATGGCTCTGGTAGGGTGGCAGTTTTGGGACACATTTTCTCCCACCACAGCTGGTTAGCTCCTTATCTCAACACCTTCTTGACCACCACCGTGGAAAATGGCAAGGGTGGTGCAGAGGAAAGAGACCGTCTTCCCATCTCCCCAGTGAGAAGATCTGAGAAAAGCCTGGAATGTCTTGGTCTCTATGACTGTGGTGAACTCTTCTATGTACTGTATGCACATTATTTCCTTTTAGTCAATTATTTCCCATCACATCTAAAAGTTTTTAACTAGAATGAAATTATTTTAATTTTTCTAGCTGAAAGTTCTTCTTTTGAAAGAAGAACGTTTCCAGTGGTAAGACTTCAGCCGTAAGAAATGGGTGATGAATGACTGAGGAAAATTACAAATAATTTTGCTTGCTGGCTCTTCTCCCACCACATGTTCCTATCCTGTCTCTCAAGCACTTTGATCATGGGTGCCTCTCTGGGCTGAGAGCTTTGCAGATTCCCCAGGAGGAGGTGGATGGCCTGTGTCTGCTCCCCAGTGTGCCTACAAGCCAACTAAACAAGTCGTAAGTTTCATTTCCTGTTTCAGCTCCATGTTTGCATAATTCTCATTCATTTGAATAGGACAATCTGGCACACCTATTGGTTTTGACGTTTGATTTGCCTGCAAATGCACTTGTTGCTTTATCCAGTTGTGTGTCCTAACATGGATAAGCCATGGTTTTAGCTTCAGTAATTAGCAGAGTTTGGATTCACAGCTGTAAGGTTAGAAACTGAACCCCTATAATCATGTAAAAGTGCCTCCACTGACTTTCAGGCTCAGGCAGGTTTACAGGTCAGATCTCTCACTATATCAGCAAGTGGTCTAGCCACCAAGTTGTAGAACAGAAGATGGATGCTACTGCTATTTGATTCTCACTTTAATCTTACATTACACCTCTGCCCATAGTCAAAGCCACCTGCAATGAGGGTTGGCCTTAAAGACTTCATTAATTACTTGCAGAAAAAATGATAAAGTCAAAAGTACTGACAGTCTTCAATGATGTAGCCCAGCAGTCCTGTAGACTTTTGTGCAAATAAGACTGCAGCGCTATGTCTTGTGATTCATAGGAAGAGAAGGAGGAAGTTACACAGTCGGATAAACTGGCAGCATGGAAGGTCTTGTCTGCTTCTGATCCACCTTGGGTGGCTACTCTTAAGCATAGAATTCCTGTCTAGACGAGCAATTATTTCGCTTCTTGCTATTCTTGGAATAAATACATCCTGGAACTGTTTATATTTAAAATCAAAATTTGCCAACTACCTTGAACGAGTTAATATTTTAACTCTGGGAGATATTTCTCATTCTTTTCTCAACGGCAAGGACACAGAGGTTCAGATAGGTTCAAATGGGTCATGCCCTCTTTGTTGCTCATCACAATGACTTGCAAAGTCGCAGAATAAGCTAAATGAACTTCTGAATTTCCAAATCAAGACAAAACACTGAAATGTGTCAGGAAAAGGAGTTGAAAACTTTGATATATTTTGACATTTCCCCAGATGCATGCTTTAAAAAACTGAGTTAAATTGTGCATTTTCTTTTGGTTTGTTTTTAAGTACGATTTTTTAAGAGCATGTTATCTCATGAGCTGTACTGCTCCTGAGTCTGCTGATGACATTTCAACCTGTGTCAGAGACTTTTGGGGGATGGTAGCTCCTCAGGAGCCATTTTGACTCCTGCTGCACTGCACACAGCTTGGTTCAATTAGAAATTTCTGTAACATTACAAGACGGACATTCCTCCAACTAGCCTAATTTGAGCAACTTCTTGAGGACTGTAAGGGAAGTGTAGTTCTGTGTTTCTAGTATTGCCTAGAAATGAAACAGCTGTGTCTTGGTTCAATGAAGTGAATATCTGGTTAGAAATGAGTGACCTGAACAAAACTTTGCTTTATAACTTTCCACACAGAAAGCTGAAATATAAAGAGGTAAAGAAAATAAGATGCTTTTGATTATTTGATTTTTTTTTTTGTAGAAACTACAGTTCCTGTCTGGATATAGTATTGCCGTAATATCCTATCCAAATATAACAGAGAACAAGACTTCTCTGCTTTAATGAAAGCAAAACAGAACAAAAATCTTAAATATTCAGTATAGTGCTGAATGAATACAACTAATGCTTCACCTTCTGAATGTCATCTGCTGCTTGTCTGCGTCTTTCCCTGTCCCTCTGATTGTCTGGGCTGAAATCCCAACCCTGTTCAAGTCTGTGCCAAAACTTCCACTGATTTCCGTAAGGGCTGGATTTTGCTCGTTCTCAGTTTTGGTGGTGACAGGCATCAAGAAACACATCCTAGCTGTCATGAAACTACTGTGTAGTGCTTTTATATTCCTGTGTAAGTTCAGGTTCGATCCTCCTATGTTTCATTGGTTCTGAGAGAGAAAGTCTAACTGCCTAGTGACTACTGAAAATGTATGCTGAGGAGAAGGGCTCTTCTGTGAGCCCCTTAGCCACAGAGTGCCAGAGCAAACCTCACCTGGCCACCGGTGCTGCCCTTGGAGCAACTAACAGGGAATACTTCAGAAAAGAGCGGCATACGAGCATATGCGCTGCTTTTCCTTTAGCATTTTCTGATTTAGAGAGGTTGAGTCATGTTCGTAGGCATAATATTTACAGATTTTAAGAACCTACATTATGTTGTCCAATGCCATTTCAAAACTGTTCAGGCTTTTGTCCTTTGAAGTTTCCCATATGCACGAGTTTCCACAGTCTGTTTAGTTGTGTATGTATGTACTGTCTGAAAGTGTTACTGGCTGCCCCTGGATTTTGTGCAATGAGAAATAAATAATCCTCCTGTATTTATCTTCTCATCACTTGTAGTTGCATGCCTTGTAATGTTTTCCAAACTGGAAAATCCTTCTTTGCCTAATTTCGACTAACTTCTAAGCTTTTTCTTTTTCACCTTGCCCCTCTCCTTGCCTTTCTAATTCTAGCATATTCTAAGATAATTCCTAATATTCTTTCATACATCATGAGTGCTAGGTTTACATCTTCAGAATATTCTCCTCAAGGAGATTGGATTCTCTACCAGTTTTCTGTTTGCCTGCCCTGGACCATGGGAGCCCTCTGCAATTTTTCAGATTTCATTATTGTGAATGTTTGAGCAAACTTTATCATCTTACCCTTCATCCTGAGCTTCATCCATCTGTAGCGTGAGGAGCACACATGAGTTAGAACAATACATCTTGAAAGTATTTGGAAATATGTGGAGAAAGACAAGTATCTTCAAACTTGAGCCCCTGATGCCATATTTTGTTGGCTGTTCCGAAGTAAGTTCCCAAAAGGCTGTGAAATCCCAAACTATTCCCAAAGTTTTTAATTATGGATAGTTGTATCTCATGCATCATAAATGCCTCTGCTTATTTGTTGGTTGCTGGGAGTCTGGACAGTTTTTCTTATTTCTCAAACAGAAATTCCTACTGTATCGGTAGGTGATTGGTAATTACTAGACTTTTCTTTGTCCGACATCCTTTGACGGGAAATTATATGAAATGAGAATGGTTTCCATTTAAATGCTGTTTTCAGTTAGTTGGCAGTCTGCCAGACTTGCATACGTGACCCGCAACTGCTCAGTTCACCTCTTGTTTGGATCTGCAGGGAGCATTCCTCACTCCGTCTGTGGCTCCTGTGCTCAGAGGGATTTGATCTCTGCCCCTCGGGTGCCGAGTTGAAATTTGGCAGACAAACCACGTAGATTTCAGGAACACAGAATTTTGTAATTTCAGCAAAAAAGAGTCCCAAGCCAGACAGAATATGAGGAATGAGGACAGAATATGCGTCGCTCTAGCAGGAACTTGTTCCTGTTGGCGGCCAAGTGATTTGACTGTCTGAAGTAGGTCTGTCTCCATGTCTGGCTTTGTTTCTGTGTCATTTCTCTTTTGCAGCCAGATGGCTTTACTGTTTACAAAATCAATGGGCAAGAAGTTGCCTTAGTCTCTTAATGCTGCTTTCTTCCTTGTAAAGGAAGAGAAATCATATGGAGTCAAATAGTGCAAAATGCACAGCAGAGGGGTAGTGTACTGATGCGGAAGAGCTGGTGATGTCCATGGGTCTGGCAGAGGGAGCCAGCGTCAACAGTGATGTTGTCGGGAGGCAATGGATCACACAGTGGCGAGGCAGAGTGAGGGCTATGTGGGAATGGGGCAGGAGAGAGCTGGGAGCCAGGAGAAAGCAGGACTGAGCTGGAGGGGAGGTGCAGTAGTGATGAAGTGCCGTCCTTTGAGATATGCTGGCAGCGTAACTGCAGTGTTTTCTGATCTCTCTTCTCTGGGACCGTCTTCTGCCTATGGCTGCCTCCTGAGGAGCTGTTTTATTTGAGCTGTTCAAAACAACGCATGTGTGTTTTTCTTGAGTGATTTTAGCAATCTAGAAATATTTGCAGGAAGCATACATTAATTCTTTCTAGTGTCTCATCTTACCCTTGTCAAAAACAGATTTCCTTTGTACCTTCCTAATGTAGACCCTGCAGAGAGGAACGAGACTGTGGATTTCAGTGTTTAGTCTGTCTTTAATTTCAGATTAAAGGGGTTTGCTTTTAAAGTGAAAACTTCTTGGCTATGATCTTTATTCCGAGACGTGGAGCTTGTGCTCCTGGCAAAGCATGTTATCACTAGACTGCCGAGCTTGTGTTATTACTAGAATGCCAGAGGGATTCAGCTTGACAGCTTTTGTTACTGAACTGGAGCATGAGCTTGTTTGCTCTTCCTGGATGTCTGAAGTGTATGCTTTTACAGAGAGATCAAACTGAAGAGGGCTATTCCAAGTAGGCAGAGAGGGCTGAGTTAGGGTCACAGTAATCTTCAGACAAACTTAAGCAAATAAATATGTGTGGGGAGGAAGATAAACAGTCTTCCAGATCCATGGTGAATAGTTCTGAGGAACTGTAGTGGAGGAACATTCAAACCTAGAGACATCTTCTCATGGTGACGGTGGCAAGGTGCTAGCATTGACCATCCATGGCAGTTGCTGAATCTCCATATTCAGAGCTCTCCTGGACAAATCGAGTGCATCCTCTTTCATGGCCTGACACCTATCTGTGCTATTGTGCTACACTTCTGCTGCTTAGTGATCGTTCTTAAACACCCTTCCGGTATCGCTTGCGGTTGTCTGTGCGTGAAGGAGTGCTCTGTCTGCACCTTCTCCCATTTTACGCTGATGTTTCGGTTTCTCCTGTGCCGGTGACAATAATTACATAATAGGCCCTCTTCAAGTTTCTACCTAGTTGGTGTCTCAGTTTCTGTTTTCGATTTGTTTCTGGGTTGGATGTTGCTCATAATCTTCTGTATTGGCTGCAGAAAGAATGGTGGCAGATACAAAGTGTGCGCTGGAATCTGAGCGTAAGTCCTAGAAAATTATTTGGTTTGTTATTTGCAGTTGATGTTGCACTGTCTGCTTTTTGGTACCTTGGTTTTGGCTTTCAGTATTGTTTGTTTTTTAAAAAATGGATCTGAATGAGTCTTTAGATCTTTAGTATAATCAGCTCTTTACTTCATGACTGCTTGAGCAGGGATTTTGGGGCACCTGATGTGACCAAACATTGCCGAACCAGAGGGGCAGCTAGTTACAGGAAAAAAAAAAAAAAAAAGGGAAAAAAAAAAACAACAGAGCCTTCTGGGGTTAGAAGGGATTGTTGCAAACCCACAGGTTATGCTCCAGTTAACCAACTGTCTGTTGAGTACTTAGGTCTTGGATGAAGAAGCTCCAGATGGACAGTTACCTCTTCTCCAGGAAAATCTGCTGACTTAGTCTCCCTTTTGCCCTGAGAGATTTCCTAGGACTGCATAAAAGCAGAGACCTGCAGCTATTAGGTTGATGCACAGACTTCCCAGGAAGCAAGGATCTTTTGGCCCCTCATCAGTGCTGCAAGTGCAGTCTGGGGTAACAAAGCACAGCTGCCCTGGCAGTAGGGGCACAGCTTACTGGAGAAGTGTTCCTCCTTCCCAAAGGGACATGGCCATTTCCAGCTTTGCTGTGCTACCTGCTTCCCTGCACTCAATTTTTCTTTCAGCAGCCTGGCTCAAATAACAGCATTTATCTGCTGTTAGGTCAATGAATCTGGAGCTGTCACAGTTCTCCTTTGCAAAAGAGAGGGGGGAATACAAGGATGAATCGATGTCTCCATAGCGCATTGGAGACATTAGGTGGGGGGCTGGAGGAGACAGAAAGGAGACAAGCGAAATGGGAGGTAGGAATATCTAGAAGGGGGCGAGTGAAGCCAGGGAAGTAAGGCAACAGCTGCAGCCCAGAGAAGAGGCACAGGGAAAGTCACAGGCAATACAGCAGATGAGAAAATCATTATAGGTCTGAGCTGATGGAGCCTGATGTTCCCTGGTGCTCTATTAATTTTTCTCTGAAAGCAGCCAAGGCTTCCACTCCACTGCTAGGCTTCACCGCCTGGTCAGCGCTGAAAATCAAGTGGTATTAAGCAATAATTTTACTAGTATTATTCAAGATACAGTGGTGTGGAAGCATAATTTAGGGTATCCAATATGAAAATACTATGATCCTTGAGTAATCTTCAGCTATGGGAAGAACTGGCACTTAAAACTGCAGATTGGTTTGAAACAATTTTTCTGTAAATTTGAGGTGGAGAAGTAGCAGATAAAATACCCACCTTCAAAAACAGGGAAAAAATCCAGAAATTTACATACTTCATAGCTTTCTGCTGAAATGTCTTAAAATGCAAGTGGGAAGGATAGCTGAGGATGAGAAGGCAGTGGAAGGAGGATAAAGGTAAAATACTTGTTTCCCTCCCTCCTCATGAAAGGTCAGTCGCTTCAGCGATAATTTAATATATTTTCTCAAAGGTAACGAATTTTGTAGAAAGTGTAATGTCATGGATAATCAAGAGTCAGATAAGACACTGACCCATAACCCCATAAGGATCTCTTTCTTCATGATGGAAATGATGCTGGACGTTACAAGATAAAGACAGACTAAGCTAAAGAGAGGTGTCAGGAGTATTTTCAGATGTAAAATGGTGTCACTGCCAGGACTTACCCTATTTAATATGTTCCTTGGCTATATGGATATTTGACCATTAATTTTGCAGATATTACAGAGCTTGGATTAATGTAGTTACTGTGGAGGACTGATTTCTCTTACAGGAGAAAAAAAAAAAAAAAGACTTGATCTGAGAATTAAAAGCAGTAACTAAAGTGCGAAGTTACTTCTTAAGGAAAAAGGAGCAAGAACTTTTGCAATAGCCCAGGAAGTTGCTCCTTACCGAGGGTGGAGGAGCACAAGGAAGGATGGTTTGTCAGTGTGAATGTGATTCAACTGTAAGAAAGCCTTGAAAGTCTGTGGGCTCATTGCATCAGACCTTAAATTCCTAGTAGAGACAAACATTTTAGTGCAGTTGCAGAAGTTGTTTTTAAGACCCTGTTTAGAGTATTGTCTACAGTTTTGATCACTGCCATTTTATACAAAAAGTAAACAAGTTGGGAAAGGGCAAAATGACTCCTAGGACTGCTACGTCAGCTTTCAAGGATCCGT
This sequence comes from Alectura lathami, assembly GCA_013399715.1. Taxonomy (NCBI): domain Eukaryota; kingdom Metazoa; phylum Chordata; class Aves; order Galliformes; family Megapodiidae; genus Alectura; species Alectura lathami. The sequence continues at coordinate 37,164 of VXAV01005784.1, read as the reverse complement.
TCCTGTGAAAAAAAGGAGCAGAGTTGGTTGTTTAAGCTAGCAATTGGTAGATTTACAGAATATTGCAAGTTTCTCTATAAACATACAAAAAGGGAGACTGCTTTAGTTTAGTTCTGAGTCCAGGATTAATTATTTGTGAATAGGCTAGGCTGAAAATTGCTGAAAACTTTGTAACCATTCTGAACAGCTTTCTGGGTTGCTTGTAGGGTTGCTTCTATATGGAGTTCAAGGAGGAGAATATCTGAGAGTAATCTTAGAATTAGGGGTGGAAATGGTAATGGTACAAGTCCTTGGACTACCAGTAGTGTTGGGTGTGGTAAGAAACTGAAGGAGAGTATTTACCAGTTGGTGATCTTCGGTAATAGTAATGTTCTGTTACTGCTCTGGGGTTCTGCTTGTCTACAAAGATCAGGACGTTTTTCTACCTGGTGCAAGCTGAATTCTGCTTTTGGGTTTTTGCCTTGTTCTGAAGGATCAGACACAGGTGACAACCGATGTTGATAGACTGTGTGAGGTGCGCTGCTCTGTTGCTGGTATCAGATGCTCTGATGCCCTTCTGGCCAAGCAGAAGGCCAGATTTCAGAGGCCAAAGGAACACGTGCTCTGACATCATCAGTGACTGGTATGGAGCACAGCCTTCTTCCCTCCGCTGGTAGGGAGCTTCACCTAATGAGTTTCTGTTATTGTCAAGCAATGTTTGTTTGCTTCTAAGCATCTGTTAACGTGGTTGGGAACTGAACTTGATTACCTAGAATGGAATTCAGTACCACAAAGAACAAGACTACTTTTCTGGAATCTAATGATAGGAATTACTACTGTTTCTTAGAAACTCATCTTTTGGAAATGGTGGAAGGACAGAAGTTTAGTGTGTCAAAGATGTAATGCAACTGCAGAGGAAGCACATTTTCCTCCTGGCTTCATCAGGTGCAGTCTCTCCATCTGAGAGATTTCCTATTGTCACTTTTTTTTTCTTACAATTTCCCAAGGAAGAACACCTGAGGCAATGCTGATATGGTGCTGCATGTTTCTACGTTTGTGTAAATGACTTATTTTACACAGAGTGTGTGGTGGGGGGGAATGCTCTGAGGAACTTCGTCACGGTCCTGGAGATTTTCAGTCTGTACTCTGTGTACTTCTTCAAATGCAGAACTTGCTAACCTGTCGAGTAGAGACTTCAAGAGAAAAGCAGCCTTTCAAAAAGGGGGCAGTTGAATTTGAATTTGTGTTCTCATCTTCTATTGTACATGCTTACATCAACTATTTTTAGTACCTTTCTGTATGACCAATTGTCTTATTGCAGTGTGTGGAATTGTTGGCACAGGGTTTAAAAATAATCATAAATTGCGCAGGACTGTTGTGCAATGATGATGACAGGAGTGAACAGGCAGAAAATTCCAACCTTCTCTAGGCTGAACTGAGATGACCAAAACTCATTTTTAATAAATTCCCCCCCCCCTTTATTTCATTGTACTCCCTTTGGGTGTAAACTTTCCATATGGCAAATTGAAGGGAAGTGTCTCATAGGAACAAAAATGGTTACTTGAATCATCTTATTGTTCAGATGCATGGAAAATGCTGCTCTTCCGATTGATTCATCTGACAGCTTTCTAAATGAAGCAGATGTCAACTCTGATAAGGTACTACAGCTCTGCTGAGGCTGTCATGTGGACCTGGTTCTGCAAATTAAAAGCACTGTTTTATTCATTTAAATCTTCTGTTTGGAAAGATTTTGTCATACCAGCCAGAAAAAGGATTTGTTATAACACCTGGCTGATGATTGCTAATCAAGCACTTTCTCTCTAGCCACCAGTACAGGGAAGAAAGCTTTGGACTGCATACAGGGCACAGATGCAGGATAACTTTATCCTGGGACACACATGTTGCTGACTCACAACACAAGTTGTAAAAATCTATGGGAATCTCAGTTGTAGGAATGGGTCAAACCTTTGCTGTTTCATCAGGATCTGCCAAGTCTCCTTGAAGATACTTTTGTTACTGGCCAAGATAACATTTTAAGGATGATGATGCATTGCTACTATCCCAAAAACCCCATGCCTAAAGGCTTTAAAACTGGCAGTGTGTATTCGGTGGGCTTGGTGGATTAGAAGGCAGTGTGGAACAGTGAATTTGGTCATGTTTACTTGATGTTGTGTCAGAGCTACCAGCTTTTTGAAAATAAAACCAAACAAATGCTCTGAAAAGGTTTAAAATAAAGTGATTTCCATTAAGCTTTGGTTTTGTTCACTTTTTTTTTTTGTTCCATCCTTTTTGTATGCTGTCCTGTAATCATTGTTTACTCATTACGTTACATTGTGGAAAGTACTTAAGACGTTTTCCAGGATCATGCTGCATAAACCAAATATCTGAGTTTTAAACATAGAAAGCTTTCTATTTTGAAGTACAGTATGCTTTTCTTCCAGTCCTGTTCACGTGTCTTATTGTCACTCATTATGCTGTTTTGACGTTACCTATTTTGACCATAGACTTCCAGCAAAAGGAGCTGGTAATTTTTAAGTGTTTGGTGGTCTCTGATTCTCAAGTATAGTTTCAGAGAGGCTATATAGAATTTGTTATGTCCCTCCTTTCACTACTTTCTCAACAGGATTTGAAAGGGGATTCACACCGGGTATCTTGATGAAGTCACTAATTCTGCATTCCTTAAGCAGAAATTCTATTCTCAGAACAAGAATTCTGACCTAAATGAAAAATAGGCAACTGAAAGGATGTTGGGGCGAATGTTCATGTAAACAGTGGGCTGCAAGCAAAAAGCCTCCCTCCAAGGCTCCTCCTGGCCCTGCACTCTTCCCAGTTCAGGTGAGACTAAGAACTGCCAGGGGTCAAAAATCCAGTCCTTGTTACCTCTGGCAGTCATGATTTAAAGGCTGTCCATTTGGTGCTGCAGAAGCATGCTTGCGGCTCATAGCCATCACGTGTTGGAGTATCGCATCCACACTCTGTTCAGATGTTTCAAACTGCTGTGGTCTCTGTTTATTGAGGAAAAAGAGCAACAAACCCCAGCTCATCTTATCATAAAGAATGATCAGTGAATTTTTTTTGTCAAGCTTCTTTTGCTTTGGCAGCTTTCTCTGAAATGCTCACGGTGGAGGTGGTCCAGGGAAGGAAAAAGGAGAACTTTGGACATGTGGCTGAGAAAATAGTCTGAGGAGGAAGGGTTCTGCTTGACCAGGGATTGGGGTATTTTTAAACTAGAGGAAACCTATACAAAAAAGACAGACTCTGTTTAAACCACAAGTGAAACAGGTTCCTGACACTACAAATCCAGGAAAGTGTCATCCATGAGCCTTTCCAATCAGACAGCAGGGGAAATTTCTCATGTGGCAAAGCACATATGTTTCAAGATTATGCAGCTGCTGCTGATTAAGACACAGAAATTCTCTGTCCACAAGTAAAGAGCAGAGGATGGCTATTCAAACAGGAAAAGCAAACTGGATGTGGGACCAAGAAAGTTCTGTTTAAATGAGGCACTAAGAAGAAAATCAAAACATTAGTACAACCATTTCCACAGTCGGCATGGTTGCGTTATGAGTCTATTCTATTACAAATAGAATTTTGACGGATGAAAGTAAGTTGATGGTATTTCTGCTGAAACCATGACAAAATAGATAGCAGAATATTTTTCTAAGAAATGGTGTGTGTGTGT
>VXAV01005784.1:0-28883 GCA_013399715.1 Alectura lathami | reverse complement strand
CATTACTATTATTATTTTCCTTTCCTGTCTTAGTAAATAGTTTTTCATCTCAACCCACGAGTTCTACTTTGTTTTTTTCCCAATTCTCTCCCTCATCCCCCTGGGAGGAAGGAGTGAGCAATCGTGCTCAGCTGCCTGGGGGGTTAAACCATGGCAAAGGGTTTTTGCTGCAGACAGGGCAACAGAAGGAATTAGTTCTGAAACCAATGTGAATATTGCTATTGACAGTTGTCAGTCTTTAGACTGTAGTGCAGGCTTCGCTGAGTGTTGTGCTGGTTAACAACAGGCAGACAACTTCCTGAACCCGTGACTATGCGATCCTGTGCATGATTTCTAAACATTGTGAAGATCTCATGTAATTTGTCCACTGCTGTCTCGAGAGGTCATTCAGACCTAGAGTACGAAGATGGTTACTGCTTTGGACCCTGATCTGGGTCATGAAGGAGGGAAGAAAAGCTGCAAAAAAGAGTTGTGTTATAGGTCTGCAGACAGGGAAGGAGCAAACCATATTCCAGTGAATCCTGATGGGCCTCTGTGTCTCCTTGTTTAAAATATTAGGGAGTATTTAGGTCTCTAATCTGAGAAAGAGCTTGAGCAGGTTCAGGATGGCTCTCAAAGGCCTTTTCTTTACTTACAGCTCAGTGTTTGTTCTCCCCTGTAATTTGCTGTATTCCCTCAGCAGAGAATGCCTATCCCTGCTCTGCTTTGCTTATCACAGGTGTGGACTTGCTGTATGTGAGGGGGGTGTCTAGGAGGGCCTCTCTCTCCTGTGGTCATCAATGTCTTGATATTGGAGAGAAATTTTGCATTTAAAGTTTGCAATAGCCATTTGGGAGGAAGGCGTCACATAGAGTTAACTTGATGCAGAAACATGTTAAAGTTTTGAACCTGATGGACATCAAAAGCCAATGTTAATAATCATCCTGGCTTTGAGCTGCAAGGTCAGGGATTGGCTTTAGATGTGGGATTTGAAAGCTCTCCCTAGCATTTGGCTCTGGTTCTGACATGTTTGAAGGAATTTGAGAAATGACAGTCAGGAACATGAAAGGAGACCTCTGTAAGTATGTGGGCTACTGAGAAGGGCACAGAAACTCCCCACATTGGACCTTGCTGTTCCTTTCCCCCCACCCTGTCATGTGACACATCTTCCATGCATCTCAAACTGCTATGGTTTCTGTTTCAATTCTCCTCACACTGGCAGAAGCACATAAGGCTTAGGCATTCCATGGCCGGTTGACAGTCCCCAAACAGTTTCTATTTCAGCTCTGGTTCATGGTATTTCTTGATGTGTTGTGTTTGATGTTCTACTCTTGCTAGTCTCAAATACTCAAAAGCTATGACTGAGACCTAAAATTCTGTAGAACTGGGTATAAAATCCAAATATTAATAGAAGAAGAAAACTTAGCTTTTGAGATCTTATAGCTTTTTGATACCTTTTGTTTCCTTTTCTTCCTTCCCCTTTTCCTTCAAAACACCTCAGGAAAAGAGCAAGCTCTTTACCGTCAACGTCAGTTTCAGGTATTTTGTGGCGTGGGAAAGTCAGCGTCAAGGGTTACAATGAAAGCTTTGTTGGCCCTGCTGGAGAAGGTGTAGCAGCGAACTCTCAGTGCTGCAGGAGAATTAAGGTGACTGCTCTGTGGGAACGAGGAGCTGAGATGCTAAGGGGCCTTGCTGTGTAGGGCTGACGTGAGATCAGTCTATATTTTACACAGATTAATGTTGCACCTTAAAGGGAAAAAAATGTTTCATCTCAAACGAGAAGAAAGGTGGGATTTACCAAGCTTATGCAGGGAAGGCCATTCAATACAGAATCCTATTTCAAAAGCACTGGAGCAGGTCCAGGGAGGTCAAAGGGCGGGGTGGTTGAGCACTGTGCTGGCCAGCCTGGTAACATTTCTGGCATTTGGAAGCTTTTTTTTGTCCACTTCTAGCATATTCTGATTGTGTTATCCTCAAAAAAATGCTGAGAGAATCCTGAGAGAATCTGAATGTGGCACTTCTTGGGTTGACTTCCTGAGTGCTCTTATTGTTGCTCTTGCTTTCTGTGATGAGGATGTTCGCTAAGGCTGAATCCCATGACTGATTCTCATCTCTGCTTGCTTGGACTTTCAGCGACCCTAGGGAAATCACATCATCTTGCTGTGCCTTTCTTTCCTCTCTCAAAAGTGCTGATATTACATTCTTCCTCTCTAATGCATGCCTTCCTTATCAGACCAAGATCTGTGATGACATGGGCTGCCTTTTCCTATATGTGGATGTGAAGTGCTCGGTGCAGTGAAGCCATGAAGTCAGGAGGCAGCAGCATGCACGGAAACCTGAATGTGGATTGATTGCTCCCAATGTATCTACAAGTTAGTGCTTACAGTTAGCAATAGAAAAAAAAAAAAAATAATCTAGATTTTCCATTATGGAGGGAGAAAGATGGTTGAGTTGTGGACCAGGCATGGGAAGTAACTCAAATTATAAGAATTTAATGGAGACTAATTAGCATCTATACTGAATTCACTGGACTGCACGTCTTGAGCTTTTCCTCTGCTCTCCTTTTCTGCATGGCTGTTGCAGGTGATGGCACTGGATCCAAACAGCTAAGAGCAGATCCTCTGTTCGTAGCTTTTAAAGTTTTGAGATTACTTGAAGTCTAAAACCCTACTTGTGGCATTCAGCTTTCTAGAGCTCCACTATAACCCCCCATCATCCTTACATTTTCTGTCTTATTTTCTGATAAATTCAGGTGGATTCAAAAATCACAACCTGAAAGAGTGTACTTTCAGAAACCTCAGTTGCTGTGCCCAGTCTCTTTTGCAGTTACAGAGGTTTCTTCTTCTCTGGTTGAAATCCCATGTGTTTGCATGTAGGCCAGAGGAACTGTAGTCCTTTGGGTAGACGCTTCTGCTCTACCGCATGACACTTACTGCCCACCATGAGGAAGGAGAGCGCAGCCCGCCTGCTGACGCAGTTGGTCAGGTGGGTGGCTGTTCCTCTGAAGCGTGCCACCACCGAATTTGTATAGAAGGGTGTTACAACATGCATCGTTCTGTAATCCAGTAGGGAGCAAGAGATGTCATATTTTTGCGAACATTTCCCCAAACCAGATACACAGCTTTTGCAACATGCTGTAAAAAAGGGAAGTTTTCAGATAAGCTGGAGATTGGGGAAGTCCCAACCGCATTTGAGTGGGATGGAGTAGAAAACAGATCTTCCCTGTTACCCATCACTCTGTACAACACATAGAAATGGGCTCACAATGAGGTAGTGCTCCAGGCACTCGTTGGGGGTTTTCATCACTACTCAGTTCTTTTTCATTTCAGGCTGGGAGTAAAATGAATGAATGTGCTGCTTACTAGTTCTGCTTTTGTGGTGAATTCTTGAGAAAGGAGCAACCTGTCTCTAGCAAGGCAAGTAGAATGTATTTAGAGATGTGCACTATGACAAAGTCTGTAGGTGCTTCCTAGTGTCCTCCAGTAGCAGAGGTGTGAATTTCATACGCACTCATATGACTTAGAGAACATGTACCAGTGGCTTTCATTGGGACTTCTGCAAGAAAAACATCTGGGGTAAAGAACTTTGAAGCACTGAAGTAGTTATTGTGGTCAGAGTCCATTTTCAGAAGTGACTGACACTTCGCCGACTGAATCCCACTGACTTCTGGGAAGCTCAAGGCACAAGTGTTCAAGCTGCACCAAACGTGAGATTTGGCCTTTGTCACCACTAAGACCTTATCTGCCTAAGGGGACTTGCAGCAACACTTGAGACTTTTTAGATGAGAGGCTTCACGCTAGGTGATCTGAGCAAGTTGCTCCTAACTGAACAGCAGGCTCCCATCTCTCAGTGAGCTGCTGCTTCCTTAGGAGGTGGCACTCAGTTTTCTGGATTATTGCTTCCTTCTGCTGCCACCGGGCCTACTATGGTTTGGACTTCTTCCCAAAGGGAAGGGAAAAATTGAGTATGGACTGCCTGAAAGCAAGTCACAGTCTGAAACTCCTCCAAACACTTGGACTGGATGATCTTTGAAAGTCCCTTCCAGTTGAACTATTCTATTGCATACTGCACTCTTATTCTCAGCATGGATGAGTCATTTACTGACTGACAGGAGGACTTCAGAGCAGTCATGACTGGGTGCTGGAGGTGTGTGTGGACACCCCTGATGCCTGCCACCAGCTGTGTTCAGAAATGCAGTCTGATTATTCCATTTATAGAACCACATTTTGGCTAGTTTCTGAAGACATAGAACTGTATGCTGCAGGGGGATGTGCGGTGCACTAAACTTCTGGGAAAGCAGGAAATTTCTAAGTCCAGGAAAAAAAAAAAACAACATTTTTTCCTGTTGAAGGCATATGACTAGCTATTTATGAGGTCGATCTCATGATACGTTCATGATTCTTTAAGTCATACTTCCCGTAGATCAGAGGGCATGTGTAATTAAAAGGTGTCCACGCTATAGAGAGATATGCTACTTTTTCATAACCTGGCCTCTCAGTGAAAACACTTTCCTAGTGGCAAACGTTAATTTCACTTGTCAAAGAGGAAATTTTTGTAATGTGAATGACTTTTTGACACTGCGTTGATTTGATAATTGTGTGAATTTTCAGAGCAGCAGGATTTCCAACCTGAGGCACTGGGAAACCTTGTCTTTTAGGTCTGCTATGCATTCCCTGATGCCAAGGGCAAGGTAAAGAGACTTTTAAAATTTTCAAGGAATCTGAACAGTTTGGTCACTGGCAGGCTGGGGAGAAAGAGTTGGGACACTATTATTGTTTCTCGACAGTTATGATGCTGGCCCCATTGAATGTGAGGGCATGTCACAGGCAGAGCCTGACTCTGAAATAGAAACAGAGAACAGACAGAGTTCCAGAGTTATTTCTGAAGTGTAGGGCAGGGATGCAAGCCATAACAGGTTGATTAAGAAGACACAGGAAGCCTCAGCAGTCACAAATGGTGAGAGAGGGATGTTGAGACCATCCTGTGTTTCTGCTTAAAACAACCTTCCGATGGGCATGTTGAAAACATCCTATGGGACAAGGAGGCCCCCAGGCAGTTCCACTGTCATGGCATTCCTCTTTCTGCCTTCTACTTTCATCCCTGCTTGGAGGCTTTGGTGTCAGAGCCAGACCTTGGCTGATGTGGTGCAGGGTCTGGGATTTTGCTGGTCTGTTGTGGAATGAGAAATCCTTCATCCCCAGTGCACCCCTTTGGACTTGCTTTGTGACCCAGAAAGTAACTAGGGGGATTGTCTTGCTGTGATGGCTTCTGCTAAATGCTGAAGCTGTATAGCTTTTCTCTCTTTGCTTCTCCTGCCTGTGTGTCCCTAGGCATGTGAGCACTGGTGTCCCCCTCCTCCCCATCCCCTTGGGGCTGACCTGCAGGCAGTTTGCCTGTGTGCAGGGTGCAGAACTGTGCTTGATACAGCCCCAGGACCGTGCAGCTGACAGTGCTGATACCACCAACCTCTCAGAGCAGAAGATGCAGTTTAGTGAAAGTAGATGAAGGGTAGAGTAATGCGTCAGTCAGTTATCATCTTGGTCCATCTCAGAGGAGTGAGATACACTTGTGGTTTGTATGATTTTTTATTTTAAACTAAGTGAAATCAACGAAGCAAAGTAAGAGCAAAAGTAATGTTTTCATCAGTAATAGATTGCATGAAACAAAACTTAAGCAGCAGATGTCTTGGTAAAAGGTTCTCTTTTTGGTTCTATAGAATTACAATACATGGAATATAAAATAGTAAGAGCTGCCAGCAGCACTAACTACCCCAAAGCACTAGTAATTTCCATTCTGTTTCTCAGTTGCTTTTTTTTTTTTTTTTTTCCCATGGATATCCTTCCACAAGTCTGTGATGTTCTCTGAAAACAGCCTAGGAGTTCTCACACATGAAGGAAAGCAAAGCACATAACCCCTGGGAAATCCTGCCCAGGCAAGGGAAGGGAACCTCCCCGTGGGGCAACTGGGCCACTATGCAGCCACAGCAGATTGGTTTTCCAAGAGCACTTCACCTTTGCTGAGGCCTTGAGATCTTCCTGTGATGTGCAGATGATGTGATGTTCATCCCAAGAATCAGAGCAGATAGCCAAGGCCTCAAAGCAAACAGCATCTTGATACCCAAGCAGGTGAAGGGTGTGATGCTCCCCTTCTAACTTGTTTCCCACCTCCCTGCGGCTGTACTGGCACAACTGTGCTGTGTGGAGCAGAGGCAGGAGGGGTGCTAGGCCCTTCCACTTTCAGACTGCATCTGCCCTGCTACACAGCGTAGTGAAAAAAGCTAGGAACAGTGCTCCAGCCCCCCTTCCCACTCTCCTTTTATGTGCCTTTCAGTGTCTTATCCACAATGCCTAGATCCACAGAGCAACATCCGTTGTGTTTGTGGGCTGCTCGGCCAGCGCTGGGTGCATCCCCTGTGGCTCTTTCTGGTGTTTGTGTCCAGGCAGTGGCAGGAAGCTGACACGAATCCAGAGAGGTGCAGCACTACTTGGGCTTCACTGCAAAGGTCCTTGTGCTCTGAACTACCCGAGAAGAGGGAGTTTCCCTTGGGAAGATCCAGTGCGGTGTTTTCCTTAGTAAGTGGCAAAGAGAGGGCAAAGCTGCAGATAGAGTCAAAAGTCTTTTCTTCTGTCACAGCCAGTCTCTGAATTGCTTAATCCCCTCACTCTAGTCACATAATTCATGGCCAGGCTGTGCAGGAATGATAGACAATACCTTAGTTTTACATAGCACCTTTCATTAGAAGGGATCCAAGGTACCAAACAGGTTCCCCGCTCTGAAAAGTAACTAGACGCAAAGCAGAGCTCCTCCCCAGCTCAGGACATTGAATATAGTGACCTGTTTTTCCAGGATTGTACAGTCAACCCTGCAATGCATCGAGGACTCTTCCTCCCAGAAGCATTTTTCTCTCATACTTTGTGGTGATCAAGAGCTGTCCGTTACTTCCAAAGTTTGCTATTCACTTTGTTTTACAGCTCACTCTGTCACTGCAGAATACCAGCCTACTATGATGTGCGCTCCAGCAAATTGAGTTTCATACAAAGAGAAATTGCAAGCCGTTCATCCGTGATGATGTGTGCCCTAAGGTTTCCTGGAGGGTGTAAGGGAGGAGCTGAGGCAGAGCAGAATCCTACTATATTTTAAACAGGCCCCAATAGGTTTCATTCCCATGCGCAACAGATTTGAGACCAAAATTTACCTCACAGTACAGCTTATCTCCCTTCTGTAGTTGAAAAGGTCTAGCAAAATTTACTGTCCCCTTTTTATCCCCCATCTTTGGTCCCACAACCTCGTTGAGAATTATATTTGGCTCTTTGCACAGCTTCACTGTGAAAGACTCTTTCATATCTTCTTCGCGGTTGACCTGACCGTAGACGTGGTAGGTGCCGCTCTCCTTGATTATCAGGTGTACTCGGTCATACTGCACCAAGCCATCACAGTGTTCTGCGGTCCAGTTCCAACTCATGATAGCTTTGTTGTCTGAGGAAGAATTGTATGCTGAGGAAGACACAGACAAAATGGGTATGGTGTTTAATTATGTTTAAGGGCAATCTTGTTCTGTATGTGCATGTGTGTCTTGATTCAGTGGATTCAACAGCAGATAATGGGGGCACCCAGTGCATATCACAGTGGTACTTTCAGCCACAGCCTCTGTCTGGGGCATCCAGGCTGGTTAGGGTCTCACACAGCTGAGTCATTAGCTGAAGTTTAATGCAGTCCTAGGTGCAGAGCTGAGGATATGTTCGCTAGGGCCAGCCTATGGGCTCTATTTCTGTGGTCAGAATTTGCACCTGTCCGTGGAGCAGGTGAAACCAGGTACAAGGATTGTGGCAGAATGCTTATCTTTGTCCTGGCATGTGTCTGACAAAACCAGAAAGCAGCTCTGGTATCTCCAGATACTTACAAGATCCATGTGCCCAGCACCTCTGTGGTGGCTGTGGAAAGAAGCAAAGCTTGGTCAGTATTTTCTGCTGAGACTTTTCCATCTGTCAGTGAGCTCAAGAGAGCAGCGTTCTCATTGCAGAAGCACAAAAGCATTCTCTCAGAAAGGGAAATAACCTTTATATCTGCAACTGCAAACAGTGGCTGCTTTCAAACATAGGCAATGATTTGCTGTGAAAAAGTAGTTGTTCTCCAACTAGGTTTTAAAAGTTTAAAATAAGATCAACAGTTTTCATATCTACTTTGGTAGCGTTTTCACAAAATAAAGATGACAACTGTCAGCAGTGCCTGGAGGAGGTCTGTGCACTTCTCAGGTGCCGGGACTTTCATTCCATCCCTGGATTCAGCTCTCCAGGACCGTCACAAACAATACGTCTGTGGACATGGACTAAAAGCCAGTGCATATGCATGGGGAGCTTTACATTGTTGAGTTAATTAGCCCTCATAAAAAACTATGACTCAGTCATTCTGTGCACTGAAACTTGAAATTATTTATTGCCAGTTGGTGGGCCAGCTTGTACTGCAGCATGTGTGCTGCTTTGCTGCTGTGTGGAGAGCAGCGGAGATGTGCTGACAGCAGCCACCGCTGCTTCGGAGTGTCCCTCGGGTTTCCTTACCCCTATGCAAGGAGGAAGAAAGAAACACAGTGGACTCTAGTGATGCCCTCAAGGTTGTACCTGATGTGCTGGACAGGGAGGACAGCTGTTGACTTTTAAGCCTACTTCTCTTTAACTCCTACACTGTGCTTCGCTTGGGTGACAGGTGTCGTGCTTTCTGGTCTGCTAGCCAGGCTTCCTAGTTTAGGGCTTCCTAAAGCCCTTCCAGCCAAGAGAAGGAGGTGGGTCCATGGGAGCCCAAGTGTTAAACTGGCAGCAGCAAGAGATTTTAGTAAATCCCTGTGACTCATGGCTCAGTGTTTGTTTCTGGAGGTCATGCTCTCCTCTGAGAGCAGTTTTGGAACTGTGTTCACTGTGCCTGGTCAGAGATCCAAAAAAAGGAGACTGGGATCAAATTACAGGCATAGGGATCCATCACATCTAGCAACATGCAAGCTCTGAAATGCTTAAAATCACCACCAAAACAAAACCTTTTCTGCTCCTTAGGAAGTTGCTGTCCTGTGTGCTGGTGAGAGAGTTCCTTGAAGAGAAGGGCTTTCGTTACCTGGTCCTGTCTCTCTCCAACTGAAATAAACAACAGAACTGAAGACAGTTCTTTCTCTTACTAAAGCAACCGCTGTTCTGCAATATGATATAAAGCAAGGTGTGAGTGAGATGTGGGAAATGCTCTGTGCATCTGGGTGCTCACTGCCATCAGAGGGATGCAGTTGAGGTTGAAGGTCACAGAGCTGCTGCTTCATAGCTCTGAAATAACTAGGGGAGGCTGTAGGAGGGCAGTTAAAAGTACCAAAACAATTAAGAATTATTTTTTTAACAAAATATTCCCTGCTAGATTATAATGTGTAATGTGTGGAGCAGGCCTCCTCTCTTGTGGGAATTTAGCAGTTTTCATATTTTATAAAAGCAATCAGTGCTTTGCAGAATCAATCCTCCAAGGTGTCCCTGGTGTCATTATGCCACAAGAAAGCAGCAGATGAGAACAAGCCATTCTGCCTCTTAACAGAAGGGGACTTTTTCCTAGTCCCTTTTCTCTCTAGGACTGGAATCAAAGTGAGCTATATCACAGCGGGATATGTAAAATATCACAGACTAGCACTTGGATTCTCCCAGTAACTAATTCATTTTGGAAACCAGCAAGTAAAAAGCTGGGCTTCAGCACATCGATTGCTTGACTCTTTCCATTTGGTTAAAGGACACACAAATACAGACAGAGGGGAAAGATACAACATTGAAGTTAACTAATGAAATCCAGAAGACAACATGACTCAGTAACTGCTCTGTAGGCAAGATTATATTAGCACTTAGTAAAATCGAGAGCGAAAAGGCTTTGTGCATAGTGAAATACTAGGGCTCCTAGCCTCTCTCGTCCTTACAGAGTATCATCAGCCCATATCGCATTAGGAAAGTGTACACCATTGGTACAGCTGAGGATGGTTCCCCAAGGAACTGATGAAAATGTTATTAGCTGAAATCTTGGAAAGTAAAAGCATTAGCGATCTCCAAAAGAGAAAGAACTAGGTTGCCGTTAGATGGTAGCACAAACAAAGCAATGTTCACTGTTAGGAATACACGTGTTGTACAGTCCAGAGTTAAGAATTTGTCCTTACCTTTTTATGTTGGAGCAAACAGAAGACTGCAAAAGCCAGGAATGAAATCACAATCAAAACAAATATTAAAGTATATAAAACCACTCTGCAACACAGGTATTTCCTTCTCTGTGGAATATTTCCATTCCCTGTTGCGTGTGGTACTTCCATAACTATAATCTTTGGGACAGCCAGAGGTGAGAATGCAAACAGCACCGATGTCAGAAAAGGCACAGCCAGAATTGTTGATCTCCTTATTGCCAGGACAGAGCATGGAGACGGCTTTATGCTGGAGCTTTCCTCATGCTAACAACACTGAGAGGAGGAGCCAGCCATGGTGTGTTTCTTCACTAGCCCAGGGCTAAGAGGCAATGAGTGAGCATTTCCTCATGAAACTAAGGCAGAGGACTTTCATTTGAGGACTTTCTTTTGGCTCCCAGCCCAGAATGACCAAAATGAAACTCCAGTAACAAGCTGTAATGGCTCCCAAAAAGCAGCTCAGACTTTCGTGCGAGTCAAGTTTACAGATGCTCCAGCAAGCGCGAACTGAAAGGGGAGGTCCAAGCACACGAGTTCCTGAAGGCTGCGTGCAATCTGCTCCCATCTCCAGAGGTACCGGAGTGCTTTTTCTATGGCTAAGAAGTTGGCACCAGATGATTAAATCGGTTTCTCACTTTGAGCTCATGATGAATGGGCATTTCTGCTGTTTCCTGAGGACATGATTCACGTCGTAAAAGTGAAACTACACACCCTGAAATACATGACTGCAAGCAAGCGGTGCTGTGGAGCTGCAAGTATGGTCTTGTCTCAGAAACGCATGCAACCAACAGACTTAACTTCCACAACGAGACCGTTTGAGCAGAAGGATGAAGTATGATAGTAGTTGGGATTCTTCATGACTTCTGCTTTGCAGCTTGAAATGAGCTGGCTGATTTTCAAAGTCTCCTAAAATAATTTATTTAACTGTCAACCTCAAATGTAGCTTCTGCTTTTACATTCTGCATAATCTCTTGAATTTTCTTTCAAGATGAAAATGTTCTTCATTGATTAATTACAAAAGAAATTCTGGCACACAAGTACATTGCTTAGACATCTGTGGTAGCTGTGCTTGCTAGCTCTGCTGGTGGATGGGATGCATGGAGAATGACTTTTATACACTTTAGTCTTCTACTTCTGCTCTTCCTCCTCCTCTCTGCAACCTGCAGAAGAAGCCTCAGTGTGAGGAAGAGGGACACCTGCTTGTGCCTTATCCAGGCAGCTGCTAGGCTGAGCTGGCTGGGGCAGTGCCAGCTGCTGTTGGTGCAGGACACACTATCGCCAGCCCAAGCCCGCCTAGCACCCCAGCTCACCTGGTGCTTTGCAGCCCAGCTTGGAGTTTCTTACGGGAAAGATGCCAGGGGTGCCAGGGAGTTACACAGAGTGAGGCCCAACATGCAAGGGCGGCAATAAGGCAGCAGTAAGCTGCCTGTTTGGTGCTGGCCTGGCAGGGTTGTTTGCCTCTTGAAGTAGTGCGCTTTGGGGCAGATTCAGAGCAAGCTGTGGTCGCCCCTTTGAGAAGAACCTTCAGCCAGCCTTGATGTGATTTTGCTGTGGCCCGCTGCCCCCAGCCTGTGCATATCTTCTGCCTGCCTTGGTAGTGACTCTGCATGGTTGACTCCAAGGGAACTGTGCTTTCCACAAACTTCTAAAATAGGCAGTTAAAGACTTGGCCTGTACGGGGAGAGCTATTGACCTCTGTCCCATGTGCTGCCTTCTGCTCCCAGCCCTGCAGTGATATGAGGGAAAAGCAATGATTGTCTCTGTGCTAGCACCTTTCCTTTCTTCATTAAATAAATGTTTTGTTGAAGCCATGCCTGCGGGAGCCGTAGAAGAATCAGCTGTTCCTCTTGGCTAGACCCAACTGTCCATTCACCAAAAAGGCAGCAACCCAGGACTGACAAATACATGCTGTCAGCACTGCAGGCAAGGGCCCATCTCAAAACACTTGGACAGAGAGTCTGCTCCTCTGGGCACCCACTTTCACTGGTTTAGAAAGCCTGTTTTGGGCCCAAAATAATATTGGCCTGTGGCTCTGACACTGCAGCCCAGAAAGTAAGCTCATCGCTTGTTAAACTCCTGGCTTTGACCACATAAAAAGCCCTGAACAGTCTTCATTTTAAACCATGAAAATGAGACTCATATATTACAGAGGCAACAAGGGTCTAAGAGGAAGCATATTAAGAAAAGTAGAATAAGAAAATGTCCCAAGAATGGAAAAGGAGATCCACCAGTGGCAACTTCAGTGACATTTTTTTAACCTGGAAAATAACCACATTTTCCTTGCTACCACAAAATAGAGCTCAGGGTAGAAAGGTCTCATTCTTGGTACCCAAAATTTGCTGGTTACTTAGAGGAATAGAGGGTTTAAATGGGAAGGCTCATACAACTTGAAGTAGGGGCTGGAGCTGAATGTGTTCAGATATGGAATAGGAATTTCACTCAGCGGAGGTCGAGTCCAGCTGATATTATGTTTATACATATGTCATATTAAGCATAGATACAGTAGCTTGTACGTTCGCAGTTAAGTGGAAGCACTGAACTGCTGTGGCCAGGGTCTGTAAATCTCTTTCCACTGTGTTTTCTGTAGATGCACTGCCTGGTGTGTGAAGTGCTGCGGCTCTGTGCTGGCAGCAGTATTTCTTTCTGCAGTTCCTTGCAGCCTCAGCCAGGCCTGGGAGTGCTGAAAGGACTGTTTAAATTATGACTCTGTTTGTCTGGGAGAATCTTCAAGGCTGTGTCTCAACTGTGTTTTCTCTAGCGTTTTTTGCTATCTTACCCCCGGTTAAGAAACAGACTCAGACTAAGGCTGGCAGAACAGAAGAGATTATGACTGCCGTGTTTGGGCTCATTTTCTTCCTTATTTCTCAGCACTTCTCAAAAGTAGCCCTGGTTTATGGATGGTTATTTTGCAGTGGACGTGTTTATTGACAGGGTACCCACTGTGTGCTGGTCTTGTGCTTCCTTTTCTTTCGTCACTCCTATCAGCCTGTTAGGAAGAGATGGAAACAAATTCAGTGTAGAAACAGCCACCCTCCATACAAAGAGGCAAGATACAATTCCTACCTGACTTTTCTCCCTTGCACCCCTTCCCTGATTTCTTTGGAAATCAAATGTAAGGCAGAATTGGCATTAGCAATGAGGTGTCTGGAAATGCACAAAGACCATCTCTAGTGTTTGCGTTTGCTTTGTTTTGGAGTGTGTGGGTGCGAGCATGTGACTCTCTGCCAGCTTTTCAAGATGAACTGTCTGTTCAGATTATTTAAGCACAATCATCTGCTGTAGATTAGAATAGTTAATTCATCTCAAAGCAGGGATTTCATACGCTCAGATGCTCTGCAGTCCTAACCTCACTTCATCTGCCTGAGCACAGCCCTGGAGGCAGTGGTAATTTCTTGGGCTAGGTGCAAAGTGGGACTCAGACAGATTTACCACTGCGTATTTAGACGCATGTTTTCCGTAAGCTGCCTTGACAGCAGGTAACAATCATGGCTCGAGCGTTTGTCCAGGCCCTTCACTCAGACACCAGGTTGTGCTTTCCAGCCCAGCCTGGGGGAGCTGCTTTTTAAACTGCACAGCAGACCTGTGCAGTTCCTATCACCAAATATCTTGCCACCCAGCATATATACGAAGCCTGCTTATCCCCAGGGAAATTTTCCAAGTCCTGACTGGCTTGTTTTCAGTGACAGTATAGGTTGCCCTATTTTTACTTTGTGGTGCAGCCTTTCTTTGTGTGTGCTTGTGGGAAGGCTGGCATATTTCCAGTTGCCACAGCTTTCCAAGCTTTTCATCAGGCTGCAGGATGCTGCACACCATGGAGGCTCCATTGGAAGCTTCAGGCCCAGGCTACACAATGACAGCTGTCAGGAAGCCCACCCTTGCCAGCTGCGAGCATAGAGGTGCCAAGAGGGGTGCTGGGGCAACAACGTGACAAGAAGCCTGTTTTGCTTTGGGGCTAGCCAAAGGTTGAAGGTGGCATTATGAGCACAAAGGCAGTAGTTGCGCAGTGTTTCCCACTGCAGGCTTTTTCAAGACCCATTTCTTTACCAAGTACAGCAGGCAAGTTCTCAGCTGAGCAAACACTCCCTCCTTAAATACTCTAGATTATCTCCTTGCATCGCAGCCAGCTCCCAGGTTTGTGGGACAGTCCCATGATTTTGCCTTACGCTTTCAGGAAAGGAGTGGTGCGCCTGATATTCACAGCTGTGCTGAGCCCACCAAGAAGGGTGATGGTGTGGCACAGGGGCGGATCCTCCAGAGCCTAAAGGGAGCCCACACACATGAGCAGCCCCCAGAGCGTGACTCTTGGAGAGATGCCTGTGCTTGAGCTGATGACTGCAGGCTGTGCCAAGCCTGTGACGTTCCTGCCTACGTTCTCTCCATGGTACAGACTTGTGTCTCGTGTACTGTCTGACTTCACTTTCTGTCCGTTATATTTCACTTGACCTCTGTCTGCAAGGTTGATGAGCAGTGTGATCTGACTTCTGACTCCATCAGTGACTGATTCCTGGTAATAATGAAGCAATGGCTGTGTGATTAATGGAATTTTGGATGGAAAGTTGTCCTCTGTGTGGTTGATGGCATGACTAGAGCCTAAATCCAGCAAAGCCAGCAGGTCCTGGAGGAAGGTTGGAGACACTGCAGTGTGATTGGGTAGCTGGGAGTGTGTCCTTATCTCAGCAGAGCTGTGGGAATCAGAGAGGAGTGGGAAGAGGGACTGAGTTCAATTACCACCTGATATCCGGAGCAGCCTCTCATGACTCTGGAGAATAGATGTTGTGTCTTTGGAACTGTGTGAGAATGTTTTCCGTTGCACAGCAGAGATTTCTGGTTCTAGTTTTCAAAAAAGCTGTGATTCCTTATTTCCATTCAGAGCCTTTGGGCTGAGGTCAAGGAGCATTTATTCTGGTGCACAACACCAGCACTGCTCACACATCTTTCCACGGCACCAGGGTGGATTTGGGGCTGCAGACCTCTCCCCACCAGCAGCTGGGCTGGCTGGCCTCCGTCCAGCCCTGAGCTCATCACCTGCCTGTGTGGTGCGAGAAGGCGGAGGCCGAGGCTGGCTGTAGATTCAGGCTGGGTGTTGATCGCAAAGTCATCCCATATTTAACCAGCAACACAGGGGAAGTGGACGGTGGGGTGTGCTGCCTTCTTGCATCACATGAACTGTCTGCCTCCTGCAGGTGGGCATGCCCAGGCACCCACACAGATGTGCCTGGGTGCAGCAACCAGAGCTCAGGCTATTCCTTAGCACTTTTGCAGAAGGACTCGAACAGAGCATTACACAGGTCCTCCAAGAGTTAATCTTATGACTTACCTCCAAGCCACCTTAGTGGCACCTCTGTGCAGAGGAAAGCCTTACTGTTCTCTTTTCCTTCACATCTGTTGCTGGAGAATAGGATTCCTCCTCTACAGAGGGCTCCCTTCTATACCTTCCCCTTCCACCCGCTGGCAGTTGAATATATCACAGCCTTTGCAAGATGTGGTATATGCAGATGTTGGAAAAGGGGAGAATGTTGTGCTGGCCTTAGAGAAACTGCATTTATTTGTAACTGGGAAGAAGCTGTTGCACTCTCCCATCTCCACAGAGTTCATCTTGCTCCCCACATCATTTTCTTTCAGTGATGCCAGATGTGAGCGTCAGGCAGGCCAGCCTGCCAAACAGGGCTGTGCTGCAGACCAAACCCCTCTGCTCCCATACTAACCATCTCTTGTAGCCTCCTTTGCTTTCCATCTCCATGTCACACCAGAATTAACTCTCATTTCCTCTTTGTCTTCCTTAATCAGCAGCCATGTAGGATGGTGTTGTCATAAGTAAACACAATAGCTGAGGCATTCCTCTACCCTGTTCGTCCTTTACATGTGCTAACTTTCCTCTGCTTTCCTGCCCTAATGTTTTTCCACTTAGTGTTTTCCACCTGTGAGCATTTTAGCATTGTAAAAGCTAGATCTGCCACTGGTGCTTCACTGAAGACAACCACCTGTGGGCTTCAGTGGTGTCCCTGGATGCAGCTGGTGGAGCTACCATGATAAACTTGTGTGAGGCATAGGTGCTCTTACTGTGGCATTTCCCAGCAGGGCCTTCACCAAGTGGTGGAAAGTCAGTGTGCTCCGTTACACGTGCTGCCAGACCAGCATGCCAGCTTCAAGAACTTCTGGACTCCTGTGGTCACATGAATTATTCCAAAAGCACATTGCACGCAGGTGTATAGTCTGTTGTGCGTACTTGTGTGGTTCTTGGCTACTATGTACATGTTTTCAAACATTGTAGTTCTGATATCTGGTCTTGATATCCTTTCAAAAAGTTTAAAAGAACAGTAAGAGTAACCTGGGGAACACTAGAAAATCTTAGCCGTGGTGTGCCTTCTCTAAAATCTATTATTCCCCTATCACTTGAGTTCAGAACCATGGTTTTCGTGGTATGTGGTGACATTATAATTGTGCGTGTGACAGGCTGGAAATCCTTCAACTAAGACACTCTTATCAGCAGCCTCTGGCCTGTAAAGCCTTCCTCTGGAGTGACAGCCTTCTGCTGCCATCTTTCCTCCCCTTGCCAGCCTTGCTCTGAGTCTCCTGCTCCACTTCCTGCTGAGCGCAGGAGCCAACCTGGGAGCTTTTGCAGGGACTGCAGCTATCAGCGAGAGAGGCGTGGGAACTGGGAGTTGGGAGTTGGATGGCATCCACAGGATAGCTCCTGGCAGCAAGATGAAAGATGTGTGTCAGGAAGAGGACAAGACAGTTGGGTCTTAACTCTGACCAGTTTCCATTCAGAAGGAAGAATGGAAAAGTAGTAGTCACATTTCACTCTCACTCTGTTCTCCTATTTCTTTCCTGTGAAGACACGTGTCAGACATAATCTGTTGGTGGAGATATATTTAGCCACTTTCTTTTCCCTGTTCTCTAGTTAACTCTTTTTTTTTCCTTCAGTGGCTATGCCTGTGAACATTGTCAAAGCAGCCAATTTGCAAATTATTAGCAGCTGCAAGGTGCAGGAATTTCACCAAAGGAAGCAGGACAAGGACAGTGACAGCACCATGTGGTGCTAATACTGCTATTTTGCAACAAGGCTTGAGTGTCTTCATCAGCCTCATGAGAATAAAACACAGAGAAACCATAAAGCAGCATTAATGATGTCTGAATGTGCCTCAGGCTGTGCCAGTGGTTAGAAATGGGTCAGGGCTGCTCTTTGGGCTGGGGCTGCAGGTCCGGGTGTGGTAACAGGGCTCACAGGGAGCCCTGCTTTAGGACCTTGGAAGTGCTTGCTGAGAACTAAGGGTGTCAGTGCTCCTTGAGGAGGAGTGTAGGGGTAACTGTTTGTGTTTTGTGTTGCAAATGCTACATGTGGTCTTCATCACAAAGACCACGCATTCCCCCCCGCCCAGGTCCTGCATTCAAAGCAAAACATGCTTAGGGGACTACACAAAGAAATACTTCTCTGTCCGGAAACCTGCCGTAAAGTGGTGATTTGCCTAGTCCAAAAGGCTGAAGAGCCCTCCCTGGTTCCTCAGCCATTGCCACCTGACTGGGAAAAGGCAGCACAACTTCACTCTGCTCTGCTTCTACTTACTGTGGGGGTGCGAGCATTAGCAGAAGCAGTGTGAAAAGGACAGGGTGGAAAAGTTCTTATCATGGCACTAGGTGTTCTAAAGAGTCCAAATAGAGAAGTGGTTGGTGTGAAGTTTGCATTCTCCTCACCCAGTGAATACCAGTGCCCTTGGTTAGCTAGAAAACCACTGCTGTCCTGCACTGGCCTTGTGAAGTCTGTTCAACTCAATTATTTTGCAGGCAGGGAGGTGAGTTAGTTTTAACCTAGATTAAATCAACTCGGTCCATATCCACTACTGGAGCTGCTGGGGTTTCTGTTAATGGTCAGGTTATTCATCAGGGTTTACTTCAGTTACAGATGTATTTTTTGCACCTCTCTTTCACTTGCCGTCTGTGTGACAGCAGAACTAGGCTGCTTTGTGCAAAATTGCACGAGACAAGTATGGAGCAATAATTCTTCTAATGATGTGGGAGGTTGCACAGAAGAAGCTGGTGTGTGTTTCTCATGTGTGATCACAGCACTGCATCCAGAGCGTGTTGCAGCAAGGGGCCGAGGGAAAAGAGCAGTTGTTACCTCATTCAGCTCTTTCACTTTCCTTCTAGATTGCTTTAAGAAAGTGAAGTGCTGTTTGTTTACTCATCTATCCTACTCCTTGCCTGGCAGAGATCCCAGCTCTCTGAAATGCGAAAGAAGAAATCCTTTTGAGAGCTGTAGAACCCTGATTGATCCCAGCCCAGGCCTGGGAGACTTACATCACCCGCCCCCAGCCACTGAAATTCTCTTCCTCCCAGTCCTTCAGAAAGCCTTACAAAGCAGCATCATGCATTACATCAGCGCCTGGCAGCCCGCTTCCCTCCACTTCTGCCCTCGTTGCTGATAGGAAACTGCGGCCTCCCTGCTGCTGCGTGTCACGCAGTTCCGAGCCATGTGCCCGCCCTGGGACAGCCTGCCAAGGCACCCAGATCCCAAAGCCTCATTGCTCAGTGGCTGTAGTGCGCTACACAGTGCAGACCCCTTTGGGCAAGTGACCCGTGGAGCCAGGCAGCCCCTGCCTGCCCCAGCGCTCCCCGGCAGCCAGAGCTGAGTGGCTCAGTGACATGCTGGACCCTGCCCTGCCCTTGTTCCCAGTGGCATCACTGAAGAATGCCTGTGCTGATAGCATAGCCTAATGCATGGATGTTGGTTTAAGGTTTGATACTCCTGACTTCCTCCACATTGCATCACTAGATGCTGATTATATTTCCTATGTGCAGTTGAAGAACAGCTGCTTTACCAGCAAAGTCAGCTTCAGGAAATGCTGGAGCCAGGGGTGCATGAACTGCCTTGCACAACCTCTAGCCCTCAGTCACATGGGCCTTGCAGGAGGGTATTTCCTCCTCCAGCTGCTGCAGAGGTGCCAGCCCTGGCACACTGCATGGCCCCGGGGCAGCACTGCCTGACATGGAGGTGGCCTGGCAGTGCTGTGGTCTGGGGGCTCGGCTCTGGGGACCTGGGACCTGATCTTTTTCTATTCAGCCTTGTGCAACAGTGGACAAGCCATGTAGGGTCAAAGGACCATGCAGTCCTGCCCTACATGCCAGGACTGTGGTGTCTTCTGCTTCTTTGTGTTGAGTAGTTTGTGAGGGATTTCTCCTGTGTGAATCTGCTGTCTTCCGAGCATATCCAACCTCTTGTGACAATTCCAGTAGTTATTTATGGAGTCCGTGAAACAAACAAATACAGAAAGCCCTTGTTTTCCATTTGAACCTGATATCTGCTCATTCAATAGGATGCTTACCTTTGCCTGAGCTTGTTTTATGTGGAGCAACAAGTATGGCTCCCAGGTCACCCTCCCACCGCTTGCAGCTCTGTGGGTCCATGAGGAATCCTGCAGCTGCAGGGCTCTCTGCTCTTCCTGGGACCATGCAGCAACAGGGGTATCCCCTCTGACCATCCATGATCCAGAGACAGAAAGAAGAATGTTGTGGTGACAGCAGATGTGAACACCGTGGTGGTGGAGTACCCATAATGGAGTTGGGTACCATGGCTGCAAAACAAATACTTGGAGGAAGGAGTTGCCAAACCTCTACGCCACTGCTGAGGATATCCCAGCACAGGGTTTTTTGGAGTTCATAGCATTGCATCACTCAGAATAGCACAGAGCATCTCCCCTGCATCCTGCGGACAGCAAGCCAGATTGAAATTGCCTGCTGCGGTGGTGGCTGTACTGTGGCTGAAAGACCGCAGGCTTGGAGGAGAATATGCCAAGGGCCTGTCCCTGCACCCTGGGGACAGGGTGCACTCATGCGTGATCAGCAGCTGAGCCACAGTGCCCTACCCCTCGCTGCTGGGTGGCAAGCTGTGATCCACAGCAGCCTGTCCTGCCAGGAGCCCTTTCTTCTTGGCGGGTTGTGAACCGACTGTGCTGCTCAAAACCGCAAGGCTCTGTGTCAAAGCTCCTCTGCAGGGGACTGCTTCCTGTGTTTTCTCAACAAATGGTTCCTGGGCTCTGTCCAGAGGAAGGCAAGCAGGGTTAAAATTCCAGAAAGGAAAGCAGGCTGGGGAAGCCCCATCCTGCACCCGAGGCAGCCCCATCTCCTTTCATGCTGGGGCCACTGCACTTGCCAAGAAGCTGGGGAAGCAATGGCCAGACATGGTCCTGGTGCTCAGCTAAGAGCTACTTCTGCCCTGCCAACACAGCCAAGCTTGGTGGCTGCTTACCATC
Source organism: Alectura lathami (assembly GCA_013399715.1). Lineage (NCBI taxonomy): Eukaryota > Metazoa > Chordata > Aves > Galliformes > Megapodiidae > Alectura > Alectura lathami. The sequence continues at coordinate 8,474 of VXAV01005784.1, read as the reverse complement.
TCTGCTCAACTGCTTTTTGCCTTCCTAGGACTGAGCTTCTGTTCCTGGATCCAGCATGTGTTTGGAAAACATGGCTTGTCCTCACTCCAGACCAGAGGTGACAGAAAAATCCAACCCTTGGGCTGCTTCACACGTTATCGCTATGGGGCTCCTCGGGTTTGTGCTTCCTCATGCAGACTTCCTGACTCCTGGGAGATGTCCTGTGCAAGTCCTGTAGCTTATTTGAAAAAGCAGTGAGGACTGTGTGAATGCGTGCTTTGTTAATTCTCTGAAAATCTGTAAGAATCAAGAAAGAAAAGCATTTTCCCCTGCTTCTCTTTCCAAACAAAATATCAGAAATTCAGTTTTGCTAAAGATAAATGTTTTGTTTCATTCTTACAGTTATTTGTTTGCTTTTGAAATAACTGCTGTTAGTTTTGAAATGAAGCCTTATTTTGAAATGAAACTTGTAAGCATTTAATGTTAAAAAGAATTAACAGAAACTTGCTACCTGTGGGAATGTAGCTGCTCAAATCTGAGTTCCAGTTATGTTAGCATGACTCAGTACAATCCCTCAACTGACTTAATTGAATATCTGAATTGCAATCAGAGGAAAGAGGTTGGTTTTAGCAGAACTTGAGGTTGGTTTTAGCAGAACTTGAGGTTGGTTTTAGCAGAACTTAAGAGACTTTCATCCAAATCTAGTATTTTTGCTCACATTAGGAACAGTCACAAAACTTTTCCTTAAATCTAATATTGAGTGGACTTTCAAAGCTCCAGTCCTAGCTCTCCTTACACATACCTCTCAGCTTAGGGCCACAGTAACATCCCCGGCTGCAAAAGGAAGGCTTCAATGTGGCTTTCTTGACGCTTGAGAGGCAGCATCAAGAGCTTTCACCTTCTGTATGCTCAAACCCATGTTCGCATCCAGAGTGCAGAGGCTGGGCAGCCCTCGTTTCTCCACACATGCCCAGTCCCTAGCCCCCCACCCCATCACCTCCTCTACTACCTCTGCTGATCTGTTGCTGTATTAGCCCTCATTGTCCCCTCTGAAAAGCCTCCCTGCTCCTCAGCTCTGCAGCTCAGTGTGCTGGCAGCTGCTGCCCAAGACATGGCTCACCGAAGGCTGTCACGTTGGTGCCAGCATGGCCAAGCTGCAATGTGGTGGGAGGAAATGGTGTAGAGACTGTGTGTTGGGAGTCCTGGATTGACAATGGGTTTAATGTTTAACTTACTACCCATTACTTTGCCCCCTGACAGTAGTCACAGCAGCCCATGCTTGGCTTCTGCGTGTCCCTGCCTTGATGCAGGTGTGAGTGAGTTCGTTTGCAGGCATAGAGCTAGGAAAGCAAGGAAATGCCCCCAGTCATGGCACAGAAGGGAATACAGCCAGCGCTCAATGAATAGTTTACCTGATGCTTCATGCTCTATTGGCGTGCGGAGGGTTGAAGGTGAAAAAAAGTCCTATTTACTTACATGCTTTCTCTGTTTACTTCTGGAACAGGAAAGTTAGTTCAGACTTGGCAAAATGAAGACTTAAAGCATCAATCAGTTTTGTAGCCACAAGATATCCTGCCCAGCCCATAAACTGATAACTGGCATTATTAGCTGTCATCTGTTGCTCTCATTTAATTATTAACCTCTTTCAGAAGCCTCTCCCCGGTAAAAGTACAGCCACTTCTCTTCCAGCTCCCCTGGGCTAAGGGAGATGTCATTGTTGAGCTCACTCGAGTGGGCAGGCTGTTGACAGATCCTAGCTGCCCACCTGACACCTGGCAGGTGAAGGCAAGGAGAGGAGGAGGAGGCAGGGAAGGTGCAGCCGGAAAGGGAGTGTATTTTGTTTGCAAACGTTCTGACTCCAGGGCATCCCGGGAAAATGAAGCGAGAATGGTCTTGTGATGACAGCACAGCATCGCAGGGCTGCAGCCTGCTCCCCACTCCTGCTGTGAGGCAAGACCTTGGGAGCTGCTACCCCCACGCACTGGCATCCACATAGGGCTTGTTTTGCTTACAAAGGTCCAGATGTTTCCCACACATGTACGGGCTGGCATTCGGCGTGCTTACACCACCTGCCAGTGCATCAGTGGCTTCTAGTCCTCACAAGCACCATCCATGCATCTTTTTCCCTGTGACTGCCCAAGCTCATTTGTACATACAGTAGTTAGGAGCCTCTCCATTCAGCCTAGGCAGCTGATTTTGTCATCCTGGCGTGACTTAGTGCGTCTCTTCTCAGAATATTCCTGTTTATCTTCTCCCTGCTCCAGTTATGTTGCAATGCAGATGGAGGCAGGAAATCACCTAAACCTCCAGCTCCCAGGAAGCTTGAAAAATTTGCTGAAGACCAGAACTGAGCTAGTGATGGTGATGTCCTGCTCTTGCACACTGATTTACACCAATATGGATGACAAGCAGCAGTCGCTGCTCAGCCTGAGAGGAAACTTGCGCCTCGATTGAGGCCTCTCTCATTACTGTATGACAGCCAGCTACAACCTTTCTGTTGAGCTTGTGTCACCATGCAGAGGTGATGGGGCAGTGCGAAGAGTAAGCCAGAGGGCTAGACAAGAAGGAGATGCGGGAGCAAGGCAGCCTGGATCGCCTTCTGCAGGACTTCATGGGCACCTTCCTACCCACTTCCATTGCTCTGAGGAGAGCAAGGTTGCTCTTTTGGGGCCAAGAGCCTAGTCTTTGGGACAGGGAGCACTCACAGCGGGCAGCTCTGCCGTTTGGCTGTTTGACCGGTGGAGACCTGGATACATCCACAGGCACAGCTAAGGGCTGCAGGCAGCGTAGTTATGAAGTGAGTTTATGAAGTGCATTTATGAAGTGACTGCAGTTGCATCAGCTACTGAGTAGGACGGTCGACAGAGGCTTGCTTTAACAGCCTGCCCGAGGGGTACTTCTGCACACTGGCTTTATGTCTTATCTCCTGCTGTGTTCATCTGTTGGCTGGCCACAACTAGAGCAGGAGCTAGGGAATCCTCCGTCCTTCGAACAGTGTCCGAGTGTCTCCTGCAAGCCCCTAGTGGCCGCTCTAATATTTCAAGCTGTGGAAAATCATCACAGCCATTCAGGTCCATTTCAAACAAAACTGGGAGACTGGACCCGAGGTTCATTTTCACACCACCGAATTCCCATTCCTTGTTATTTGCTGAAGCTGGTGTTACGGGAGCTGTGAACAACAGTTGATGTGCCTGACAGATATGAGTATGTGAGCATGTGAGGTTGGAGCAGGGGCAGCAAGCATGGCAAATCAGGCTTAGAAACAGCCAAGCTGAGGTGGACAATCCTCAGTACCAGATGTGTTCATGAGATACTGCTACACAATATCTGTAACCACAGTTCTTACTTACTCTGTCTGAATTAGTTGTTGCAGTTTTCTGGGTCTGATAAAAATGGCTATACCACAAGAACAATAGGGAATGTGCATGCAACTGAAGTATTTTAGCATACTTATCAATGTGCATTTCAGGTGTTTTAACTTACTTATACTGTTGATGATCATGGTCAGGAGGAGGAGAAAGATAGCTTCAGACCCCAAGTCTGCAACCAGCAGCGTGGACCAGGGCAAAGAAGAAAATCCCATTCTTCTCACACCCCATTGGAACCTCAGGAACCAGTCCTGGTCTCTTCAGAGAGAGCTGGCATAAGCAAAGCCACTCAGCCACAGTTACACTACAGAATTACAAAGGCTAGATATGTTTGCCTCTGAGTGGGATTATTAAACAGCCTTAGGCTCAACAAAGAGCTACACAAGGTACAAAGGTATCTGATAAACATCAGTGCTGAGATAGCATCCCTGTGCTTATGCAGATGACTCTCAACAGATTGTTATCTGTGCAACTTCCACTGCTTAAGAGAAAACTCTGCTCTTTCCTTATGACTGCGCTCAATCCTCTGAGTAATCTAACCTTTTGTTTTTAAATCATTTTTTTTTCTTATTTAAAATGATGTGATTCTACAGCCTCTTGGTATGATTTGTAGTAATTTGTAACACACTTTGTAACACAAAATCCCAGCCCTGTATGAATTGGCAGATTTTTGCTTGGCCCTGTGGTGCAGATAAGCCAAGATACCGTCCCAGCCTGCAGGGCTCTGGGCACTCACGAGGTCTGACTGTCTGTCCGCTCACCCCAGCCTCCCAGGGCAAAGCCCCCTAGATACCTGTGGCCCCTGGCATTGCCAAGCTCTTCTCTCTGCCCTCCTTCCACCTTCATCCACGGGCTTCCCAAGCTGGAGAGCTGCCTGCTGCCTTCTGCCACATGTTCACCATGGGAACGACTGGTGGTTGGTCAAAGCATCAACCTGCTAATTGCAGTACTCACTGGCCTTATCCTATATGGTCTGTCTTTGATGCTTCCCTAGATTTCAAAAACACGCTATCCTAGAGAGTACATGTGCAATGAGCAGTGCCAGCCAGCAGCAGGCAGGCTGCTCCCGGCCACAGAGGGGAACTCTTGTCTGCAGGTCACCAGCTTTCAGCCTGAGGCATGTGGAGGAGCTGCTCATCTCTCTGTAAAGCAATCTTATGCTTGAAAAACCCTTCAGACCCTTTCCTGCTGGACTCCCTGTTCCCATTTAGCATCTCCCTGGAGATGCTTTAACGCAGACAGCTCTCTGCCGCTGGTCTCTGTGCTTACGGCTTGCCTACCTCTTTACCTGACTGCCTCCGCAGAGCCAGTTTTTGGTGGTTTTATCTGTCTGTGCTCTGTTGATTGGCTTTGTTTACAACATGAATTGTTGTAGGGGTGGCACAGATGTTAATTACCCAGGAGTTGTTGTTTCTACTAAGCTCAGGCTTTAGTTACCAACTCCCCTTTCTCTGTCTTTCTGGCATGACTTTCTTTACATGTCAGTGTAATGCTGACCTGAAATCTCAGAGTGTGGTTTGCTTCTGGAGAAGAGCGACTCTGATGTTCAACTTAGACCATCCTCTCCTGCAGCATCATCCTTGCTGATCCAGCTTGTCTGGTCCAAACTGTGCAGATATCTGGAAAAGTATGAAGGGTCAGTGGAGGGCTATGTCCTCCATCTGCTTCTTGCTGCCATTCCCACAAAGCGCATGACTATACCCAGAACAGCCCGCTGCTGCCTGGTGTGGGGCAGCTGAGCTCTCTGGCTGTGTCTGTACCAGCACATGGGCTTTGAGGCACTGGTACAAGAACACAGCACTTACCCTGTCTCCAGGGAGGACAATTCTTAGGAGAGGAGTTGAGCATCACTCCAGGCATAGCTAGGGGGTGGCTTGGGTTATTGCAGCCAGCTGGGATGGGTCTCTAGATTGCCAGTAAATAGGCATGAATTTTCACTTAAAGCCAATAGTAAAAGAAATTATTAGGAAAGTACGGTTGTCCCCGCATCAAGTTTTGTCTTGCCTCAGTCCTTGTCCTGTTTACTCTCTGAATGAACACTGATGGAGCACCCAAGTGCCGTGGCGAGTGGCCCAGCTCCATGCCTTGGTGCCTTGTCCAGTCACCAGAGGACTGTCTGGGCTATCAATGCAGCGAGCCACAGAGGCAGGAAAAAGTGCAAGCCTGTGGGTGGGAATGTGTTTGTGCTTGGGAGCAGCTCCAGCTAGAAATCCCCTTGGGGCAACTTTGCCTTGTGAAGAGGCGAGCAATGTTACCATTTAGAATGATTGATGTCAGCTGTCATATTTAAAAGCTAATTGTGCAAGTCTTTGCATTAGAAGGAGGAAATGGGTGTTTGAGGAGGCAGCGGATGTGTTTAGATGTTTGCAGAGGTCTGCTTCGCTGAGTGTGGGATGAGCCTGAAGCTGACAGCTTCTGGAGAATATCCCTGGCTCTGGAGGGACAGGGGTCTGCTGTCCTGACTCACAAGGACGTGGTGGTGAGTCCCTCATGGGCCTTTCCATGAGAACCTTTACACAGAATACAGTCATCAGCCAGGGGTTACCGACTCCACTGTGATATTGAAACAATCTCCACTGCTACGGTGTCATGTTTGAGCCACACTACTGCATAGGTTGCAGAGGTGACCACCCTGTATTCCCTCCCTGTCTTTCCCACTCCCTGCTTACATAAAGCAAGGGACAGGGTGACAAAGCTGATGTAAGAGCCACAGTCACACCTGACAAGGATCTGGCCTTCTTGGTGCCCATCAGAGCCATGGGGATCTCGCTCCTCATCTGAGAGGAAATCACTGAGAGCAGAGTGGAGCAGAGCAGGTACAAGCACCAAAGAATAGAAACGTTTAATCTCCTTTCATGGCTCTTCAAAAGTCATCACCTTTTCTACCACAAAAGGTTATGGCTAATGGTGGGTTTGTGGGTTTTAGCCAGCATAAGTCACAACTATTGTCTGTCCACTTTGCAGGTAGGAGACAACAAGGAAGCTGCAATGTGCTTGGCAAAGTGCAGCTGATCCCACTGCTGTAAAGCAGGCACTGCCCAGTGCAGGCAGCAGAAAGCAGAGGACTCTAGTAGTCAGGGCTAGCAAGGTGGTGAGCAGAGCACAGGCTGAAGGTATATGTCCCCACTAAGGCGCTGAGCAGAGAGCTCACCTGCCAGCAGCATTGCAGGGCGAACCACAGCTGGCATCTGCATGTCGTGCTGGCAGACCCTCACAGAGCTCACTCCACCAGTTAGCAGGAGCCAGGGGATGAGGAACACTGCAGGCCAGGGCAAGAGGTCGTGGCTCTGGCTGACCCATCCCACAGGGGACGAGTGCAGGGCAGAAGGAGAAGGCAAGAACAGGCAAGGGGAGCTCAGGAGAGATACGCTGCCAGAAGCAGGTCTGTGGATTATGTTTGTGACTTTGGGACTGGGGGAAGACTAAAGGAGTGCTTGTCCTATCATAGAATCATAGAATCATCCAAGTTGGAAGGGACCTTTGAAGGCCATTTAGTCCAACTCCCCTGCAGTGAACAGGGACACCCACAGCTGGATCAGGTTGCTCAGAGCTCTGTCCAGCCTGACCTTGAAAGTCTCCAGGGATGGGACGTCCACCACCTCTCTGGGCAACCTGTGCCAGTGCTTCACCACCCTTACTGTAAAAAACATTTTCCTTATATCTAGTCTAAATCTCATCTCTTTCTAATTGAAACCATTTCCCCTAGTCCTATCACAACAGGCCCTGCTAAAGAGTCTGTCTCCTTCTTTCTTACTGCACCCCTTTAGATACTGGAAGGCTGCTATCAGGTCTCTCTGGAGCCTTCTCTTCTCCAGGCTGAACAGCCCCAACTCTCTCAGCCTGTCCTCACAGGAGAGGTGTTCCATCCCTCGAATCATTTTTGAGGCCCTCCTCTGGACGCAGCACTCCAGGTGGGGTCTCACCAGCGCAGAGCAGGGGGGCAGGGTCACCTCCCTTGCCATGCTGGCCATGCTTCTTTTGATGCAGCCCAGGGTGTGGTTGGCTTTCTGGGCTGCGAGGGCACTCTGCTGGCTCATGTCCAGCTTGTCACCCCCCAGTACCCCCAAGTCCCTTTTGGCAGGGCTCTGCTCAGTCCTTGCATCCCCCAGCATGTATTGATAGCGGGGGTTGCCGCTACCCAGGTGCGAGACCTTGCGTTTCGCTTTTTCGAAGCTCATGAGGTTAGCCTGGGCCCACTGCTCCAGCCTGTCTAGGTCTCTCTGGATGGCATCCTGTCCCTCAGGTGTGTCAACCATACCACAGCTTGGTGTCATCCACAAACTTGCTGAGGGTGCACTCGATCCCACTGTTGATGTCATTGATGAAGATACTGAAGTGTATCAGTCCCAGAATGCACCCTTGAGGGACACCACTCGTCACTGATCTCCATCTGGACATGGAGCCATTGACCACCACTCTCTGGATGTGATCTAGCAACCCACCCAAGATTCTACCTATCAAATCCATATCTTTCCATATCTTTAGAGAGAAGGGTGTTAGGGGGGACCATATCAAAGACCTTCCTGAAGTCCAGACAGCTGACATCATTGGCTCTTCCCTCATCCACTGATGCCACCAGGTTGGTCAGGCAGGACTTGCCCTTGGTGAAGCTGTGCTGATTGTCTCGCATCACCTCCCTGTCTTCCATGTATCTTAGGATAGCTTCCAGGGAATCTGTTCCATGATCTTCCCTGGCACAGAGGTGAGGCTGACAGGTCAGTGGCTCTCTGGGTCATCCTTATTTCCCTTCTTACAAATGGGTGTCACACTGCCCTTCTTCCAGTCACCAGGGACTTCACTTGTCTGCCATGACTTCTCAAATATCATAGAGTGGCTTGGCAACTGCATCAGCCAATTCCTTCAGGACTCTGGGATGCATCTCATCAGGACCCGTAGACTTATGGATGTTCAGGTTCCTCAGGTGGTGGCGAACCTGATCCTCACTTACAGTGGTAGGGACATAGCTTCCCCAGTCCCCACCTTTCAACCCAGCCACTCAAGGGATGCATGAAGAGCAGCTGTTGTTAAAGACTGAGGCAAAAAAAATTGTTGAACACCTCAGCCTTCTACTTGTCTGTTGTTACCTGCCTGCCTGTATTGCTCACTAGGGAGGGGACACCTTCCTGA
>VXAV01005783.1:1413-11869 GCA_013399715.1 Alectura lathami | reverse complement strand
TCACTTTTATTTGGAAAACAAGAAGTCGGTTACAGAGTTCTTCTCAGGAGTTTTTTTTTTTTTTCTTTTCAAAATTTTAAACAAGTGGAATTGTTTCTTGTATCAAGAGGTACATTTTTTTTTTAACGTAAAAATAGAAAATTAAATAAATCTCAGTGGTTTATAAATCTGTAACGTGGACGGTGAGAAAGATGAGCTCTGCCGTTCTTCTACGGAAGGCAATGCCAGAATATTGCTTAGAAACGCTGGGACGCCCCCGCCGCGGAGCGCCTCGGCCCGGCCCCGCCGCGGAGCTGGAAAGGGAGAGAACGGGGGAGAGACGGAAAAACGGGGGAAAGCAGCACGGCGCTTGTCCTTTACCGGCTGCCTGATTGGGCCTGCGTAGTTCTTCCCAAATTCAGCTACAGGTGAGCGGCCTGAGACCTGGGCAGCAGCCGTGGGCGAAGAAAAAAACCTCACGCCTTCCAGCACAGTAAATTCAATTTTTTCTGGGGGGCTGCTGCGTTCCCCTCGCCCGCTGCCACCACCAGCGGCATCCCTGGACGCCGTGCTCACGGCCGTGCGGGGCAGCCACAAGGAGGTGCAGGAGGCAGGGCAGCAGGGCCGTCAGGTTAAAAACGAGCTACAGCGGTCTGTTAGAAAATAGAGTGTTTATAGGGGAAGCACGGAGACAGAGGGCGGCGCACAGGGCAGCCCACAGGGGACATAAAATTCCTTGTTTTCCCAATTACAAACGTACAGTCTAGAGGCTAAAAGAGTGAGGGATCCCCTGCCCCAAGGTGACAGCCAGAGACACCCATGCAGCTGGGGAGGAGCAGGCAGATCGCCTCACGCCACGCCACCAAACACAGGTCACCTCTTCTTGAGCGTAGTCAGCTTTTTTTTTTTTTTTCCCCCCAAGAAAATCTGTAAAGGGAGAAATTAAAAAGGAAGGAGGAGGAGGAAGAAAGGCAGCTCTCTACACTCCCTCACTAGGAACGGCTTTGCTGTTCACCTCTTTAACAAGTATGAGTAGTACAAAAGGTTAGAAAGAGTGGATATCGACTAGCTTTTACTCCTGATTTTATTTTTCTGCTTTCTTTTTAAGTAGTCTGAAGTGGCTGAGAGAATCCTCCCTCATTGGCAAAGTCAATAGGAGCTGGTTGTACTCAGTGGGAAGTCCAGACTGTTTGTTGGTTGGTCTTAAGAGACAAACAGTGCTAGGTTTCGTTTGGTTTTTGGGGGAAAAGGGGCGAGTGTGTGTGAACCGGGCGCTGCTGCGCGCGGGGGGCGGCGCCGCTCAGTCCCCAGCCTCGTTCTCTTCCGCCGTCTCGCCCGTGGTGGCATTCTCTGCGTTCTTGGAAGCCTGCGGAAACAAACCCAGGGCAGCTGTCGGCCGCGCAGCCAGGGGCTGACGCCCTCCCCGGCCTCTTTTGGGGAGGCAGAGGGGGGATGGCTGCTCCCACCAGAGCGCCGCGGCCCGCAGCTCGGGCACGCCAGCGCGTTCTGTTGGCGGCGCCGAGGCCAGCTCGGAAACCCAAAACCCAAGCGCGCAGGAGCCAGGGTAAGTTTGAGCGCTGCCGCTTGCCAGAGACACGCCACGAATCCCCACGGAACGGGATCAAGTTACCTTCTTTTTCTTCTTTTTCTGGGTCTTTCGGCTCGCAGAACTTTGTAGAAGGGCCTGCAGACAGGAAGGAAGCGTAAGAAGCCAGAAAGCCATGCTCTTGCTCCCGCCTCGCCCCCATCCGGCGCAGCCTTCTGTGTTTTACTTCCCACCCTCATCCCAGGAGGCGCAAGCACGAGGTGACCCATGCAACGTGCTGCACCCGTGGATTTTTTTTATTATCATCATTGTTTTAAACCAACCTTCAGTTCTCCATCTTGCACCTCAAACTCCGACTTGTAGAGCTCGGGTTCAAAGGGGCCGCTGGTTATCCTCATCGGGCCGTTGGGCATTAAAAGCACTGTGAATTTGAACTGTGCAACAAACTCTCCTGCAAAGCAGAAAGAGGCGTTACTGCACTGCGGCCCNCTCGTACCGCGGCCGGCACCGGCCCCGCCGGCCCATCACCCGCCCCAGCCCTGCCGCCGCCCGCGCTCACCTTCCTTTTCGTAGAGGACGTTGAAAGGCTGCAGCAGCTCATGTTTGGCGCATTCCACCACCCCCATCCTGGCCTTCTTCTCATCCTCAAACGCCCTGCAGAGGGGAAGGAGCCGCGGCTGAGATGGATCCCGCCCCGCAGGCTTCAGAACTGCCCCCGGGGTCCAGCTGGAGGCTCTCTTGGCTCTGTCCCCTCGCCCAGCAGCGCTGGGCTTCAGGGACAAAGCGCTGCCAGGGCGGGCTGCCGCAGGGTGAACCGCTGCCTTCAGCAGGCGGCAGAGGTGAGCAGGTTTAGGGACAGAAAGAGCCCGTCTAGTGGACATTGTTTCCTTATTCCGAGAGCACCGCACACGCAGATTGACTGCATCTGCCTCCTCTCTTCAAGCTGCCCCCTGACACCATTTCATTTCAACCACGGCTGCAGGCTCCTCACCTGCCACACGAGGCACAGCCTCCAGCTGCGCCCGGGATTCCTGCTTAAGCCTGCGACTTCCTTCCTCCACCCACTCCTAGGCTCAAATGCAGCAAACCCCGACGCAAAGCAGCAAACGCTGCCTCCACCCCTGTGACAGATGGCGAGTCAAGCCCCTTCTGCTGCCAGCAGGGGCTGGAAGCTCGAAGCATCCAGCTCTGAGCACAAGAGGAGGGCACGGATTAAAGCAAATACCTGAGAGTAAATGGCATCGTGTCAAAGCGCCTCTCCACCTCGCTGAAAAAGGCACGGGAGGTTTTCATCTTCAAGCCGTACTGCTTGGAGGGGTCCCTTTTGTAAATGGTAGTTCTCTGCCCAGCGTCCTTCGCCTGAAAACGCAAGCAGAGCTGAGGCCACCCGAGGAGCAGAGCAGCGGCAACACCCTGCAACGAGTACTCCCCTGCCGGGACCGGCGCCCAGGACCCGGCCGTTAGCACCGCTTCCTGCTGGCAATGCTCAGGAGGAGGCATCCCGCCTACAGTAGGACTAGGACCCAGTACCTCGACTTCTTGTGGGGTCTCTCACAAGCAGAAATTAACGGCAATAAGCTTAGCAGTGGTTACTTCTAACAGCGAGCATTCGTCACTTGAAACAGCATCTTCTTTTATACAAAGAACATAAGGTGATATTCTCATTTTGTACTGTCTCTTCCAGGGTAGGCAATAAAAATGCTTCCTCTGGAAGATAAGTGGGTTTTCAGTCCAAAATGAGTAAATACATAACATCAAGGACCACGGGAACCCAGAGCGATGGATGAGGAAACGGGAAGCCACCCTGCACGTGGCTGTGCATAAAATCCGGTTTGAACTCCGGGTGGGCCCGCGTGGAGCCAGGAGCTGGACTCAGCAATCCCCACGGGGCTCCTCCAGCTCAGGATGGTCTGCGATTCTGTGGCTGTCATGCTGACCGTGCCCAGACCACGCACTCACCTTTCCCTCTCCACTGCTGACGAGAACATCAACAGCATAAACTTCGTGAACCTCAAATTCTGCTTTTTCGTGGTCCTTCCTGGAAGGAAAAGGCTTGGTGAGTCAGAATGGTAAAGAGAGGAGACAAAACCTCCCACGCTGGGCTTAGCCAGAGGGTCCGCAAGCACCGAGTCGTGCTACGCAGCGACCAGGTCCCTGACCAGAAGAGCAGAAGCTGGCACTGGAGCTGATCAGCGGCAGGCTGGCAGAGGCAAACGACAAGCCAGCGCTCTGCCTGCCCACCACACGTCGCTCCGTCCCCAGTGAAGGGCGCCGAAACGTTCGCCACCAGCTCTCTGACCTCTCACGCCCCAGGCGAGCCGAGTGCTGGATTTAAACCACGGAGCTGTAAATATTCAGTGAGACCCAGCCCCGACTGCATCCCCGAGGGGGAGAGGATGCTGGAACAGAACAGGCTGAGCCGTCCAGCTCGTTAGGTCAGAGTCATCCTGAGATCCTGCTGACGGCGCTCACCGTCCAGCGGGCTCCTGGCAGCCGCTGCGAGGCAGCAGCGGGCCCTGGCACGCCTCCCGGTGAATCAGCATCGCCTGCTACAGGGAGCGACAGGTGGTTGTTGTGCTGGCGGCCTCCAAGGCCACGGGCTGTAATTTACTGATGGAGACTCCTTCGAGAAACTGGACAGAAACCAGGAACACTCGCAGGTGCCAGCGAGGAGCGTCAGTGCCTCCCAGCCTTTCTTTCTCAGAACAAACCCTGGACGCGGTGCCGCAGCTCACGTTCACACGGGCCAGACACGAGGCCGCCAACCCGCGCTGGGTCGGCCTTCAGGCCGGGGGCTGCACGGGGAGCGGTCCTCCCCTGGTTACTCATAGAATGGTCAGAGTGGGAAGGGACCCCCCTAAAGGCCACCCAGTGCCACTCCCTGCAGGGCACAGGGACACCCCCAGCTGGGTCGGGGTGCTCAGAGCCCCCCAGCCTGACCCTGAGGGCCTCCAGGGACAGGGCAGCCACCACCTCTCTGGGCACCCTGTGCCAGGGCTTCACCACCCTGAGCATAAAAAACTTTTTCCTTATATCCAGTCTAAATCTCCCCTCTCTCAACGTGAAACCATTTCCCCACGTCCTGTCCCAACAGAGCCTGTCCCCTTCTTTCCTGTAGCCCCCTTCAGATATTCAAAGGCTGCTCTCAGGTCCCCCAGAGCCTTCTCCTCTCCAGGCTGAGCAGCCCCAGCTCTGTCTGTCCCCGCAGGGAGCTGTTCCACCCCTGGATCATTTCTGTGCCCTCCTCTGGCCATGCTCCAGCAGCTCCACGTCCCTCCTGCGCTGAGCACTCCCCATCTGGATGTAGGGCTCCACGGGGGTCTCACCAGCACGGAGCAGAGGGGCAGGGTCACCTCCCTCACCCTGCTGCCCACGCTGCTGCGGGTGGCTAAGTTCATGCTGACATACCTGCTCCAACCCCCCTTGATGCCACAGCCAAGGAAGCGAGCGCTAGGACCAGAGTCCCAGGCACAGCCCCCCCTCCCCACGCACCGCAGAAAGCGGCAGCCCCGGCGGCGATGCTCACTTTTGCTGGTCTGTAGGGTTCTGGATGATTGTTTTCTCTCCATCGATCACATGCTGCTTCAGCTGGTGCGACAGCATCCCTACCGCGATAAGAGACTCCGTTAGCACCTCAGGCTGCAGGGCGGCTTGCATCACTGACACGCCAGCGCTCAGGGCTTCACCTTCCCACTGCAGTTCGGGGAGAGCAACGCACAGCCGCTCCCACTGGGGAGGGACGCCTGCCGCTGGCGGGAGGGGACAGCACGAGCCCGGCCGCCAGCAGCTCCGTTTGCCCTGACCAGCTGCGGCCTTCTGCTGCTGCCAGGGCCCGGGTCATTACGGCACTTGGCTGCCGCCAAAGCCCTGCCAGCGCCAGCAGCCGCCTCCTCGCTGCAGCTCGTGCCAGGCTTTGTCACAGAGAAAGGAGCAGAGTGCTGAGAGCCCCACAGAGCCGTCCCACACAGGGCACGGGGAGCTCATGTGCCAAGCCTGGGCCGAGGCAAGCGAGGAGAATGAGCTGGCTTCGCAGTACTTCAGGAACTTAACTACCAATGGCCCGATATAATTGTGGCTGAAAACTCTCAGTGATGTCAGCGACTAGGAGAAAAGCGTGTGTGCATGCCAGATGTCGGGCTGAGCTCTCTCAGCACCCTCAGACAAGAGGCAGCATTCTCAGTTCCACAAGCAGATCCCAATGCCCTCCTACCTGCCCGCTATCACCGCTGCGAAGAAAACATGAAGAAAACATGACTCGGTTTATATTGTAGGGGAGGAAATTACACACCCTGCATGTCTACAGGCACTCTCTGCAATGGCTCCTGCATTACAAACGAGCCCTTTTGTGTAGTTAAAACTCCTTCAGTGAATACGAGTGATCGAGTCTGGATCACAGGGCCAAGCGCTCTGCCCTAGGGCAGCAGGAGGGCCACAGCCAGGACAGCCCCTGCCAGCCCTGGAAGCCTGGGTGCTCCTCCAGACATCTTCAGAAAAATAGCAATAACCAGAGGAAGGCAGAAGGATCTGCAGTTTTGAAGGGATTTTTAAGCAAAGGCTGCTGTGCTTAGAGATGGCACGTCCAGGACCTGGAGTCAGTCAGTGTTTCCCAAAATCTGAATAGGGCAGCTCGGGATTTAGTGTGCAATTGGAACGCTGCTGCTCCCAGCCCTACCTTCGATCGGCGTGCAGTGAAACGAGTGGGCGACTTTGTTCCACGCCTCTGTCACTTGTGTATTCTGCGTGAAGAGCACACGAAAAGACACCGTGGGTATAGAGCTCAAGGCAGAGGCACGACAGTTTTTCCACGTGACGCTGTTTGGTGACAGAGCCAAGCGCTGCACCGACACCTCCAAAAAAAGGAGAGGCAGCAGCAGGCTCCCGCTGAGCCCTGAGCGCCGGTCAAGGGGAGAGCGCAGGCATCACTGCCCCGAGGACCGGCGCGTGCCCAGCGGTCCCACAGAGGTCAGGAAGAGCACGGGAGCTCCCCGGGAGCGCTCAGCTGTCTGCAGGCAGCTGCTTCCAGGCTCCCCTTGCAGCTTCTTCCCAGGCAAGGTCACAGGCCTTTATTTTTAGGCGCAAAGCAGGAGCTGTGCCGGAGCTCCTCGCCCGCACTGAGCTGTGCTCGCGCGGCCCAGCCCCTCACCTGGTTCCCAGGCTTCACCAGGCGCAGAGCGGCTTCAGCGCAAAGGTGAGCTGCCTTGATGACATCAGCTTTACGGCCTGACACGGGGTTTTCCTGGGAGAACGGAAAAATGAAGGCTCTTAGGGGCTAAGTTCTTTTCCCTCTTATTAGCAAGAATGCTGCTCTGGCTGTCTGGAGGTGGAGATTCTGCACCGAACTGAGGTTAGGAGCCCTCCCCTGAGCAGGGCGGGGGGTCTAGGTCAGAGGCAGAAAACTCCTGGCTCCACAGCTTCCCCACTAGTCCCTCCTCTGTTAGAAAAGCAGATGAGTATCGGCCCCAGACACACTGGCACTCCATTACGAGTTTCAGCAGGAACACCCTGGTACGAGCTCACCCCTGTCAAAGCCTGCAAGACGAACGAGACTCTTGGGCAGTCAGAAATAGGGCCTGCAAAAACTTCAATAGATTTCTTTTTTTGGTTTGTTTTTGTTTTCTTTACATCAAGTTGTGCAGTAACAGAAGAAAATCCATTCCAAAGACGCACAGTGCCACCCCCCCAAGACTCCCAAGACTCCAGCTAAGGACTTATTCCACGCCTGCGTGCTGGCTCCGTGCACGTGGCAGCGACTCCTGGCGTGGGAGCGTGGCTCGGTGCCCGGCCACGTGCCACGGTGCCGTGCTTACCAGCACACGCCAGGCCCCTGCGCCGGAATCGGCCCTGGGCGAGGAAAGCTGCTCCAGCTCTGCCCAGGCAGGCAGCAGGGACCAGGTTTTGGGGCCAAGGAACGAGTCACCCCGCTCAGGGTGGCGGAGGCGAGGGCAGCAGGGCGGCGCCGGGCTCCGTGTGCCTCGGCCGGCAGAGGGGGCCGCACCCCAGCCTGCCCAGCCTCCATTTGCATGCTGGGTGCTCCACCCCCCTGCAGCTCACCGCCCTGGGTTTGGTCTGAAGCTGTTTGTAACCTGTTGGAACAGCGTCAGCCCTCATCCTCCAGGTGTCCCAGTGACTTTTAGGAGAGGCACCGTTTCCACACAAGGTCTGTGGTGCCTCTGCAAACGCAGCAGACACCTCTCCAAGGCCCTGTGCTGCTGCCCCGTGGAACCAGACGCACCCAGACGTCACCCTGTGATCTCTCCTTCAGGCTGCACCTACAGGAGACACCACGCCGCTGCGAGCCTACCTTTGAGGCACCTATGACGAAACTGTGTGCTACATTCGCTATGAAGCCGTCAACGTGGACTCCCAAGTCACTGCAACACAAGGAGAGTTAATTACAGGTGGGGCCTAACAGCAAGCTTGACTCAGCTAGCTATTAGATTCTGTAATTAGCCACCTCGAGGAAGTGCTTAACAAGCAAGCAGGATTAAAGAGCAAAGCCCAGGTGCGAGCTCACAGGACACGCAGCCCAGGTGCTTACATTTTGACCAAGTCTCCGTCTTTGAGGATGTAGTCTTGGTCGCTCTTCAAGGGAGAGAAGTGGCAGACGCAGTTGTTGACCGATATACTCGTTGGGAAGGCAATACCTGCGACAGGGATACAGACACGCTCCATGAAGCCCGGCGCAGGCAGCAGACTGCCCAGCGTGAACTGTCACCGAGTTTTGTTTTTTTTTTTTTTTAAAGCAAGGGAAAATGCTCCAGTGCATAACCCTCTGCCAAAAAGCGTGACGAATGCAGCGTGTGGTGCGCTCCCGCCCCGGCCCTCCCTCTGCCAAGGCAACCAAAGAAACAGATCCTCAGCGGCAGGACGCGCCCAGAAGGGACCCCGAGCCTCCAGAACCCATGTCAGTGACACGCTCAAGTGCCACCCAATTTCCACGGCGGCTCCAGACTGAGCGTTAACCACGGGGCGCGTCTGCCTGCAGGGAGGACGTCGCTGTCCAAAGTCACTCTTACTCCAGGCAGCGACGGGGCGCGTCGAAGCAGGACGCGCCGGCTCACTGGTGCGGCTCATGAGCAGGACGAGCAGGATGATTTGGGTTAGGGCTGGCTTTCTGGGGAAAGCAAACCACTTCCTACAATAATTAGCAGTGAGCGGTGCTTTCTGCCCTACCACCCATTTACTCCGGCCCGAGAGGACAAACCCGGCATGCCCCCTGGGGCAGGCCTCACCTTTCTTCATTTCTTTTTCCTTCTTGAAAATCTTGCCCGTCTCCTCCATGATCATGGCATCCCCCTTCTCACACAAGCACAGAACCGACGCTCCCGAGTTCGCTGCTTCGAGCACGGCACGCAGGACCCCTGCGGAGAAGCACAGGCACAGGGCCGTTGGAGGGGAGTCACTGACCAGCACCAGGCTCGGTGCTCACCGCGGCACCGTGAGATCGGTTTCCTTCTGGCAGAGAGGGAATGGGATTCCCGGCTCAGCTTTGCACTGAGGGCTGCAGACGCACAGAAAACCCACTCGGGTCAGTGTTTTGTTTTTGAGGAGCGCTGTTCCCAAGACGCTTCCACAAAGAGCGCGAGCAAGCTGGCCTAGTCCGGGATTTGCACAGGTGAGGCGCTGCAGCCTCACGCCCCGGCCGGCACGCTCCGAGGGCTGTCACCCAGAGAAGCCAAGCAGAAACACTGCTCGCCCACATTCCTTCCGGAGCAGTCAGAGCTACAGGAACAGGTTTGAAAATGACTCGAGAGACGAGACGCACGGCACATCAAAGGCGCGGGGGCACCGCCGCGAGCGCGGGGGACCAGAAGGCCGAGAGGAGGGAGGCAGCAGGCAGCGATGCGGGGCAGCGCCTTGCTCCGCAGAAACGCATCCCTAAGGGAAGGCGTGCTCCACCCCGACACCACGGCTGCGCGCTTGGACGTGGTTTCGGGTCCTGGAAGGTTTCCCCACGGCTCCTCCGCACTCCATGGGCATGCTGCTTCTACAGCAGGCGTCCTGTTGAGTGCCTGTTTGGTGGGAGCTCCTGTGACTGAGGCCATAAATGCTTCAGGAGCGCCCAAGGAGGCGTTCATATGACAAGTTTTCATAATTTGACACTAAGTAAAAACCTGAAGTCTTTCACCTGCACGATGAGTTACATTTGCAGTAGTTTCTGCCACCTTTCCACATGCCACTGATGTTCTGGGGATGTTTTTAAGTAGAGACAAAGCTCAGACATTTAGCAGACGGCAGGACACAGAGATGAAAACGGGAACATTAAAACACCGCGGAAAGGTACGCGGAGAGCTGTACTGTCAGAGCGTTAGAACCGCGGCAAGCTGCTGCCAGCGCAGCGGCACCAGCCCAGGAACGCCTGTGAGGCGTGCCCCGTCCTTCCAGAACACCTCACCTAGGGCACGAGGTGCACTCTGCATCCCCAGGGGTGCACCACTGACAAGAGCCCCCCGTTGTTTGGCCAAGGGGAAGCTGCAGGTGGGCTCGCCCCACGCCGTGCACACAGTGGGCAGCAGAACACAGCCAGCAGGAGGGCTGCGAGCCCAGGGGACCCCGCCACGCAGCTCCAGAGCCCCGGGTCTATCCTGAGTGGGACCCCACATCCCCACGAGGAGAGAGGACCGGGGAAGTGCTGCAGGCAGTGCCCGGAGCAGCGCATGCCTCTCCTGGGGGTCCTGGGGCTGCCCGTGGGGGTGTGCAGACCCCCAGAACAGGTCCAAGAGGATCCGGAGCAGCTGTCACAGCTCTGGAGGGGCAGCGGATGATACAGAAATAAACAGTTAAAAAAGCAGCGGGGAGACGGGCAGGAAGTGACAGGGGGGAGCGAAGTTCCCCGCACGCCGGGCCCGGCCCCGGGGCTCCCGGCTGGGGAACGGCAGCAGCACATCGCTGCCCAGCCCCGGGAGCGCGCCTCGCCCCGGCCACGCTGCC
>VXAV01005779.1:37174-52120 GCA_013399715.1 Alectura lathami | reverse complement strand
TAAGCCTCCTCTGAGAATTTAAAACCTAGATCTGAAAGTGGAAACCTTGCAAAGAGATGGAGAATCAATGAAAAAGGGACAGTTTCCTGCAAGTAAAGATGACTGATATCTTGTTTGTGAAAACACATGCTCACTTCTCTGCTTTCCTCACAAATTCTTAATCATCTAAAAATTATTAAAAAAAAAAAAAAAGAAAGANAAAGAAAGAAAATAAATTTTTATTCTAAGCCTATAGAACAAGCTTATACTAAATATATAGAAACCAGTCTTGTGGATATTTGCAGTGCTAATAGTACACACAGAAGGCGTAATTCCACGACTGATGCAAAAAAAAAACCATACACTACCATCCACGCATGAGTAACCTCCCTTTCATCTGAAATTAATGTATGGAAAGTGCTGTAAGAAGAAAACTGCAATTTGTGATAAAAGAAGAAATTCAGCAGTTAGATGCCAATGGTTTGTCATTTAATCTAACCTTCACACAACAGTTACTTTGTTTTTCATGTCTCAGTTGCTGTTTAAGTCATAATGGCTGGCTAAAAGCTATTTAAGGGGTAGAGAAAAGCCAACTGTTAAAATAGCATTTTGAGGAAAACATGGGAAGAGTGGCTGATGACCTGTGTCAGAATCTGCTGTTTGGAAGGAATCTTTCACGATGAAGGAAGTGTGGATATTTACTGAATATTAATTTGCCCTGTGCCTAACCAGCTAAGCAAAGCTAACTGGGACTTTTTATTGTTCCTCTGACTGAAAAAAAAAAGACAATTAATTATGCCTTTTCCTGAAATGTACCCTACTCCATTTGCCATGTGACCTATTCACCATACACATTTGCAGTTGAATATTTCTACATTTGAATATTGCATGAAAGATAAAGACTAGGGGTTTGTGATTAATTGTGCCGAGAGTTTGATTTACACAGTAGGTTTTCAGTCCTTCCGTGCTTAGGATCTGTCATTCATGCAAGGAACTGACAAAATGATTTCTGTTCATGCCTTATACTCCTGCTTGCCAAACTGCATGACATCCGTGGGTTGGCAGGTAGCTGTTGTCTAGGTATGCTTACCCAATGCCTGTGTCTGTTTTCTGTAGAATTAATGGTTCTTTTTAAAACTATAAGGAGCTCTTTCTAAGTGCTTTACTCTACTGTAGATAAATCCAGCAAAAAACACTCCACATTGGCCTTGAATTGACACAAAGCACACTGCTTGCACCAGTTTAAGTGTGAACCTTTATTTACATCTCTCACCACGGCAGAGAAAACTTTTCATAGATAAGCTGGTGCCTCATGGATCTTCTCCTTCAAAGCAGCCCAGTGGAACCTATCTTCAGTAAACAAGGCAGCCATCAAGAACAAACAGTGTAGGCCAAACCAGCCAGTGATGCAGACCCGTAATGTTCAGCAGGGGCAGCAGCCATGCCTGTTGGAGGACTCTGGGGGATATGGGCTGAGATCCCAGTGCTCCAAAGGATGCTCGTACCTGGGGATACTTGATATAGCTCAGATACAGCTCCAGCATTGCCTCCATCTTAGTCCTAATTTTTCTAAGTCTTAAATTCAAGAGACCACCTGCTCTGGAACAACAGACATAACCTCAGCAGTGGCAAGGCAGTGCATGATAGTAAATGCATGCTCCTTCCTTTTAGCCCTACTTCAGGCAGAGCTTGACATCGGCACATTTCAATAATACTTCTAATGAAGGTAAGGCCTGTCTTCTTGTTTTGAAATATACTGTGGAAATGCAATAGTTAACACTTCACAGGGCATTGTAGGCCTCACTCCTGAAGAAATAGATGTCAGCATAACCAACTGGCTTCAACAGCTCAGCACAAACTATTAACAAAGGAATTAATTATTCTCAGAAAAGCCCCTACTGCCTGGAGCTTCCCTACCTGACTGTCTGGAGCCTCCCTGCATGAGGTAATTCACATTATTGCTCACAGCTGCAATATGCTATAGGCCTGCTTATCTGGTACAGTTTGTCAAAGAGATGGTCGTGCAACCTAAAGTTTTGTAAACCCTGAAACTAACTTCTTTGGCCAGAGCTCACACTGGAATACAGTCTAAATTTTATTTCAGTTATTTCCACAATAGTAAGATGGCAGAGAATTTATCTCTGTGAACCCTAACTCAGTCCACACTTAATAAAGGCCAGGTTTTACAGCTTTCTTTAGGCAAACTTCTTGGTGAAATTTAAGGAACATTTAGCCTAGAGACTATGGGCCATAGGTATCTGATTGGTTTATTCTCAAAATTCTAATTTTCCAGAAAAAAAATAATATCAGTGCAGGCAAATCTGAACTGAAGTAATAAAATACCCATTTTTGTTTCTTTGGGCCCTGAAGTTGTATGTCATGATTCAAGGTTACTCCAGCATTAAAAAAAAAAAAAAAAAAAGTTTGTCAGCAAATATGGATACAGTTTTATATGTGTCATTAAAGTGATTGTATGGTAATGAACTAAGACACCACAATTCTGTATTATATTTTATGTCTGGTTGTCTGCAAGTGGTTACTTATTTAAAAGAAAATGAAGATGCCTTCCACTGGCATGGCCTAATAAACCTTCTCTGCTTACTGACAGTTTGGTTTTGGATGGTTAAGAAAAAAAAAATCAGCAGACCTGCTGCTTTGCCTTTCTTCTGCCTTTCCTTTTTGTAGTAAGAGAAAGAGGCTAAATCTAACCTGGTGTTCATAAAACACTCACACAGCCCAATGGGAATTGCATACTTCCAGAAAAGCATCTGTGGCACAGCAAAAACTGGGACTGTCTTCTAACATGTGTGCTTCCTTCGCGAGTGATCCTTACGCCAGAGTTGTCAGTCAGAGTATTTCAGCCCCTGTGGGAACACCTGATTTCCCACCACTAATGCACTGCTATCCAGCAACCCTGAAAATTTCCATTCACTAAACAGCAGCAAAGCTCCATTATTTTCCTCTTTGTTCTTGTTATAAAAATGTATCTCACATATGGCGTGGGAGGGAAATGCTACAGAGTGCATTTAGAGGACATACATTGGTGAATTAGAATTGGTACTGAAAGAACATTTTAAAAGTCACTGAAAACAGAACAAACCTCTATCAAGTAATGCATTAGATATTAATCTGATTTAATTCAAACACATGAATTTTAATAGTCACAACTGTAGACAAAATATTATTTATCTTAAAATTTTGTTTCTGTAACCACAGTTAGCAAGGTGGTTTCTTCTTGATTTTCTGTTTTATCAGCATCTGGCCTCCACTTTGATTACCAAGTTTTTTCACATGCTACAAAAAAGACTCATAATGTTTGTAAGGTTTGTCCAGCCAGCTGCTTCTTCCTATGTGGGCTGCCATTTAGAACACACAACTGAGCAGGTATCAGTGAGATATCTTTACTTTCAGTGAGACCTTGTTCTACTTTCTGCCATCGGTACACAGCCGTAAAATCAGAACCAGACCAACTAGTGTTAAAATAAGTGTTTTTTCTTTTTTTTTGGTTTTTTTTTTTTTTTCCTAATCTGATGCAAAAAAAAAGTTAGGAAAGATTTTTGAAAATTCACTCGAAGATAAAATGAACTAGTAACAATATACAGGATACTCCACAGGGCTGTTATTTCTGTGGATGAGAAATTCATAGGATAGCCTTCCGATCAGCAAAGTAGAATGAGAATAAAAATACATCACTAAAAATGCAAAGTCCTTTAAATACTCATACATACCAGCTGCATGTCTAGACATTATGTTCCTGTGATTTTGAATACAAAGCAAAGCTTTCCTCACTAAAGGGTTGTCCTTGAATACGAAATAGGCATGGCTTTCCTTTTGACATTGACCTGCCATACCTGAAAATTATGTTGTATTCAACAAAAAAAATACAAAAGGTATTTTTTGACTTTTGTCAGAGATGACAGATGGAAAATTTCTCTTTGCACATTTTTTTATTTCATGTGCTGCTCTTTGGTTTTTATTTTTTTTTTTAGGCTCTCTTGCTAATGCTTTGAGTGTTGGAAGTCTTCACTTTGTACAAGAAAATGCCTGAATCATCTGCTATTTTCTCTTATCTTGACAGTTTCCAAAGAATGGCAGGTATCTTTCAAGTTTCTATGTATGTGAAGGCCAAACAATTCTGAGTCTCCTAAAGGTCATTCCTACCGTGCATGCTGTATTGCCCCTGATTATTCTGAAGATTTAATTCAGACAAAAGAAAAGCTTATAATGCTCTATCTAGTTCTGCTTGAAATGATGCCTTAGCTGTAGCCATTCCCCTTCAAAAATCAACAGGAGACTCCGGATCTTTCTCCAGGGACAGGCCCCTCACTCATCCTCTAAAAGGCAGCCTCATACCTGCAGAAAGGTATTCCTGTAACATATTCGTGTGTTCCTCTTTCAGAGTATGTTCCCACTTCTGTTTGCATTATGATGAACTTGTGAGGCCGAGTCCTTCTCTACAGCATCTGTTGGAGCTAGAGAATGGAGGTGGGAAGAAAACTTGTGACCACACAGCAGTCCTGTAAAAGGCAGAGTCTAAGACACGTCAGACGAACTGACTAAGCAAAACAGAGGGGCTTCTTTTCGCTTTTAGACTAGCATTTTCTATTCTCCAATCAGTACAAAAGAGTGGGAAACTGAAGGATGAGTCTTCAACTGAAAAACTGTGGTTAGGACCACGTGGTTAACCCTGCTATGAGAAGTGTCAGTTTAGAGGAGAAGAAGAACAGCTGCTAACTTAAAAGGAATGCAGTGACAGGAGTGATTGACACTCTCTCAGGTCTGTGCTCTCACTTGGGTTGAGAACTGTCCTCTGGAGAAAAGAGAAGATTTGTCTCTGTGTGGATGACTGAGCTTTGAGAAAAGGGCATGTCTCAAATATTAAATGTGTGTGCCTCCCTGACCCCAGCCGTATTGCTGTAAAGACGGAAATTCAGATGACAATGGTTATTCCTGTAGATATTCCTGGATTATGGTGACTCAAGAAAAAGGTAAAACCCTTGCTGCAGCATCAGATGGAAAATAATCCTGGATCCCAAAAAGACCTTTTGCCCTGTAAATCCATGGGCAATTACTCTTTTGCTGGAAGAAGAATCAGGTCTGTTTGTTTGCTTGATTGCTTGCTTGCTTGTTTTCTCTATTCTTCCACCATAGGCAGCCTGGAGGCTCTCCAACCATATGTAGGGCTACATTCACTACCACTAGAGACTGGTGCTACTTGGAGACAGGCTTTTTAAAAGAATCTAGAATAGAGGAAGCAGGAAAAGGTAAGCGACTGCTCAGAATCCAGCCTGCAAAGAAATACCTCTTTAAATAAGCTGTAAGAACAGAGTGCATATTCTATGTCACAGATAAAATGAATGGGTAAAATAGGTGTGAGGCTGCCCGCCTTATTTCTTCTACAGCTTAAAAAAACTAGCTCAAAGATTGTTCCTATGCATAAGAGTAATGCATCTCAGAGAATATTCTGTTGTCTGCAATGTGCTTGCTGGTTTTAAGTCCCAATATGACAATACTTTAAAATACTGAAATATTTTCTTCATGGAAAAATTAACAATTTACTGCAAAACCCGTTGTTCTGCTTAAGCAGTCATGCATTAAATTAAACACTTCATAAATCTATTTAGGTTCACATGCAACACATACAGGAGAGATGTCTTAGCTTTTAACATCTTAATGTTAAGATGTAATTATAACACATACATTTGGCATAGTAGAAAAGAAATTTTTATAGGTTTGTTTCTGTATTTCCCAATTAATATCTGTGTATCCAGCCCTCCTCCTTCCCTACTCAGACATCTCCCCCAAAGTTATTCTAAATTTCCAGATACCTCAGTCATTTCAAACAGCTGCCGTTTTCGGTGTCACACACCTAAAACAGATGTGTCCTTTAACCACCAAGGCCCAGGAGAAGCAAGGTGGGAGCCCTGGTCAGCTCTGGGCGTGCACGTGTGCATGTGCAATAGTTTGCACTCTGCACCAGCAGCTGGTCCTGGGGGCTCGTGTGTCCAGGTGCCAGCACCTGGGGACTGTGACTGAGGGCAGCTACTGAGCAGATGGAGCCCAGATGCGAGGGGACTCACCTTGTAAATGAGTAAAAACATAGGTGTATCCTCCTCCCTGGTGGACCTCTCAGCTCAGAGAGGGGAACAGGATGAGGCCATTGGTGCTGTACTTGTGTGAGTGCTCTGAATGTCTGCCTGTAATCTGTGTGGCTGGCCATGCATGTGTGTGCTGCATATGTGTAATCTCTGTGCATGTGCCTATTGAGAGCACACCTTCAGCCATCCTGCTGGTCTGACCTGGGGGCATGGAGTTGCAGCAGCCTCACTTCTCTTGGGCTGTCAGATCCAGCATTATGTGTTTCATAGAATGGCTTGGGTTGGAAGGGACCTCAAGGATCATCTAGTTCCAACTCCCCAGTTTTGCTTCAACCGATGGCACTGTTGTGGTATCCATATCTGAATCTACCTCTGACTTGCTGGCAGTGTTATCAACCAGTATGAGGTTTTAATAAAGAAACCTGTATACATTCTAGGCTATGGTATGTAACTGGATACATTATCCATCCATGCACGTTATCTATCCTTTCAGTAATGGCAAGCAATGCTACATGTCTCAAGCTTTAAACACCCTACTTGATTTGATTTTTAAATATATGTTGAAGGACTAGTGCATAGTACTCAGTGAAAGCACCGAAGGACTGCAAGGCAGTAACTTTTTTGGAAATTTCAAAGGCTTCTACAAATAGCACAGATAGTGAGTCAGAGACAGAATGAAGGGACATCTATAAACAAATGGCTTGATTCACTCATATGCTATCCTGAGATTCACATGGAAAACACACTGAAAAAGAACTTACCTGATTCTCCAATTATGACTTCTCTCATACAAAGTCACTGAGTAACTCCTACCCATGACTTATGAGATTTTATGCAAGATAGTACTACTGCTTAGGCATGGGATTTCAGAGGTAATCACCACTATATGTCATCCCATTACAGCCCCTCCCAATCAGTAAAACTCAAAATATCGAATACTTTTAGTCCCCTGACTTTCAGGAATTTCAGAAAGTATTTGAGCTATCCTGTGTTTAGCCTTTTCAGGAAAAACAAACAAACAATGTCTAGCCTTTTCAGGAAAAACAAACAAACAAAAACATCTGGAGGAACCAAATTAGTTCATGAAGAACAGCATATGAAGGTTAAGATCTGCTGACAGATTAGGTAACTGAGTTTTAAGCCTGGCCTAACTACCTGAAGAGTCAGTGGCAAGTGAGCTGGAGAAGACAGAAGGGGGATTTGTACATACCAAACGCTTCTCTTTTCAGCAATCCTGATCTGAAGAAGAAGACTTCTGATATCTCCTGGAAATGCATTAGAGGGGACCCCTAAGTCCTTTCATTGAATTAAGCTACTCATCTTCAGTTGTCTGTGACAACCATCATCTGTTTATGCAAGCCAAAGTTGTCTGATACATTCTTAAATTTTGAGCAAGATATCTTTCTTCAGCTAACTACAACTCTACTCACACCAATTATGAACTGCACAGTATTTTGTTTCTAATGTGGACAATGAAACAAAATATCTGAACATTCGAATATTGTACAAACTAGTTAATTTAAAAGTAGATGTAAAGATACAGCAACAGAACACCTTTTCTTTGCCAACACCAAACAGTTTATTTTTGAAATATTCTAATTTTTTTCTGTTAGAAGTTTTTTTGCAAGCTGGGTACACATACATTAGCAAACCAAATTACTGAAGGACCTTGCTTTGTATCTATGCTTGGGGTCCTGCAAAACACACTAGCATGCCCAGTTAGTATAATCCAAGCAGCTTCCCCACACACACAAACACGACCTAGAAGATACCCCGTGCAAAGACGATGTGACATGCCCAGCACCTGGCTGTTGTCTTACACAAGGTGTGGGCCTAAAACATTCACAGAGGGTGAATTTCATTGCTGATCTGAACATAATGCCCTGGAACACACAGAACTGCAACAAGTCAGATACTATAAAGTATAGTTTTTAGGGCATCCGCAATAATTTTTAATAGCTAGTTCTGTAGTTAAGCATATGCAATTTTGATACCCTCTTTGTGAATAAGAACAACACTAATTAGTTCATGAAAGTAGGTATTTAATTATTTATATGTTTCTGAATTGCAAATTTTTTTATGGAAATTAACACCATCCTAAACATTAAGCAAAATATTTTCAGCTAAGAGAACAACATGTTTTTGTTTCTTCTGTGTCTCTGATTCCCTGCCAA
Organism: Alectura lathami; assembly: GCA_013399715.1. Taxonomy (NCBI): domain Eukaryota; kingdom Metazoa; phylum Chordata; class Aves; order Galliformes; family Megapodiidae; genus Alectura; species Alectura lathami. The sequence continues at coordinate 43,869 of VXAV01005779.1, read as the reverse complement.
CTTTAACTTTTGTTTAACGTCTGAAAGTATTGCATTACTTTGATATGCACACACTGAGGACAAAAATTTTCCCATGCAAAAGAAACTAAACCAGTAAACTCAGCTAGTTTTTCAAATAAAGATTTGACAAATTTGAAATTGCAGACTAGCCATTTTGCTAGACCTATTTATAGCTAAAAGTTAGGATTTCACTACAGTAAGCTTGAAACCATATTTCTCCTAGGTGAGTAGTTCCCCATCTTATTAGTTCAGTTTTAATAATTTAATGTTGAAGATTTGTTTTCCCATATAAAATATAAGATTATTATTAGCTGCACAGTTTAATTATTTTCATTTTCTGACGAATTCAAAATTGCAGTTTCAACACTGTTCTAATGTACTTTGAAACTTATAAAAGTTTGCAGGTGCTTGCACCTATTGCTTTTTAGATTTGTGTCCCAAAAAGCTGCATGATATAGTGAGTAATGTCTGAACAGATGGATTTTCAGCTCCATAGCAATAGCTGGAAATCTGAAGCAGAGTAGGGCAGGGATATATTATTGTTTTCCCTTTATCAGCCTTAGTAACACCATCTGGCTTTCAATTACGGAACTGCAACAAAGCCTATTTTCTCTTTATCACCATCTGGTACCTTACAGTCAGGCAACAGAGTCACATGACAAATTTAACTGAGGGTTTTGAGAACTTCATCCACTGCATCTTGTAAGGTAAAAACAAGCTGAAGGGCTGCATATGGAGTACTAAATTAAGAAGCGTAAGGTTACAGGCACTGGAACGTGATCAGCTTCATGGCGCAAATGCTGGGAAATGGCCTGGTATGGTCTGGCTCAACTAACGATCTCCCGGATGACTTCTGGGACCACCCAGCACATGGATGTGGCCACTTGTGTTTGGAGGCTCTGAGGGTTTGGCAGCGTGGCCTGACCATTATAGCTGACGTCCAGGCCACCAAATGGCCCCAAGAACTACTTAATTCACTAGCATAGGAGTCCTGCTGCTTGGGAAGAGCGATGCTGTTGTTCCTACCCATCCAAAGCACATGGCAATGCCACCAGATCGCGACAGCGATTACCCACAGATACAAGCTTTCGGCTTTCTGCTGTCTACAGTTGCTCTACATGGGATTATTATGTAACACACCTTTTTTTTTTTTTTTTTTAAATATATATTTTCTATCCCTTGTGTGAAGAATCTTGATGCTGGTAGAACTAGTTCTGCGTTAGAGAAAGTATTCTGAATATGTGCTGCTTTTCTCAAAATTAATAGCTCCAGAAATAATTGGTGAAATACAGTAAATACATGGACACTCAGATGAACTTACGTTAGTTCCAGCTATCACTAGGAAGAAATCATGCTTATTCATTTTATTACAGCGTGTGTAAATTCTTGTGATAAGCCTTTGTTTCTACCATATAGTAAATCTCGGCTCAGGTATTTATCAGCCGCTATCACAGTTGAGACACACAGTTCTCAATGCATGTTTTATTATTTTACGTTCACAGCATAGTTTCTTACATGTAGTTCATATTCTTCAGATTGCACAATTACATTTTAATCACAGGTACTGATAGGTTATCAAATGACTGTATCAAGGTAGAAAACTCAACAGAGGATGTTGAATAAATGTTGGAAGTAATGATACATATGACTGTGCTTACAGTGCCGAACTAAACTACCTAACATTCCATGACGTTTTACATTAGTCCTTGTCTGCCAATAAAATTATTCTTCCTGCTTTACAACTATGTAGAATCACAGAATCATAGAATGTCTTGGTTGGAAGGGATCTCAGAGATCATCTAGTTCCAACCCCCCTGCCGTGGACAGGGCTGCCAGCCAGTAGCTCACTGGATCAAACTGCCCAGGAACCCATCCAGCCTGGCCCTGCACACATACATGTAGACAGTATGCTGTTCACATGAAGCATATGATTTACATGTATGACACCACTGGAAGTTTAGTGAAATCAGACATAAATAATATTTCACTATTCAGAGCAGCTGTTGAACAACAGTGATAGCAATATTCTGTCCCTTAGAAACATATAAGTGTTCAGTGGCTGGCCTTTGAAACCACTGAGAGAAAACACTAATTTTGAAAATGTATGTTGGGTTCACCCGTGAGGGACTCCTATTTTACACTGGTAAATTACATTCTCTTAATTCCATTGACATTATATGTTTTACAGAAATTGAAGTAAAGCAGCACTGCGTAAAATCCAGGAAATGGCATCTTAAGAAAATGATAAGCTAGCTTCTTTTCAGCTATATTTTCTATGATTTTGATTTAAGAACAGCTCAGTGCTTTTCTCAGTGTTCTACCTCCAACGTACATGTAAACCTTAAATAAAATGGAAGGGAATAATGCCCCTCTATGTCTATCATGTATCATATAAACAGGTGGACAGGGATACACCACAGCTTTTATTTCCTCACTTTCTGAGAGTTTACACTTGCTATGGGCCTGCTTCCAGACAAATAAAGAAAATGTGAGTATTTAAGGACAGAAGCAATGTACCTTTTTGGTATAGACAGAGATGCATTTAATCCTAGACATTCTGATTTTGGAAGTGAAAAAAAATGCTCAGCACCCAGCCTTTAGGAACTGGATGTGTAGTAAACGAGCATTATTTTTTTTTCACTAGCTTTTTTGCAGGTATTTAAGAGGAACTGCTTATGCTCCAGAATTATTTGGTCTCCTATAAAAACTAAAAATAAAATTTCTGGTTTGTAGTTCCTAAATACATTATTCATGGTTGCTGAATATTGTTTAATAAAACCAGGACACTTCATAGCTGATTAAAACCATGGTGAAACATTCAGCTCTGAGACGAAAATAGCTAAAGAGAGTATTTACTGGGTCTGAATTTATTGTCAGGAATTATGGATCCATACAAAACCATTTTATGAAATCTTTCTTCACTGAGTGAGAGGTTGGGGTGAGGGGCTTGAGTACTATGCCGCAACCTCGTATGGCCAGAAAGAACCCTGAGATTCCCACTGGGGAATTACTGGGACCAGCAGACCCCATGCAGATCGGCATTATTTTGGTAAACACCATGATCTATGCCCACACGTATGTGCGGGTGCTCATTCCCAAGCTGCGTGAGCTTGACACTAAATTCTAGATTTTATCACAAAAATGCAGGTCCTTTTCATGCAGCAGTTGTACCTTCTGCATGAGTCCTTTTCCCATTCTGCGGAACAAGAACGCCATGTCTGGCACAGATGGCAACTGACCAGGTCTGCTAGGCAATGCATCCCGTTAACAGCCAAGGAGCTGTGCTGCACCACTGCACTCACCCCGGGGGTCAGGGGGTGTCACCCCTGTACGCTGACTTCAGTCCACATGCACGGAAGGAAGCAGGGTCTCATTTACATCCAGTGACTGGCTTACATTGCAGCAGAACACTGGTTAATTCCGTGTGAATTATTCCTCAACTGTTAAATGAGAGGGAGTATACATAAAAGCAGGTTGACTAGGAAAGCATTAAACATAGACTAAAAATGGTGGCAATGTAAAAAGTATGATACAGATAACTGATCTTTGAGTTCCAACGTCATTTTTTGAATTTTCTTTCAGGGTTTTAAATAATTTTACATCATAAAAGTAGTCTTAATTTTTCAAAACATTATTATTTTTTCACAAGAAATTGTATAACATATATAAAGTTTCATCGTTTTAAACTATATTTTCAAAATTTTTTAAAATGTAAGTTTTTATTTGCTCTAGTGCCAAAAGTACTTTATATTTCCATAAAGTTTATGGCAACTTTATACCATATGCTGATATGCATGTGTGGGTGCTAAACTCTTGTTTTCTTTTTGTTTATAGATAGAGACACATTTTATGGTAAGCTCCAAATTGTGATTCAGCCCATGATTTCATTCTACCTTGATGCCAAATACATCGCTAACAACTGGGGCAAAGAAACATGAGAACAACACAGTGAGCCCAACTCATCAGAGATTTATATAGGATAAGTGTTTTTATAAATATGCAAGTGCTTACTGTAGGTACTCATAACAAAAAGAAAGACATCTAGAAGTTTGAGTTCTTGCTACAGAAACATCAGAGTGCCAGAACAGTGCTTGGAAGAAGTGTTTACAAGACGATTAAACATAGCAAATGTGGTTTTGGTACATGTAATATTCCTTGCTAATGGCTGGTAATTTTAAGATTGTTTGTTAATTTCATTTGCTTTGAAGACATGCTGTAATCTTCACTTACAATACAGTGGAAGGTAAATGCGTAATCATTTTTATTTCTATAGGAACAACGTTTTCAGAGTTAATTTCAAAGTATGTACAGTTGTGGTCTTCCTTTAGAGTGGATTTCCTTCCTTTTCCAGAACTTACAGCAAAAAGGATGTACACTGCCCTTTCAAAAGCTCTTTTCAATTAAAGAGCTAATGGAATCTTTTAAAAATGCTTTTAGAGTGTGTTATGTACATAATCCCCCTGAGCAAAAGGAGAGCCTCACCGGCTTCGATTTTTATACGGAGCCCTGACTGAATGAACGGCCAGCAACACTGGAACATTTGGCTTCTTGTTGCGCATTGTGGTTCCAGCTCTTCAGAAAGCCAAATATGTACAGCTGAAAGGAGATGGCAGACTCTTCAGTAGCTGCAGGACGGTTCGGTATCTTACTGCAGAAGCTTTCTTTGTGATTCACAAAATATGTATAATGCATTGAACTGGTTACCACAACTGGGATTTGGCTGATGAGATGCAGGAGAGTTCTTAAGTTTTTCTACTGCTTTATCTTTTGATAAAGTTCCCTTTGGTGATCCACTCTCCTTGAGTTTCAGTCTCTGATGCAAAGTTTAAGAGACATTTATTTTTCAAATTTCACATAAAGCATTTTCCTTTTTTCAAAAACAATCCTGACCAGCAAAGAGATAGCCTTTGTTATTTTACTATTTTTAGTTCGCAGTAATTCAGCATCTGTGTAGCTATGCTGCTTTATCTCCCACTTAGAGGAACACTCATGAGGTGGCAGTATCCAGGAGAGACTCCCATTTATCTTGTTGTCAGTACACTTCTTGGAGTAGATGGAGTACTTTATCTTGCTGTTTATAAACCTTCAGAAAAATTACACTTAACTGGCAAATTTCAGATACTTCTATATGCAGTGTAAAATTTCCAGCAGGTATGAAAACATCAGTGTAATTTCCTCTGAACAGCGATCTCTTTGTATTACTAGCACTTGATAGAAACTGCAGCAATGCTTGTCTAACTTTTTTTTTTTTTTTTTTTTTTTTTTTTTTTTTAACAAACACAACATCTGTGTCCCGGTGGTAACTAACAGCTGTGGCAGGTTTGGGCACTAATTTGAGAAAACTTACAGGAACCTTGTGCCACCTGGGTGTACAGCACTTTCTAAAAACAGGTTCACTTCAAAAGAGCCAATGAGACAACTACTTTTGAAACTAAAAGTCCACAATAGGGAGTTTATGATATGAAAACAGTTTTACCAGATATTGCCCATTGCTAGTTCTTCTCCAGACTTTACAAGAATCCTCAGTCATTTTGTGTTATTCTTTCACATTGTTTCTCTCCTGCTCAAAGGTACTGCAGAAAGCACACTGTAAGCCACCGTTCTCCCATGTGGATGGCATGCAGTTTTGGACTACCCGTGCCACCTTTTATCAGTGTGCGCATTACACATATAACAGCACTGCCAGACACAGAGCAAAGCTCAAAATACTGCTCTTTAGCTTCTTAGTTAGCAACAGCCAAAGGTGGCTGGTTGCTCTTCTTTGGTAGTAGCATTACTATTTGGGCAGCTTCTGCCAGATGTGGAGACAAAACAAGTCTTGATAGCAGTGAATTTAATACAGAAGACGACTTCACAAGTTGAAGGGAAAAGCTTCTGCTGCAAGAAAAAGTTTTCTTATCTCTGAGGTATGGCTATCAGGGCTACTACTAGGGGCCTTCAAGAACAAGACTGGAATAAAAGAACAGAGAACTGTGTCTCATTCCTGTTAGCTTCCTTTATTCTCAGGCTTCCATTGTCCTCAACAGAACTTGTGCCTGTGTTTGAAAGAACGCAGGGATGTCTATTTTCATTTACCTCCTGCTCTGCCATGTGAGAAAAAGATATGCAAATCATGCTTGTGCACACATTTGTACATGTGCAAAAGGCAGCGCATCAGAAAAAAAGACCAATTCACATTTATCAATCAATTGTAACTTCCCCAGCAGTGCTCACTGTCGAGAGAAATTCTGTGTATGTGCCTATTTTTCTTCAGTTTTATAATCTGCATGTTGCTGAGGATCACAGTTCCTTGCCAGGTTGGCATGCACAAGCGTGAGATCTACTAGTGGTTAAGAAAGAGATGATTATTTAACTGGCATTGCTGCTCCTGAATTACTCGATAGGAACCTGCCACTCCACACCCTCCTTTTCAAAATGTGCAAAATGGAACTATTTCTAAGTGTGCAGAAAAGGGCAGAAAACAGGGATCCGAGCTCCGGAAACTATGCACTTCTCCCAAAGCAGGCAGCCACTTGAGCGGCAACAGCCTTTACAGCACCAACTGCAAGCCAAGCAGGCTGCCAGGGGCACCGCGACGCCGCCGGAGCACCGACGTGGCCTCCGCGCTCTTCGTGGCCCGATCCCAGGCACCTCGGCCACGGCCACCTGCGGGACACGGGCGGAGGGCGACGCTCCCCACCGCGTCCTGCCAGCCC
>VXAV01005779.1:21991-32001 GCA_013399715.1 Alectura lathami | reverse complement strand
AAAAAAAAAAAAAAAAAAAAAAAAGCCAACCATGCATCTTCCTAAAACAATTATTCAACTGGAGACAATTTCTTTTAAACTGCAACAAAATAACAAGTATCCCATGAAACTGTGGCATGATATCTTCCATATGGATAGTGTACATTTTACACATTTGAAATTCTACTTTTTAAAAGTTGCATTTTTTCTGTTATTCATGTTTGATGATTGAGAGCAAGCAGTGAAAGCACAAGCTCAGGTTACAGGGTCTTAACAGGGAGACAAAAAATATCAATGGTTTTGAGTATGCCTGTCTTCAGTGCTGAAAACCTGTTACAGTCACAGAGATAAGGCAAAGGCCATCCTCTGCAGACACAGAGCTAACTGTCCCTGAGCCCGGGCTGTATGGCAAATAGGATTTCACTGGGGTTCTTTCTCTGTATGTTCCTTTCTCTGATGGATTTGTTGCAACTGAGTGAGATAGGGGGTATCACACAGCTAAGAGAAATCAAATACATTGACCCAAGCAGTGGCCCAATTGCCATCCTCAGTCCTCTTTCCAATTTCTAATTAGTCTTTCCTCCTGTTATGTCCTTTACTTTAGCTTGTGTATGATGATACAACATTAATTTTTCAGCTCTGGTTTTCGTCTCCTGACCACTGTGCCGCGTAAACTGCATTAGAAGTTTGGATTTCGTGAAGTCCTCGTGGGTCAGCGGATACTGGCCATGATCTTTTAAGGAAAAGCTCAGTTTGGCTGTTTCAGAGTTTTGTTTCCCGCAGAGCAAAGAGGTTTACTTTCCCTGTGAGAAGCTGCCAAGTGGGCTGCCCTTCAAGGTGCACGTGGGCTTCAGCAGTGCGATTCTCCGACGGCTGGCCCAGCCCCAGCAGCCTATTAGCACCACGCTGTTCCTGCCTCGCAGGGCAGCCGTTCCTCCCAGCAGCAGCAGGCTGCCAAGGAGTTTGATCAGGCTGATCAAACAGCCCGTCAGGAATCGCAGAGGGTTTTCCTAGGGTTTCAGTTCTGCTGGAGTGTCCAGCTCAAGCTATGTAGTTACAATGTACAGATCGGTGTGTGGTTACAGAGCAACAGTGTTTCTTCTTAGTGTGAATTCGATTTTCTTGCTTCTTTGTTGTGCTTTGTTGAACTTTGTGAGCTCAGCCTGCTTTGAGTCCTGGTGCAGGCCCCCATCAGGTTGCGTTTGGACATGGTTAATGGGTTGTGTTAGTGTCTCTCCCTGAATGTAGTAAAGTTCTTTTGCTGCATCATGTAGTGAAGCTCTATTAAAGGCAACGGGACTACATTAATTTGTTACAGTAGTGGATAAGAAAGTTTTAAACATTGTTAGTGGGCTACATGTTTAAAACACTTTCTTCAGGGAGGCTGCTTACTTTTTGAGGATATTTGCAGTTGCAGCTATCTGATGGGAAATAGCAGTGAATGTCTTTTCATTCCAGTAACTCTAGTTTCAGTTTATTAGAGCAGTAGTTCACTCTGTTGATAGATCCATGGAAGTATGAATGTCTGCAAACCCATAATTATGTCAGGAACTAANCAAAGAAAAGCAGAATAAAGTGTTATAATTCAGTGTTTTTTTTTTTTTTTTTTTTTTTTTTTTTTTCACTGAAGTAATATGTTACAGCAATGAAGAAAAATGATATTGGTACAGCTTAGATCTTTGAAAGAGGTAAGAATATTGAGAATCTTAAATTATTTTGAAACATAAGTTCTCAAGGTTTATCAAAGTGTTTAGGTAATTCTCAACCCAGTGTGGTTTGAATGAGCACCCATATCTTAGAGATGTGTAAATATATATATATATATATTTATATAGATATACATCAGATCTGTAGGCACTCTTAAGTAAATTGTCAGTGCCATGAGTCAGGAGGCTGTTGGAAGGATTTGCAGTCTCCCTGGGAAGTAGTGGTTGGGACCTCTGGTTACCCAGGTGGCCTGACTGGGTTATGATGACCACAGCTAACGCTGGGAGAGAGAAAAGAGAAACAAGCTCCTTGGGAAGAAGAAATTCTGCTTCTGCTTAGGTCTTGGAGAAGAGCAGAGATTTCAGGACTATGAGACTTTGCCACTGAGTCATCTGCGACCTCAGCTGGGCCATAGCACAGGTGGCAGCCCCATTAAAGAGGGGTAGGACTTGTTTGCTGCTTGTGACAAAATCTCACATTTCTGAAAGGGAAAGAGTAAGGGAAGCTGAAGCAGGAATGAAGCTGTCAGTCAGTGTGTCTGTGAGTGAGAAAGTCAGCCAAGCTGTGACCTCTCAGCATCTCCATGGCTGACCATTACTGAAAGAAATGAGCTGCACTTAGCTTTCACAATGATGACAGTTCTTTAGGCGTAACAGTAACTGTCCTGACAGGAGGGACTGTGTTCTAATTCCTGCCAAGGGTGTTCAGAAGAGTAAACATTCATCTGTAAGGACCATCTTGGATTACAAAACCTGCTTTAGAGGTTCCTCTGAATTTTTCCAGTGCTACATTGTAGCTATTCAGGCTAGGGTAAATGTGTAGAAGAAAAGACTGCATTTATAATTTTATTGAGTAGAACCAATAGTGTTCACCAGTAGTAATTGTGGTAGCTTTCTGATTTGAAATACATGTAAAAATTAATGTTAATAATAATGTGAGTCTGGAGGAACTGATGAGAAATTGATTGTGTTCAGACAAGTATATGAGGTACTCTAGAAGAATAAGCAGAATTCTGCTTTTGTTTATTGTCAGTGTATGGTTTTGGAGTCCTTTTAATTGACATCTTATTTTTGGAATGCTGAGTGTGACCAAGGAGATGAGAAAATACCTGTCTCATGACAGCTTTTAACTGCTTCTCCACATGAGCTGGCGCACTTTGCTATGCAAAAGAGGCATGTGGTCTAGAGACAAACGTGAAGACAGAAAATGTTAACTAAGCCCGTTTTGGTTAGCAGAGGCCTTCAAAGAGCTGTTGGGCCACTTTAACATGGCAAAAAAAGTTTCTCCGTGTTCCCAGTGTGTGCAGACCCTAGTGCAAACAAGAACTGATTCCAATCTGGAATTGATTGTGTTTGCTATATTAGGATATAAAGTGTGCAAGTAGATTAAAAAAAAAAAAAAAAAAAAAAGTTTAAAATACATAAAATCCTTGTTACTCTTGCCTCCACAGAGGTAGGGAGGAAGTGGTTATTCACCCTGGAGTTTCTACAAGGTAGCAAAGGCACATACCGAGATGCATAGCGTCATGCAGATGGAGAGACAAAGCTGCAGTAAACCACAGGGGTGTAATAGCTTGTTTCCAGGAGTTCTGAAGGAGATACATGGCTGTGCACCTGGGCAACTTCTAAATCTGTCATTTATTTTTAAATACTATGTCTGACCTGGGGCATAGCCAACTATGGGGAAGAAAAATGATGTCAGGAACTAATAGTAGGTTGAAACTCAACGAAGTAATTGAGAAAAATAAATTGTCAACAACATCCAGAAGAGCATGTTAGGAAGATGTAAGACGTGATCGCTTTAAGGAGGCAAATTGTTCTGTGATTCTGCTCCTCCTTCTCAAACCCAGCATGGCTTGAAGTCAGTGTACAGTTGCCATCTTACTATCAAACACTTCTCTTATTGAGAACGTGTTCCTTCAAACTGTTCATAATCAAGCTGTTCAAACGTTTTGATGAACAGTCTGTCTGGAAAGTGTGAAGGGTTGAAGTTATATGTGTGTTTGGAAAAATTATATCTTCTGAAGAAATAGATATAATTCCTACTTTGATGTTGAGGAAGCTGAGTACTGGGCACTGTTACACTTTGGGGACTACAAAATAAGTCATCAGATATCTCCTGTCACGCAATTACAGATACTAAGACAAGCTAAAATGGTTTGTACTTAAAAATAAAATAAAGGAGGATACAAAAAATTTACTTCAATCTGTTTCGGTAATTGTTTTGGACTTTCCCTAATGTGAATAGTTTTTACATTGAGATTAACTTGCTAAAGCTTTGGAATGGAAAAGGTAGGGATATGGTGAGAGTATTTAATATTACATATTCTGGTTTCTATGATTTTGTGTTTCCCATTAGACAAACAAAAGTCATTTGACAGAAAAAGAAAATTTGAATTACAAAATATTTTAAAATTAATAATACATTAACCAAACTTTATAGAAGAGTTTGTGAAGAGTTTCTGCCTTCTAAAACTTTAGAGGTAGTTTATCCAAGAGTACTTTTTCTTTTTAATGCAACAGAAGAGCAAAGCAAAACAAACAAACAAACAAAAAACCTAAGAATGTGTCCTCTGAATACCATTAAAAATCTGCATTACATAATACTGTACAATTTCTTGCATGTGTAGTGGCTCTAGCTGTCCCTCTTGGGCTTTAGCTGTTCTTCTGAAACGACTTGCGTTGCTCAATGGGAAGGGCATCAGGCTCTAAGGGCCATCAGTTTGGTTGTTGCTGTATTGGTTACTGCATTACTAACCACCTTGACTTGCATGGTGGTTTGACCATCCAATGCTAATCTTCCTTTGTTGTCTTCCTTTGCCACGTGGATAGACGTGCTGTCTGTATACATAAATTGGCATCCAGCAATAGTCATGTAGTATGCTGTATCAACACATAACTGTGATATTAAATAAAAAATTATCCAGTTTACCATTTTTACTTCTGCTTAGTAAACCTAGAAAATTTGATTTTACTTTAAAGCAGCTGGTTGGTTCTTCTTGAGATTCTCTGTTTCATGTAAATGTAGGTCAGATAAGTGCTGAAGAAAAGAGATTATGATCAGATTTGACAGCTACCAGCCACCAACAGTTCACTGCATGTTCAGTTTAGGGAAACACTACTGAGCATTTGGTGCATAGGAAAATAAAGACTTTTTTTCATTGTTGCCTCTTACAAACTAAGTGAAACTATTGCTCTAGGTGGCGGTTGAGAGACACTCTTGTTTAGAAGTAAAATGTAAATTTCATTGGAAGTAAGGAGATGTTCCACATACAAGAATTAAATTTCTCCATGATTGCAGAGGTTCTCTAACAGAATGGGAAATCCGTATCATGTTCTGCTGGATTTACTATTAAATGTTTAACCTATATTACAGATTTATTTATTCACATCTTCTGGAGAAGAGGAGGCTCAGGGGAGACCTTATTGCTCTCTACAGCTGCCTGAAAGGAGGCTGTAGTGAGGTGGGGGTCAGCCTCTTCTCCCAGGTAACAGTGGTAGGACAAGAGGTAATGGCCTCAAGCTGTGCCAGGGGAGGTTCAGGTTGGATGTTCGGAAGAACTTCTTCTCTGAGGCAGTGGACAGGCACTGGAACAGGCTGCCCAGGGAGGTGGTGGAGTCTCCCTCCCTGGAGGTGTTCAAGAACCGTGTAGATGTGGCACTCGGGGACATGGTTTGGTGGGCATGGTGGTGTTGGGTTGATGGTTGGACTAGATGATCTCAAAGGTCTTTTCCAACCTTAATGATTCAATGATTCTAACTAAGTATCAATGATACATGGAAGGATGCTCAGTAAATGCCATGAATATATCAAGGTCTTACAGGGACATGTCTTCTTCAGAAGCCATCAAGGTCTGCCATGTTCCTCTGTTACTTTTTAAATGCATTGAATGCCATACAGTCATATCTCAATTTTGGTATTGATTGTGAATATCTATGAAAAGTTGGTAATGCTTTGGGCCCATGACAAATTACCAGGATATTTGTTATGCATAGGTTGTGCAACTTACAATATTCTATACTTTACTCTTTGTTCAGTCTTTCTGAAGCAAAGAGAAATTCTGCAATATATACAAAATAGTAAGGTCTTTTTTGTACATTCTATAAGAATAATTAGTTACATTTTGAACTCGCCAGAGGGATTTAGAATAATAATGCTCACTGAAATTTACTGTACTCTCTCTCTCTATACATATGGCTACACTTTCTTTTGAAACTCATGCTCTGTGGTCCTATGCTTACACTTGCAGTGATGACCTATTACTCATCTGAAAAATTATTTTGATGTACATTCTGCATGCATTTTTGCACAATTTTGAAATCTGTTATGTAAAATATCAATTCAGTGGTTTGTAGCTGTTAAACAGGTACTCTAAAAGAACGTAAACAAAAATATGTTAACAACAGGTCCAGATCATGAAATATTTGATAAATATTTGATAAATAAAAAACTAGCAAGCTACCTGCTGTACGCACTGCTTTTGGAAAAGAATTTTTATCCCAGCAAACTGAAACATAATAATAACTACAGCTGGGGTTCCTAGCCTGTGGTATTTCAGTTAGAGTACCAACAGGACCATTTTCTGCAGCTGTCACAAAAACAATTTAGAGCTGTGTATGAGCTGTATAACTTTCCCTTTCTTCTCTAGTTTCATTCCAGTTCAAAATTCATCAATATACCCTTCCTGGGTAACAACAGTGATATTTCTGGCTATTTTTTCTTCTGTGCTGTTCTTCAAAGTACTGGAGATTTTAACTCTTCTCCTAATGCTTTGTAGTTAAGGTTGATGAGTAGGCTCTTCTTGTGGCTCTACTACCTTTAGCATTTTTGCTTTGAAATACAAATGCTGAGCTCACTTTTAAGTGGTGAGTGCCTGAACTCTGATATAACTAATTATTCCCCTTACAGCTTGTTACACAAATGTTTTGCCTCAGAAATGAAGCAAACGAAGCTCAGTTATCGATAATATTTGTTCTGTTTACAGCATGTATTCGTGCAAACTTTTATATTTATGGTGGCAATCACTAGATGGCAGTGCTCTATGGTCTTTGTAAGTTGTTATATTTTCCTTTTCTTCAAATATTCATTCTATTCTGTGTTACACAACATAGCAAATTGTTACTGGCTTTGTGGTATGATTTCTCTGGGATTTGTGGCAAATGGCAAGAGAAATGGGCTAACGTGATTTTTGAGGCAGACTTAATCCCAAAGTATCACGTTTTTGTTCTGCAAAGGGAGAAACATGCTGTTTGGCAGTCGGTTCCAGGACTGGCAAATGGGAATTGTCAATCAAAAAAGCTGCAATAAGAATATTCTCCAATTTCTGTGTTGCTGGTATCTTCTCTGGTTGTAAACCAGCATGTAAGTATATCTTTTACTTCTTGACAGGAACGTGATCAGGTAATCCTAAACTTGCCAGCTGGCAGTTCTGACTTTTCTAATCTTAAATTGCTCAATTGCCAATGTACCTTTCAGCCAAGTGCGTAACAAGCAGGAAACTGCAAGAACACCCTTCTGACACCAAAGTAGTGGAAAGGGGCATGGCTGATACTGCACATTAAACAAACTTCTAAGAGTGGACAGCTCTAACAACTCCACCCTGCTTCAGAAAGTGTGCTGAGGCATCATCACTGCAACAGCACCATCATGAAACAATGTGAGGGAGCCTGGCAGGCTTGGAACCAACAGCTGCGATAACCTGCCAAAAGAAGGAAGCAGAATCTGCGCGTGTTTACGTGTGGCATCTTGTCAAAGAGTCCATCACTAAGGTTAAATATGCTATAGTAATGAAGTTCTGTAGGACTTAGGTAAAGCTTAGTGCCATGAAAGTCGCCGTGTGTTGATCTGTTTTTGCTCCCTAGCTGGTGTTGTTTTGTTGACATCACACGCTGGTACAGTGGGGCTCCAGGCTTGGAGCCTGGCTTATCTGAAGAACAGTGTAAGAGAGCACACTTGTCTAACGGATGCACGTAAATGGAAATTCCTTTGCTCCCCAGTAAGCTGCCTCCGGAGTGTCTTAGTTCTTCTGAATGGAAATGCTGTCAGGCCTTCTCTAACCAGAAGCTGGGTGAGCATCTGCTCTCATCAGGCCTGCTGAGCCATTTGTTAGCAGTGGTAGCCACTAGGCGCTCGCCGTTGCTGGATTTTGCATGATGCAGGAGCTGTCATCTAGTTTCTGAGCTAGCATTTGGAAGTATTTTTAAAGATACCTGTGCTGAATTCTACATGACATAGATCTACTTCTTGACATTAAAATTGTGGTTGAAATTGTGTGTGTTATTGTGGATTTATTGCAGAAAAAGGGCATAGCAATCTAGCTTCTGGTGAAAATTAAATTTCACGTCCTTGAATTTAATGCTGTGTAGTGTAAAGATTGAGAGGTTTTAAATGAAAGCCTTTATTCCAGTATGGCAATTAAATTGGCACTTAAAAGTGCTTATTTTAGCATTGGATTTAGTGTCTGTCTTTCCAGTTCTCTAAAGTTTTTTGTTGTCAGTTTGTATATCTTTCAGGTTCGTAAGATGCAATCAAAAAAATACAACAGTATTTAGCCTAGGACTTTCAGAAAATCATTTTGGAAGGTGGAACAAGAAATACATTGAAAAAAGTATTGAAGTTTTTGCATTAATTACTCTTCAACATGGGCTTTGTGTTTTATAATAAAACTGCTTTTGAGCATGTATTTCATTATGCGGTTACCTGATTTGGTTATTATTGTGAAATTATTGTTTGAAATAATCTTTAAATCTGATTTCAGTGATAATGATTTGCTAGATGGAAATGGTTTTTGCAGAAGACAATTATTTTGGAAGTTTCTGAAGGTTTGCTAAAGAAATCCATAAAGTCTAGTTCATTTCACGATCCTTCATTTTTGATATGAACGTTCTGGAGGCCTGAGTGTGGTGTTGGCATGGTAATGACCTGTTCAAGAGGATGTCAATTTACATATGCTTTTAATGAGCAGTTTCACATTAAAGTAGAATGCAAGATGAGGCAGCAGTGGCAGTAGCTTCAATTAAAAGAATCTGGATTGGAGAATTATTTGCCCTGGACATTGAGGCTGTCGCTCATGTCGTCATGCAGCCCATGCTTGACACAGGCACATCAGGACATGAATACCTCTCTTTCATCGCTTCGTGTTTTTACTAACAGTACGCTTGTGTCTGATTTCTAAGTGCTGTTGCAGTTGTTTTGTTTAAAGCGTTACATTTCAGAGCTGTACATATCTTCTGGTGAGGAAGCCATTTGTTCACCAGCTCCTGAGTGAGCAGTCTTGTTACCAGTGTGTCTCACTAGTACTTTGAATTTGAACCTCATTCTGTATTCATTTCTGGATGTGGTTCACTGAATTGGTGACTATCTTAAGCCTGAATGAAATGTGACCAAGTTATCCAAGAAACTCTCATGTAGACTGCACTGTAACAACAAAAAAATTCTTAAAATGAGTCATTTTCTTTTAATGCTAGGAAAGTGATTTTACTAACACAGGAAAGCATTGTTATGCCTAAGGCTGTTCTGTCTCTACTTGACTTGAGTCAAACTCCTTCCCTGACTTCCCGTGTTGCCCTGCAATCAGTTGTAGCTGTAAAAGAACAGGCACACATTTTATACTGTGCTCTGGCAGGAGAATGAGGCTGCAGCATTCCGGCTTTCAGTTCTGCTTTCAGCACCTCTCCTATGAGGAAAGGCTGAGGGAGTTGGGACTGTTCAGCTTGGAAAAGAGAAGGCTCCGGGGAGACCTCATTGCAGCCTTCCAATACTTGAAAGGAGCTTACAGGCAGGAGGGGGACCGACTTTTTACACGGGTGGATAATGGTAGGACAAGGGGGAATGGGCTAACAGTGAAAGAGGGGAGGTTTAGGTTGGCCATCAGGAAGAAATTCTTCCCTGAGAGAGTGGTGAGGCGCTGGCACAGGCTGCCCAGAGAAGCTGTGGCTGCCCCATCCCTGGCTGTGTTCAAGGCCAGGCTGGATGGGTTCCTGGGCAGTTTGATCCAGTGAGCTAGTGGCTGGCAGCCCTGTCCACGGCAGGGGGGTTGGAACTGGATGATTTTTGAGGTCCCTTCCAACCGAAGCCATTCTATGGTTCTATGATTCTTTGTAGAAAACTTTTTTTTTTCCTAGCTAAGGAGCCCCGTTTTTGGTACAAGCAAACAAAAAATCAACAACATACAACTGCAAATTAGTTGTTTCACAAATTACCATTTGGTTTGCTGTTTAATGAAACAGTAATATGATTATTTTAATAAAAACATTTCACAGAATCGCAGAATCACAGAATTGTAGGGTTTGGGACCTCAGAAGATCATCCAGTCCAACCCCCCC
>VXAV01005778.1:149723-177125 GCA_013399715.1 Alectura lathami | reverse complement strand
AGTGAGGGTGACAGAGCACTGGAACAGGCTGCCCAGAGAGGCTGTGGAGTCTCCTTCTCTGGAGACATTCAAAACCCGCCTGGATGCGTTCCTGTGCGATCTGCTCTAGGTGTTCCTGCTTCGGCAGGGGGATTGGACTAGATGATCTTTCGAGGTCCCTTCCAATCTCTAACATCCTGTGATTCTGTGATATATGTAAATATCACAAAATCAGAGAATTGTTCATGTTGGAAGGGAGCCCTGAAGATTGTCTAATTGAGCCCCTGTAATGCTTTTTTTTATCTAAAACTTTTTAATTTCAGCAAGGGAGTCTTTTCATACAGTTGCTTCTGCCTTCTTTAAATATATATATATATATATATATAAACCTTATTTAACCTAAAAACATGTAACTAGAGAGCTATATATAAAAATATATAAAGTAGATTCAATAAATGCACTTTTTTGAAAATTTAACATCATTTAATTTGTTCAGCTTAGTTAGCATAAGGCTCAATAGTGTAGCAACAATTGTTCCTTTGAAATTAATAACAATATGATGATTTACGGTATCTGAGTCTGAGTTATTCTATGGTTCTTTACAGTCATCACTCTGAGTTTTCACCTCTTTAAAAACTGGTTTGACCATTCCATGTGTGAGCCACACCCTGAAAAACCAAAAGGCTTTGCACACATATTTTAAGATTTAACCTGGTATCAGGGCTAACCCTGTTCCAGTCTGTCGCTCCATTGCTTGAAGTGCTGTGGAACTCGGAGGTTTCTATCTTCTTGTTTAGCAAATCAATTTATTATAATCTGTCGTGGCTTAGGACTTGCTCCCTGCAGTCTGAGGTGTGTAGGGTGCTTTTATTCTGGTAAAAATGCTTTCAAGTGCATTGAAGGTAGCAAAGAGAGCCAAGTTCATAGCCCTGTAAGCAGCACTCTTGAGTTATGCTTAGAGCA
Organism: Alectura lathami; assembly: GCA_013399715.1. NCBI lineage: Eukaryota > Metazoa > Chordata > Aves > Galliformes > Megapodiidae > Alectura > Alectura lathami. The sequence goes on along the minus strand of VXAV01005778.1, from coordinate 176,183 downwards.
GGTGTCAGAGGAGCAGACCTCCTCCCAGAATCACAGAAAGCTTCAGCCTTTCACCTAAGTGCAGCTCCTTTTATGTGCTCTTGCTGAGGCTTTCAGCAATGGCCACAGTTGCTGATCACCAAGAACTGGACTGATACCACCCCTGCTTGCTCCTAGCCTCCTGGAAAGGTCTTGTGGGAACTAAAAAAATGCCTTGGTAATTCGTGTTGCTTTAGGCCGTTGTGATGCTACAGTCTGAAAGACCCCTAACTTCAGAGCTGCAGAATCCCTGGGAAATTGAGGAATCTGACTCCATGTTGACCTTTTCTGAAAAAAAAAGGTCAGTGTGCCACATGCTGACTTGCCAAGTCAACTGCTTTTCCCTGCAGACTAATGCTTTGTGCTCTTATCCGCAGATCTGCCAGGAAACTTGGCCAAGCGACTGCTTTTTGTTGTTTCGGGCACAATTTGGGTGTCGGAGTTCCGTACTAAATCAGAGTGAGTTCAGGATGATGGAAGCAAACTTAGCATTGGAAATGTTTAAAATTCATCCTGTGGCTCCCTCTATATTTTCTCAGAATTTTTACAATTTTAATGCAGATTTCCTAGATTCACAGGACTTGGTTCTGTACAGATCTCACTCTCCCATTTGTGAGTTTGTTGGGTTTTTTTCTTCTCTCAAAGTTGAAAGAGGAATGGGACTTATTTGGTACATTGGGGAATGATCTTCCAACTGAACTTCCAACCTGAGTACTGTCAGCTCCTTATTGCTGCCTGATTGTTTCCTCTGCCAAAGAGTTTTTGAGCACGGATTCTTGTTTTCTTTATATATGGGGGCATTTTGGGGTACTAAATCTGGACAGGCCATCACTAGTTATTTTAAATGCAACCATGGGTTGTTTTGGCGGTTGGGCATGGCTTTGGATGGCAGTTTTGCTTTGACAGTGGCTTGGGGCTTTTTGATTTTAACTGAAAATTAATTTGGGCCAGAACAAAGATGCATTCTTCCCATCCTCTTCAAACTTCTGTTTGTGAGATAAATCAGCATTAATGCTGAAAAGACAGTAGAAGCTGAAGATGTTATTGTATTAGACTTCTCCGGTATTGTGTTTTCTCTTACTTTCTTTTATATCTGAGTGAGTTTATTATCTGTTTAGGGCAAGAATTGTGTCTTTGGGTAGTGTTAATCAGCTAATATACCTTTGGAGACCATTATACAATTTTTTAAATTTTTTTTTTCCTGTGAGTATTTTAGAAGTAGACTCTTACCTGTAAAAATTACTCTTACCTATTAAATGTTTCAGGTCAGATTCTCAGTTCTTCTGGGTACTGGTACTAAAAGCCGCAGAGATCTGCTGCTTTATAGCCTCTGTATGTCCGTCCCGGTATTCATGCAATTGTTAGAGTTACTTGAAATATAATCCTAAACTAGAAATGTGTGTATGCTGTTAATGGTTTAGAACTTTATTTATGTGACTGTAGCACAAATATATGCCAAGCAACAGTGGCTTCTCTGTCAAATACTGCCAAGTCCACAAAGACTCCCCACCAGACACAGAATTCAGATGCTGGACACGACGTTGGAAAGTGGGAGCTGTGGGGTTGTGCTGATAGGCATAGGTAACCATGGACTGAGCTGAGCACACGGCATTATTAATGTTTTATTAACCACTTGGGAAGTCTCAGTCAAGGTACTTACAGCAAAGGATGAATGTGTCAGATTCCTGTGTGAGTCACAGACCAAATGCTGTGGATCAAAAGCTCAGCTGTTGAACTTTGCATTGGGCTTTATCAGAATAGCTTGAGCTTGAGAGTCCCAGTGATACCTGCCATGCTGCGGGCTCTGCATTCGGATAGCTCTGCGGTGTTACAGCTCAGCACGAACATATTCCTTTAGAGTGTGGTGTGGGCTTTAAGAAATAACTTGCCATCAAACCTGCGTGGCAGTAGTTGTCCAGGTAGTGAGTAAAGCTCACATCAGTGAAGAGGAATATATGTCAGTTGGCTCTTCAGTTGCCTTGTGATCCTTTTCCCATCAAGTTCCATCTGTTTCAGAAGGGTGATGGATCTGCGTTTGTGGAACTCTGTCCTCTGGTATTATCAGGAGGACATAGTGAGATATTCTGAGTCTGGCAGCACTACTGGCTCTTCTGGCTGGTGGTGTGCAGAATAAAAGGGGCTGTCCGTTACCAGCTCCGTGGGTGTGCGTAGCAGCGAATGTTTGGTTGTCTCTATGGGTTGTAGCTACTGCCAGGACACTTGCAGTGCTCTTCTCAAAAGAGGAAGGTCAGTAATGACACATAACCCAATGCTCTTATTTATACAACTGCTGTGCTTCCGTAGTTGAGGGAACATTGGATTTTATTTACAGCATGATCCTTGATTCTGAGACTGTGAAATTCTGGTGCAGCTTCATGAAGGACTGAAACTTTCTAACAATCATTTTGCGTATATGTAACAATTTTTAAAACCTTTCCACAACTTTTTAAATAACCCATCTTTTGAAATTATCAAAATTTTGCTATGACTACTCACTCATAAATAGGCTGCTGCCTTCTTTTGTCTGAAGAAATGTCATTTAATAAACACATTTGGTATTGGTCCACTGTCCTCGCCAGGTAGATATGGCCAGTGAAACTGCAATAATTCCAGCTCATCAATCAAGAATTTTGAAAGAACTTACAAAATCCGAACCTCTCTTAAAATGAGTGTGAACGCCTGTATTTGTCAGCAGTTTTTTCCCCCAGAGCACCCACCACACAATGACATCAGACAAACTCAGTGAAGGCTCCACAAGGGTAGCGTCTGGCCCACTGAGCCTAAGCTTACTTGAGACTCCCCTTCTCTACGCAGTCCTCTGGGGCGTCTGGGTTCACAGCATTGTGCTCCCACACCTGCGCTAGCTCCGCGGTGAGCGCGTCTTCCGCATTCCACGCGTTGTCTGGCTCTTCGTCTACATGCAGACGCCTGCACGTATATTCACACTGCAGTGAGCAGAAGTCGTCAGAAAGAACTGATCTACTGTGCAACGTCTTCACGGGGAGCAAGGTCAAGCGCTGGAAAGGGCTGTTGAGGGAAGTGGTGGAGTCCCCACCCCTGGAGATATTTAAAAGATGTGTGGACGTGACACTAAGGGACATGGTTTGGTGGTGGGACTCGGTAGGTCAGGTTGGTGGTTGGAACTGATGACCTTCAAGGTCTCTTCCAACCTCGATGAGCGGACGATTCTGTAGCATGGTAGAAATGTTGTAGGGAAGGCGGTGTAGAAAAGGCTTTTAGACAGCTGTTTTTGTCTAAGTGTGTGCAAGTGAAACAGGCAATTTTGTCTCAGCGCTAAAATAATTTGTGGATTAAAAGAAGATACCCACGATGCATATTTCTGTTTTCTACATAAAATAGTGTGTTACGTACATGTTTGGTATTGCATAGCATATCTGAGATAAAATTCACTATGCAGTTATGTGAAATTATTTCCCATATTTGGTTAATTCCTCTCATCCTTGCATACCAGAGTGTTCAATGATAGGGATTCAAGTTTGTGACATCTGTTCTTCAGTTACAGTGTGTGGCTTTTAGAGAGTTACAAATGTTCATTTGCAAAAGCTACGTGGAAGTATGTATCCCATGTAATATAAACATTGTACAGCTTCCACACCTTGTCAGCTCAGTTAACTGGAATCTGGCGCTAGATTTATTGGAAGATTATTCTTAAAAAATAATAATAAAAAAAGGAGTCCTTCTCTCTGAGCCTTTATAGGTCCTTGTGCAGTTCATTCACATTTCTAAATGAACATTTAAGTGGACTGTGTGCTTATGGAATTTTGCTGTAATTATTTTGTTTCCAAGAACACTGTTTCAAACAATGAAAAATGTGGTGGAAAATATCCCTTCCATTTTTCATTTCTTCCTAGACAATTTTTCCCTGTTTAATGAGCTGTTCTGGAGATGCCGCGTTTTACACTTGACATATTTTGATAATTTGAGTTAGAAATTTTCACAAAATAAATCCATCTTGATTCTTCTGAAGTGGAAACTAGTTGAAATGTGTCGTGAACATTCTCCTCCAGTGGTTTCAAGTGATCTATTTAAACACAGGCTGTGCTCACCTTTGATGCCATTGTCTAAGGTTGTATCTTTCAGGCTGCTCGTGGTTGTTCTGCGAATTAGCAATGGCAGACCATTGCTGTTGGTGCAACACATTCATAATTTGTTGTGTTTATGGTAGTCTCTATGAATTATCTTCAGGATTTAGATATGTGTAGATGTGGCACTTAGGAACATGGTTTAGTGGGCATAGTGGTTTTGGGTTGACGGTTGGACTAGATGATCGTAGAGGTCTTTTCCAACCTCAATGATTCTATGATTTAGTTCAGTTTTACTCTGAGATGCAAAATTAGGCAAGCCCTGTCTTATATTTTACATAGAAGAAAACAAAACTAGATGAAGAGTCCTCAGAAGCAAGCTTTACCTTGGGTGACCTAGGCCCTCCTGCCTCCTTTTACAAGCAGCCGAAAGAGGCTCCTTCTGACAGCAACTCAGAGGATCTACGTGTCTTGGTGTCCAGGGAGCAGGATAATTTTCCTAGAATGAAGTAAGGCCTGTGGAAATGACTTTGCGTTTTCTTTATCAGACACAATTTCTGCTTTGTACCAGACTACAGGAATTGTAGTATTTGGCATTGTGAGACAGTGCTTGTCTGATGGCTGCAGGAAGAGGAGGACAAGAAAGGGAGGATTTAGTTTTGTTTGTTTGTTTGTTTGTTTGTTTGTTTTGTTTTGTTTTTAAGAGGGAAAGTATTTGATTGCATTCTTGCCATTTAACTTGATGCAAGCCTAGATATAGAAGGTGATTCTGTATTCTGTATACTGCATATATAATCCCATTCTCATTTCTCACTGTCAAATATGTCTGGTGATCTCATGTGGAAAGTAGAGTGCTGTGTCACAGTCAAAGTCATATTTGGTTTCTTTGGAACTAGGCAACCCCAGTTTAGCCTAATCCAAATAGCACCATTTCTTATAATAGGGTTCTTTATAGGGCAGCGTTGATACTTGGCAGGTAGGCAGAGCTGCGTGTGCTAGATGACTGCCTCGTTAGCTGTGGAATTTGATTCTCCTTTATTTCATGAGCTGACTTGCAAATTCTTTCAAGATCGTCAGAGAAGCGTTTTGGAAACACCGGAAACCAAGCTGGGGAGAAACCTGGGATTTTTGTTCTCAGGTCTGGTAACAGTCACATGTATTGTGAAGATCCCAAAGCTGTCCTGACTCCATCCACATTAAGGCATGCTTGAAAGTGCTTCTTAATGCACTTTGCTAAAGCCCTCCAGGCTGAAGACAAGACCACAAGACCTGATCTAAAGTTCTCTGAAGGTATCTGGAGAACTTCAGATTATTTTACTGTACTGTGGAGAAGGCTGCTGTGGCAGGAAAACGGTTTTAGTCTGTGTGCAAATATCTGTGCCGCTCTTTAAAACGTTTCTTCCAGCCTCTCCTCTATTTTATCTTGCCAGTTTTATGCTTGCTTCTCTTCTGACCGCTGCAGTGACCAAATCAGTTCTTAAACTCAAACTGCAGGCTCCTACTGATGTTTTCAGAGCCTCAGGAGACAGTTCCATTTTCCTTCTAACAGTTCAGAGCAAGCAGATTCACAGTTCTTTTTTCTTCTGCCTGTGCCAGGCATTTCAGAGGGGTAAAGAGAAGAGGATGAGGAGGGGAGCCTTCCTCCACAGTGGCAGAGGAGAGTTCCTTCCTCAGGCCGTTCCAAACATGTTCCCTTTCTGCAGTCTGGTGCAATGTTTATAAATGGATTTTCCGAGTTCGTGACCTATCTCACAGCAAGTGCTGGATGCCAACACATTTTGTTCTGGCTCATCTCTGGACAGTGGGCACCTGTTGCAGAGAAAGTGCTTCACCCAGTCCACTCCAGTGGGTAAATCTAAGCTTCTGACTGGATACCTGAATAGAAAAGAAAAGGTCTTGAAGAAAAAGGAGTGGCCCTGAGTAAATTGGGAAGAAACTTGCATGATACACAAATAAGGTCTTTGTTTTATTGTTGTTGTTTGGTTGTTTGTTTATTTTAACTGCTATCGTTTCCCGGACCTTCAAGCACATTTATTCAAATGACTATGTTGAAAGGGAGCTTGTAGAAGGCCCAGTTAAGATTCTGTAACATTTGAGTGCCTCCCCTGGCCAGATGTTCATTTGACTTTTGCCAAAGTTACTGAGGAAAGGAACCCTAATAGCTTTGCAATTTAATTTTGAGTAAATTTAATTAGATGGTAATTAGATTTTCCTGTAGTCATACAGGTTTGGTGTAAAATTTTGCAGAGCTGAGATAAAATGAGAGCATCACCAGCCTCTTAAAGTGCAAAACAGCGCGTGAGAATAACCGCCAAATGTGTGTCTAACCTGTCATTTACACAGTTAAGAGGAGTTGGTTTACAAGGTTTATTTCTTGACCGTGAATGTCAAAGGATTCACATGTACTTAAGTATGTTTCTTAAATATACATGAAGCCTTTTCTGTGTCAGTTCCAGAGGCTGCGTTCTGCAAGAGTAGTGAATGACCAGGACTCTGTTGAGCAAGTGATTCTAACCTGTGAGTTGAAATTTCTTCTAAATTTCAGAACTTTTGTGCACACAGTGAGAGCTTGGGCACAATTTAGAGGACAGAGAGCAAGATACATGAGATCTGTGAAGCAACAGGAGGTGAGATTTGATTATCTGATCATTGATTGTTGTATTTTAACCATCTTGGTGAGTTAGCAGCATGCCCTCCCCCTTCCCAGCATTCACCAATAGTCAAAAGAAGTTTTTAGTTCAGTGCATGAAAATCTTGGAAGGATTTTGACGACATTCCCATAGGGGCAGAAAAAGGCTTTGGCAATCTGCAGTCATCCCATTAACCCCCAGGAACACTCCAGAGTGACATATTCTGGGGGAGAGAGAGAATGAAGAGTATCTGGAGCACCAAATGTGGCAGCTGGAAATGATTAAGAAGAAGAAAATACACAGGATGAGTAGGCCAGTAATGTTGTGAGGGGTAAGAGAGGCAGCTGGGAGATGTAAAAGAGAAGGCCTGAGAGCAGCTGAAAGATGCCAGCAGTCTGCTAAAGAGAGAATCTGAGAGCTAAGTGGCTCTGTGTGTGAAGAGAAAGCATGCCACAATGATAAGAAAAACAGCTGGAGAAAAACAGAATTTCAAAGCCTCTGAAACAGGAATGGATATGCAAATTCTGCTAACACTATTGAAAGAGTGAATGAATTAATCCTCCTTTTTTTTTTTTTTTTTAAGTCTGCTTCCATACTTTTGCCTTGTTTTCACAAGTGAACCCTTCCAGCAGAATCTCTAGGAGTCCTTTTCATCTCTAGGAGTCCTTTTCTGTTGCCTCCTCCTCCAACTGATCTTTTGATTTTTGGTTGTTTCCTCCACAGAAAATAGGTTGCTCTGAAAAATACCATTACTTGTTAGTCCTCTCTTTAACTACTATTTTAACAGTTTATCATTGTATTTCCTGACCTTATCAAGACTTTCCCTGCTTATCATTCAGAATGTGAAAGCCCTTCAGTGGAATGCCATTCTCTGTGAAGAAAATGTGCTGGTAGCTGTAGATTTTAATGGTTCGAAAACTCGTTCTGGGTTAGGACCTTTTAGATTTAGGTGGCTTTGCATTCCAGAGAGCTAGCTGCAGGGGGTGAATTTGGCAGGCTGGAATGGTCTGACAAACAGCCTCTAGAGTTTGGCAGGGTCTAAAACAAGTTTGTAACACGAACATGGTGACTTTGGAAAATAAACTGTAAAAATCCACAATGGGGCAGATTTTCACGGCTTTATGCGTTGCACATGTATTTTCTTACACGTACAGCTTGTGATTTGCTTGCATACATGGACAATAGTGCACCTGGTCACGTACTTGAATCCGGCCTGGGTGCGTGCATCGGTGGTGTGAAGACATACGCCAGTGTCTGTGCACAGCAGCATGTTCTTTACCTGTGAAACTGTGGCTCTGCTGTTTTTCAGCCATGAAAGCACGAAGCAGTATGCATATGCTTTTTTTCCCTACATCGTAAGGAACAAAGAGCTTACGTGAAGAGTTCTGGGGAAGATCTCAGTAGATTCTGTCCCATCAAAAACTAAAATACAGCATGCTGTCTGGCTTCTCTGAAGCTGTTTGCTGATGGTCTCCGATGAACTAGAGAATGTTAGAGAGCCCAGTCTCAGCTTGGAGCCTGAGAGGGGAAAAGTAGCAGGCAGAGAGAAGGGTGGGAAGAAAGTGAAGGAGGGAATGGCGATAGCCAATGATTATTTTTCAACAAAAACTACAGGACCAAACCCTAATCAGGCAGCAAATATCTGATAGCTTTCACGCTGCCTGACCTGCACTGCGATGTCTAGGCCAGCAGAAGAAAGAGCGGCAGCAGCAGTTTTGGAAGGCATGAAAGCAGAGGCACAGAGTAATAAAATAATAGAGCAAATTGAAGGAGGGAGAAGGTATAAAATACGTTAGATTGAGCATTTTATGAAAGACACCTGACTGATTGCCACTTATTATTGGTGAAGCATAGCATTAGGTAACATATACTAAATAGTTTAAATAAAGAAAATAATAGGTTCATGTCAGATGTCTTACAATCCAGTCTGATAAAATACCAGATGAGACACAGAGGGACAGAACTTTTGCCAAGGAAAATTATGTATGTCTGGCATAGGGAAAAATACTTGGAATGATTGAGAAGCAATGTTCACGGTGCAGATTAACTGTTTATAAAGAAAGCATTTACATTAACTTTTCAGACGCCTGAAAGCTTTTGACTGTGTGTTTTAAAAGAGAATCCTTTGTTTTGGAGACATTACATTTCCCTAAGAGGAACCGTTAACCAAGACCATAAACATTTTCTCCATGGTTAGCAGCAAGCTAGGCCATTTATTATTTTACATTCCCATGCAAATATAGATAGCTTCTATGTTTAAAAAAATAAGTCTATCAGAAAGGAGTGCAGGTGCACTTATCTGAAGAGAAGTGAGATAGCGGGTTTGAGAAAGAATGGGGGAGGCACTGTCCATCTGTTTTTTCAGTGTATTGCTTTTGATAGTTGAAATAACTCTGCCTTCTAAATGTCCTGCTTACAGCCTGCAGCTTAAGAAGATCTTTGCCAGTGGCTCTGCAGCACCAGGTACCTTAGAAGAATTTCCCCCCAAGGCGGCTGTCCAGGTTCATGTCACCATAGAGAAAGAGGGGAGATTTCAGTTGTAGAAGGGAGAGCAGTTAGGTCAGTTTTATTTTTAACTGAAATGAGGCAATGGTAGGAACACTGAATTTGCAGAATCTCCTCCAGCAGGAGCATGAACCTGTAAATCCAAATAGCCTGCCATGAAGTCTACAAAATAGAGGTGCACCTAGGTGGCTGCATCTAACTGGACTGCAATCCTCATGTCTCGTATTTGGCATGGTTCCCCCACCCCCCCCCACGCTGCTCTTTGTGTGATCTTACTCCATATTGTTTCTCAAAAAATCCCAAGGTGTGGTGCTTTCTGCCACTTCTCAGGAATGAGAACAGCATGAGAAATTTAAAGTGTGATAATTTTTTTTTTCCAGACCCCGAGGAATAAGCTGTGCATCGCTTTAATATTTCTTTTTTCCCCTTTTTCCCTCCACACCAAGTCATTATCAGAAGGTGACCCAAAGCTTACTGCCACCATTAACGTGTACCTACCCTTCCCTTCCTGTGTACACATCACATTGAACAGCAGAATTATCCTGCCTCTGTATGCATGCAAGTGTTGGAGTGTGTTGCCACAGCACAGATTTTGTGGCAAGTCAACGCTTAGTGGAGCAAAGTGCTGATTGTAGGGTTTACCTGCAGCTTGCCCTGCTCCATGCAATAGCACTTCCACTGCCACTGAGCAGACTGTACTTCCTGCCCCCCTAAAACAAGCCTCTTTGACCTCCTTCAGATCTCTCAGGGCAGATTCATGCAGATCTTCTGCTTTCAGTCACCAGGTATGAAGCTCACCGTTGTGCCCAAAGCTTGCTATTCTGTCCTCTCTGCAGCAGCGGCTGTGGCAGTTAGCAGCCAAGCAGTCCTCCTGGAACAAAGCACCCTTAATACGGTGCAGCTGCTCGCCAGATAAACTGTGTCTTACATGCTGTAGAAGACAGAAAGCACACAGTGCCTGCTTCTGCCTAATACTGCCATTCCCTGAGTTTAGGAAAGCCAGATTCCTTGAGGCTGTCTCTCTGCCAACCTGTATTCTTAGAGGACTGCTGGCAAGCACCACTACCACTGGCGGGGTCAGACCAAGGCGCTGCGCACGGTTTGCGTTACACAGAAGACGAGATACAAGATCTTTGAAGCCAGCTTGGTTTTTTGAAATTCCAGTGAGCACCAAGATTTTCTTCTCCGGAGAGTCACCACAGCACATCTTTGATCGCCCTTTGCTTAGGCCTCATGAAGCTAAACCAATGCTTTCACACAAGAAGGCCTTTCAGCTGCGATGCGCACTTTGCAGGCCCTCAGCTGAGCTGCGGCAGCCCCATGAGGATCAGCTCCCTCCCGACACAAGCTCACTGAAGGCTGAAGGACACACTTCTGTTTTCGCACTCAAGCACTGCTCCTGGAGCTTTTGTTGGATTTTGATTTCTTTTGGCAAGACCCCGGGTGCTGCTGGAGTAGACAAGAAAACTGCTCTTCTTGAGAAGGTCAGAGGAAGACCAGCTTCGAGATGGAGTAGTGCACATGGAACTGGTGATGTTTACAGAAGAGTAAAGCCTAGAGATCTTTGCACTCTCTCTTGCATGGAAAACGTGACTTATGATGGCACTCTAGTTAGTGAAATTTTACTTTCTCACTTTACAGAAAGTGAGAAAAGAGTATATATATCTACTTGCTCAGGTAGCTCACTAGTGGAAAAAAGCCGATTTGATGACAACTGAGGAAGAATAATGCTTATACTAGCATATTGTAGTTACCTAATGTTTGATTTATGAAGACCACATCTTCCTTAAGTAGCATCTGTAACATATTTTCATGCCTAGGAATGTGCACTACTCCATAACTGTACTGAAAAACAGATTGTGGGCAAACCTTATCGCACTGAGGTGCTGCTTACCATCTTCCACAGCTAGGGAGAAAGCACGCTGGGCAAGGAGGCCAGCCCATTTTTAAGATCCTTCATCATTAGCATTGATGAAGAAATTACATTATAATTGAGACTGACCATCATTTAATAAAGCTTGGACACATCTTCAAAACACGCTTGGGCTTCAACTTCATTATGTTTGTGTTTGATCTCTTGCCAGTGTTCACTTCTCTGTATAACATATTCCCAAATTGCCTGACTGTCGTAAATATTTCTAATTCTTGTGAAAACAAGTTTTGCATGTAGACTTTTATTATTCTGTCTTCATTCAGAAATATTGCTAGTGATCAAATTAAGAGATGAATTCCAGCGGTTTGAGCAAATAGCCAGGGAATCCCATTTTTTGGCAACAGTATGGCATCCACAGCCTTGAGCCAGTAATCAGTCCTCCCTTTGAAGCTGTTGGAAAATCTACTGATGCAGTATTGTTTTGGAAACTATTCAATTGTAGTGGTTCATGTCAGGAAAAAATCAGAACTTTCTACTCTGATACTTCCTTAATGCAGGGATTTCTCATTAAAAAAAAAGTAAAATAAAATTTCTTTATTTTTTAAAATGAGCAAAACAAGTTTTTTAAAAATGATTTTTTTTTTTTCTGGGAGGGAATTGTGTTTGCACTTTAGCTTATTTTTGTCATTACTATAAATCAGGATTAAAAAAAGAGTAAGTTTTTCAATTTTTTTTCACAGTATGGCAAAATCCCTTGTCTGCATGTTGTGGTTTAACCTAGCAGGCAGCTTCCACACAGCCTTTTGTTCACTCCCTTCCCTCCCAGTGGGATGGGGGAGAGAATTAGAAAAAAAGTAGGACTCATAGGTTGAGATGAAAACTATTTACTAAGACAGAAAAGGAAGAGACAAATAACAGTGATGGTAATAATACATATACGTGAATATTCACAAAACAAGTGAGGCACAACGTAGTTGCTCACCACCCGCCAACTGATGCCCAGCCAGTCCCCACGCAGCGGCTGTTCCCCCAGCCAGCTCCCCATAATTTTATCGGTTCTCCTCGCATGATGCCATATAGTATGGAACATCCCTCTGGCCAGTTTAGGTCAGCTGTCCTGGCTCTGTCCCCTCCCAGCTCCTTGTGCCCCCTCAGCCCCCTCGCTGGCAGGACAGTACGGGAAGCTGAGAGACTGAAATGTCCTTGGCTCTGTGCAGCACTGCTCAGCAACAACTGAAACATCAGTGTGCTATCAGCATTGTTTTTCTCCTAAAGCCAAAAATTAGCAGCATACCAGACACTGTGAAGAAAATCAACTCTGTCCCAGCTAAAACCAGGACACTGCAGTGCTGGATAAAAACTTTTCCTGTTCTTCAAATTTGTCATAAAGATTGATTCACTTCCTTTGCAGATGCAGTGACAAAGCTCTCTTAACAAATGAATGTCAGGCAGGGGGAATCACTGAGCTTTCCTTATGATCTACTTCTGTTTTGGCATTTTGACATCTTTTGCTGTGGTCTCAAATGAAGTACGTGAATTCCGAAGAAGGTGAATTGTTGGTAGGAAGGGTTCTTTTTTAAAGATTTTGTTCCAGATTCCTTGAAGTTCAGAGAAGTCTGAGGTGAAAGACTGTAAGCTTTTCTTAATGTAACTGAAATGTTTTACCCACTCTTAAGCAGGAAGCAAGCAGGCACCTGCAAGAGCCCTTGCTCTGTATAAAGTGGAGAACACATGACCCACAGCAGCCACCACGTGGGAGAGGGGGAGAAGCAGGTACACCTATGAAGTCTAGTCCAAAGATTTAGCATGATTGTGTTGAGCTAAAGAGTGTATCTCTCTGAGAAACCTCTCGCCAATTAATCCGGATTTCTGTAACTCTTGGCCTTCAGATGCCTGGTGATGAAGCAGACTTTGATGGGGTCCTCCCTAATCCAAGACTGACTAGGTCAAAAATAATAATACTGTAAGCTAGCTCAAATTCATGGCTTATCACAGCAAAGCTGGCACGTGGTGTTGGGAAAAGGTTCAGAGCTAATTTTGTTCAGGTTGAGAGAATGTGGTAATTGTTCTATGTGCACATCTGAGAGTTTGAGCACAGTCATGGCTGTAGTTTTCTCTTTACTCTTTGACACTATGTCAGGCTTATTTGTTCTCCTAATTTTTGTCTGGACTTTGGAGGAAACAAACAAACAAACAAACAAACAAAGCCCTAAAGCCAATCATCAGTCACAGCAAGCATTATGTATATTCATCCGTAACTGTACTGCTTTCAAAGCCCTAAAAATCTTTAGTTGCTGCTACTCTAAGTTATTTTCTTGGTTTTGCTAAATGTGGGATGTAACAATATAACAACGGAATGAACCTGTGCCTTGGGACCCTTAGGCCTAGTGGCATGAAAGTAATAAACTAGTTTAAAAGAGCATTTCCTTATTTTTTTTCAGGATACACTTGGAACAGCTGGATCTACAGTTTTAGGACACATCTTATACAGCCTTGCTAGTCAATAGGATGAAATATATACACTTCATGGTAATATTAAATGTAGCGTATGTAATGTAGTGTTTTGTTCTTTTCTTACATTATCCCATTCTTTCTACTGGGTCACATTCACAGAGTGAAAAGGAGAAAGTTACAAGGCCAAATTCCATCATAACCTTCAGTTTTTACTCAATTATAATTTTTTTCACAAAAAAAAAAAAAAAAAAAGGGTCAGATGTTTTTATAGTTGGACTTTGTCCAGAGCCTGTTTTATTCCTAGTTTGAGGAAGTATCTCTTAATGAGGTTCAAGCACATAGGAAAACACACTCCAAAATTTACTCTGCAATTCAAATAGACTGCTTAGATGTTTATGTATACCGAAAAATGGAAAATAAATTAAAATTGAACTGAAGACTATTCAAATAAAATTTGCAAGTTGTTTAATACTTAAACATAGGTGCAGAATAGAATGCTTTTTCTTACAGTTTTGAGCATAACTAGAGAATTGCTCAGTCTGAAAAGGTTCAATATCTGTTTAGTGAGACTAAGGGGTGCTTTAAGTGGTTGCATCATGTTTTAATCCTAATATATTCCTTTCACTTGTTTGAAAAATCCAGTAAAAATTAGATACAATGGACTCTAGTCATCCCAAGTTATGTTCACTAGTTATTAGGGAAATACAATACACGCAGAAAAATTGCAATTCCAGCAGCTTCAGCTCATCCATGCAACCTTTCCAGGCATGATACCTTTTTAATCTACACATTCCTAAGCAAAGGTGTTCCTAGTTTCAGTTTCTCCCCCTATTCTGCAAGGAACTCAGCACCAGTCACTTTTCCATGTAAAATCTCTTCTGAAGGTTTTGGAAACACAATTGGAAATTGTATTGTGTGCAACTTGCTGCTTACATATATGCCATCTCTCAAGTAAAATGCTCAGCATTTCTGCTGAGTATTCATCTGTTTCACAGTTAAGTGCTGCTATTTCTCAGGTTTTGGTTTTTTATTTTGGTCCTGGTAACCATGAACTATTTGCATTTCATTTACGTGAGGTGTTATTGAGATACAGTCTATATACAGAGGTCTGTTCAGCTACACATTTAGCAAGAATAAGGTAGTGTTCGTGTTGTATGTCAAAAGCTAGGTTTGCTTGTGGAACTTGTGCATTTACATTTTTGCTGAGGTTATTTAAATTGTCAAGTTACAGAGCCAGCGTGCAACTGACCTTTATCAACTGAATCATGAACTTAGTCTGTCCCTGTTGTGGCTTACAACAACACAGCCCTACTCCAGGGCAGCAGGCATCCCCTGTCACACCCTACCCTGGGCTGTCTGACCCTCTGAATAGAAGCAGGGGAAGGTCCCAGGGTTGTCAGGGGGGTATCTGTGTGGGGCAAAGATGTCTTTTTTATCCTAGGTTCAGTAAGAGGCTACTGTGCCACAGGTTCTCGTGCGCCATCTGTGCCCTCCTTCTTCCACTCTGTTCTTAATTCCTACTTGATACCATGCCCTCTGGGCAGACCTTCTCCAGGGAAGACCAGGGAGGGTAAATGGAGGGAGAGAGTAGACAATGGCATTTGTTAAGGGTTTCCTGCTCACCTGGTGGATGGGCTGCTGCCATGGGTACTGGGAGAGCTGGCTGTTGTCATTGCGAGGCTGCTCACTATCATCTTTGAAAGGATATGGAGATCAGGAGAGGTGCTCCAGGACTGGAGCAAAGCAAATGATGCATCCATCTTCAGAGAGGGCAAGGAGGAGCATATAGGGAACTTAGTGGTTAGACTAAGGGACAGTCATGGTGCAAGCAATCTTGACAGACATTTCTGGGCACATGAAGGAGAAGGTGGTGACTGGAAAGAGCCTGCATGGATTTACACGTATCAATCATGGCAGACCAACCTGATTACCTTCTGCGATTAAATGACTTCTTCTGTGAATGAGGGGAAGGCAGAGATTATTGTCTACCTTGAGCTTAGCAAGGCTTTTAGTGCAGTCTCCCACATAATCCTTGCATCCAGTTTCAGATGTTCCAGTCTGGACTGGCAAAATCCTGATGGGATTGTTGTTCAAAAGGGCTCATACTCTTGTCTGGAAGCCGGTTACAAATCAAGTTCCTTAGGGGTCTGTCCTTCCTGATACCTCTACCAGCAACCTGGCGGAAGAGGCAGGATGCAGTACTATCAGGCTGCGGACCGATGACGCTGAATGGAGGGTGCTGTTGATGTGCTCGAGATCAGGCCTGCCCTTCAGAAGGATTCGCCATTGCTAGAATATAGGGCCAACAGGATTCCCATGAAATTCAGTGGGCACAAATACAGCATCCCTCACCTCAAATGGACTAGGCCTCTGCGTAGGCCAAGGCGTGGCTGGCTGGGTAACAGCTCTGCTGGAAAGGGCACAGCAGGCCTTGGGCTGGGCTGAAAGTGAGTCAGTGGCAAAGGCTTGCAGCAGTGAAAGTACATTAGACCATATCAAGAGGAGCACAGGTGGCAGATGAAGGGAATTAGTAATTTCCTTTCACTCAGTGCTCGTTAGAACACATCTGGCAGAGTGAGTCCAGTCTTGAGTTCCCCAGTGCATGAAAGCTGTTGATAAACCTGAATGAAGCCGCTGGGGGGCCAGCAAGATGGCTGGGGCTTGGAGCATGAGGCTTGAGAAGAGACGCTCAGGCAGTGGCGTTTGTTCAGCCTGCAGAAGAGAACAGCAACTTTCGGGTTCCTAAGAGGAGGTTACTGAGAAGATGGGGCTGGGCTCTCTGCCAAAGAATGAGAGACCAAGGTCATAAAGGAACAGGGGATGCTTGCCTAGATACAAAGGAAAACAGAGATACTATGTGGACAATTCAGCAGTGGAATGGTTTGTCTACAGCCTTTGTGCAGTCTCTGCTTGGAGGATTTTAAGACCCAACTGGACAAAGGCATAAGCAACCTGGGCTGGATTAGATGACCTCCCAAAGTGCCTTCCACTCTCAATTATTTTATGTTAACTCTTAATAGTGGATCTTCTCCATCTTCTCTGCAGAGCTTCCTCCACTTAATACAGTTTACATCCATCTGTGGATATGTTGCCGTTCACCCCGCGGGCCAGGAAAATTGCATAAAAGGTTGCCCCCCAGTTTTAGCTAGACAAGATGTAAGACAATTTGAGCAAAAACTTCAAGAGACAGGATGCGACATCATCCTTTTATTGTTTTTAATACGAGTGAATAGACTAAAAGATCTGAAATGTTGTAAAGCAATATACATACTGAATAAATAATATGCACAGGAGAGTCATGTCTACATTATAACACTGGCGAGTATTCAGAATACTTAAAATAAATCCAGTGACATTGGATAAAGTCCATAAAAATGTTATCCTGTCTTCCCTTGTATGAAATTGTTCAAGTATAAAAAAAAAATCCAATACAGTGTAAAATATTAAATTCCATTTCGGTCAAGAATAAAAATTGCAAGTATTGTAGTTTCACAGGACAATGTAAAGCAGCATTTCCTAGCAAAGGGAAAAATAGTCAGTCTACATACAGATGAGTGAGAAAACTGCACTAATGTATTTGAGAGGTCTACATGAAAAGACTATTAAAGGGAAAAAGAATGAACTAGCAATATTTAATGAAAAAACCTAAAAAAGTGTTAATTTAAGAGTACCCTCATACAGTGCACATACTGAATTTAAATAAATCCAAGTCAACATCCTTAGTTAATTAGGTTAATATTTAATATACTACATCTAAGCCTACTAAATAATTTATGCCATGAGATGAATACATAATTTTACAGTGTCACATCTAAAGTTGCTTTCTTTAGAGTGCAGCATAGTAAAACTTTCAAAATAAATATTTCTTTTTAAATAGCATAACAATTAAGGCACAGTATAAATCACATACCATTAACCCTTCAAGAACTGCAGTCTTGGTAACAAAAGTTGCCTTGCGTACTGTATGTTCACTAATAAATATTTTAAATATAGTCCGGAAATAGATATTAAAATTGTACAAATGGTTTCAGAAAATTCCCTTAAAACAGTTCTTAAAAGTTGTCATTCATTAAGCTTCTTCCTGCCTTTATTCACAAGTTACGAATAGTTGCAATAAATAGAAAGAGAAGGCTGTTGTAGTAAAGGGCTGATCCTATTTTAGAATCAGAATAGCTGACACCAGCAGTTAAAGTTTCCCAAAAGTGAAACAGGATGGGGCGAGGGATTAGGATGTGACAAGCTCATCACATGAGCACGAGTGATGTGTTCTGTCCAGAACTGTCTGTGTTATTGATTGTCTCTACAGCTGTTGCACCCCTTACTTCCACATCACTTGCTCCATAGTTCCACTCATCCAGAGGACAGATAAGAAAATAACTTTGGTGCCTGTCCGCCATCTTACTAGCAGGCCATCTTCCTCGGGCTGTTCGATGCCCGTTAGTGAAACGGTGGGAAGATGCTATCTCACGAAGACAGCTTCTGAAAGCTACAAAGGACAATCAGTGCTTTAAGCTTGGTTTCTCTTAAAATAGATAAAGGTTACATATTGCTGACTCAGTTTTTTCCCCTGGTTCAAACTTTTCGAATACCCCTTTCTCACATAGAAAAGGCAGTTTTGCTTCCCTGATACTGTAAAAAATACACCTTTGCTTTTTTGGTTCTTGTTTGTTTGAAAATACGAAGTCCCATTGCTACTCCTGCCACTCTTTCATGACAGTACAGTATTTTTTTCCCCCCATTTTCTTCTGAATCGATACTTGAAACTAGACATGCCGCACTACCCCTCCCCTCTAACAACATGGTTTGGATGCATACTGTATGAAGACAGTGGAATAAAAATCTTTAGTTTCGCAATAGCATCGCTTTCCTTAAAGCTCCTTAGTTAACATCAGTTGTCTCTGATTAACTACTTAGACTGGAAGGCCGAAAAGAGGAAGAGAAAGAGCGAGCTTCCCTCAGGAGTCCATCTGCTATTGCATACGGTCTGTCTGCAGCTGTTGGGGTTGGTACTGGCCAAAAGCCGCAGCGGCCGCAGCCGCCGTCCCCGGTGCCGCCGCGGTGATGGGCTGCTGCACCGCATAGCCGTAGCCCCCCGCCGCCACGTAGCCGGCGGCAGCGGCCGGCGAGGCGGCATACGGGTACTGCTCGTAGGCGGCCGCGGCGGCCGAGTACTGGGCGTACGCAGCTCCGGTGTAATCGATGTAGGGTGTAGTGGAAGCAGCGGCTGCTGCGGGCTGGACGTGGGGAATTACCACTCCGGGCTGCACAAAAGCCTGTGGATAGACATAGTGAGCTGGGATCCTGTTGAAAGATGGGAGAGGGAGTCAGAGGTGGTAGGCGAGTCAGCGCCTCAGCGACATATCCATACTCCGAAGTAAAACAAACTCAATTTAGTTGTTGTTATGTGCATAGGGTTGCCACAATACCTAGGCGGAACGGACCGAAGAGCAGCTCGTTGGCCCGAAGAGGTGCCTTCCTCCAAAGCACAGCGTTACAGCTGCGGTAAACGGGAGCGTTTAATGTTGCTTGAGGATATTACACGGAATGCTGTTAAAACCTTCAGAAGGACCAGGATTACTGATGTCAGTTTTAAGGCATCTCTAAAGGAGTAAGCTTGACTGCAGTATTTGTTTTTCAAAACACCTCAGGTGGTTTTCATTATCCTGCTTCTCACTGAACTACTTGACTCGTAGTGAAATTATTTCCTGTGAGTACTCTTATTATTAGTAACAGAGTGGTTTGACAGCATCACTGCAATGAGTTTGACAATAGCCAATAAGGAAACCAAATGGTTTAACCCTGTTATGTAAAGTCTTCTTCAGGGGGGAGGGGGGCAGGAAAGAAGAGCGTATTGTGGCAACCCTACTTAAGTTGCTATGCAGACTCAGCACACATTAATTTCTCTGCAACCTCAGTCACCCTTATTAAAAATAAGGAAAAAAAAAAAACAACACAGGCGACAAAGGAGTTTAAATAAAGTTCACAAGTGTGGTAAACACAGCAAGAATCACACTTTCCAAACGAACGATAGTGCAGCTCACTCCGTCACAAGAGGCCATTGAGGGAAGCTACTAGATGCTATTAAAATCCATAACAGTGACTCCTAAGTACATGTGCATCACACTTCTATAAAGTTCATAAGGACACAAGGGTCAAACCTGTTTGATTATCAGGCCACTGATGTCCTGTTTTGTGCCAGCTTGTTTATTTCTATGCAAGACATACAGCATAGTTTTTGGAAGGTGGGCATAGGCTTAAGTCTAAATAGATCTGGTGCTTCACAAAAGCAAAAAAAAAAAAAAAAAAGCAAACAAATTTATGGCTTGAGCAATAACCATTCTGAACAAATCAGTACAAAAGTCACAATACTTGCTTCCTTGGCTTGTTTACTTAGCCCCTCAGTTTTGAAAACTGGTCACATCATTGTTTTAGCACACAAGTGTACATACAAATTAATCTCAAAGTTGTGCCTCAGCATATAATACAGTTTTTGAAAATGATCTATCTAATGTAATTTTCATTTTAAATTCATAGCCCTGTCTTGCATCTGGATTTCCAGTAGTCCCTCATGCATGGAATGCATTTCCAGAGAGTCAGTCTTTATAAATCCACGGAACACTGCTTGTGCAATCTGCTACTATTTGATAATGAAATTTACGTTTACAGACAACTCGAAAGACTGCACCAACCGTTTAGTGCACTGCAGGACAGATGCACATTGCAGTAGTTTAATCTCACCTCCAAATGCAAGTTTTAATGGAAAGGGTTTTTTTTTTTTAATTTTTGAAATAACATCAAGATTTACTTAAATGGTCAACAAGGAAACATTTCAATCAGAAGGGACACTGTCAACTAGATTCATAGCAAAACATAGTTTGAAATGCATGATAACCAGACTTTGGAACAGCCTGGTTTTCTTTTTCAGAAAAAACAAAAAGAGCTCCGTGAGTGAACAGGAATACTGGCAGAGAGGGATTTTCAGCTGCCACGTTTAAGGCACGAACACCACAATCATAAAAACCCAACATGTTGGTGGAATTCATTTCCTACTGTGTGGAGGGAGAAATGAAAAAAATGAGAGTGACAAATAGGGGTGGGGAGGGAAAGAAGACATAAAACAAAGCAGTAAGTTGGGTCTTTAAAACTCACCTAATTTATGCAGTGATTAGCCAGAAGTGCATTTGAAGCATATTTAAGCTGGCTCTGTGCATTTAAATACACATCATTACCTGAGCTCTCCATACAAAATGGATGAGCAAGAACATGCATTTTGTATTGGTCACCAGCCAAGCACCATCTCAATAAATATAACGCCATGGTTTTTTAAATATTAAGAGGAATAAAACCAACTTTGAAGTCACTGAGAGCCTCTTCTGCATGATGTAAGAGTCCATTTAGCATCACATCACAGGAATTTCTACACACGGCATTTATGAAACAGAACAATTCTAACAGAAATGCTACAGTCAGCAGGCTTATCTAGGTGCTTGTGTCGTCTCCAAGTGATGTTACTAAGAGTTTCTTAGGGCATTAGGACCCTTGACCGTATCCTTGAACAAGACAGAAGTATACATGTGCTCCTACTTAAACTCTTGTGACTTGTTTTATTAAGCCAAGAAACTAACAGGTGGTGAAGTTATGAAACGTGATCTGTTTGCCACATCTTACCCTCCAACAAACACAAACCCTGTGCCGGCTCCTCACCACCATGCCATTTCACACATGGTGATTGACAGCGTAAGCTGCGCTGGGGCTATTTTTGATCATCTGTCATGCTACAACTGTTTTGAGTCGAGTGCAACGGCTTTATATGGCCAAAGTAAATTTCTGCCCGCCGCAGAGCTGCACATGGACACCTCAGCCAGTCAGAAGCTAACTGCTTTTAATGCTCTGCTGGGTCAAAAGTTGAAAAAGCAGTTCCTAGTGATGCTGGATATCCTTAGTGTCATTAATTCTAAATAAAAGCTGCTGCTTTGCTCTTGAAAATGAGAGTGTGAGAATTGTACATGGTTTAAGCTTTCTCTCCTGGCAGTAGTTTTTGTTTTGGAACATATATTTGTTGTTTTAAGCTTCTGCACTAAAGGAAAAGGAAACTTTAGCAGCAACAGTAGCTTTGGGATGTTCAAACCGAACTGATGCACGCTCCTGCCATGCGCCTTAAGGCTTTCATTGTTGTTGTAATAGAAGATTTGTGTTGAACTAAGACCTCCGAAAATAATCCCCTAAGCAATAATAAAGTGATGGCTAATTGCTTCAAAGGAAAGGACTTTCCAGACTAATGCAGAGAGCTGTGTCATACAGAAATTCAGCAGCAGGAACACGTAATTGACTCTCAACACTACATTCTTGAGAAAGTGGTTATTTAACTTTGAATGAAATGTTTTGCTTTGGACCATGGCCAGGTTTTGTAAGCATAATTACAGAGTGGATTTCACTCAATGAACAACTTTCCTGATAGGCATCAAGACCCCTACAAGACCCTTAACATGCTTCCTTTAAAATTCATGTCTGATAACAGCAAGAGGACATTCAGCGTTCTGCAGGTTCCCTTCTGACTGTGCTGGCCTCATTCCTTAGCTCCAGATTATCTGGAGTCTAACACTGGACAGGTCTCTTGATCACAAACTGAAGAAAGGCAGAATTGCCTAACAACAGGCAGAGCTACAGAAGACAATACCAAGCAGGTATGGCAATACCAAGCTACCCATTTGATAATAAACTTATCAACTTGGGATTTAACTCTGGTCTTACTAAAAGCAGCGGAATGGGAATGTTCTCATTTTCATTGAGGTACTACAAGATCTAGAAAAAAAATCAAGGGGAAAAAATTTGACAGAATGAGTCATATCCTACACCAGTCCCTCTGTATAACCTCTTATTTTTCCACCAATATTAAAGTAAAAATTACATAAGCAAGACAAGAAAAAATATTTTAGGAGGCAAAGGTATTTTCCCCTCCTTAAATTCCTACTGAATTCAGAGATAGTGTTTTAATAAACAATCCTGCAGACACAGCTGTACAGATAACCAGTCTTGTGATCAAACAGCTTCCTATGAAAGTCACCAATGGTCAGATAGATGCTGAATTTAGAGAGCAGGGAGAATTGTTATCTGGATGAGTTGATCTCTGCAGCACTGAATGAAGAAAATTTCCCAGAATTTAAATGCTGCGTGCGTTGAAGCTAATCTAGTTGCTGGCTCTCTCCACTGCACTAATGTTGTACTTAATTCAGAATATTCTATTCTACTTCTACATCTTCTCAGTACAGTGATGTAACATAATCCAATTATTTTCAGTTTCTTGCTTGGTAGGTGGGGAACCATAGCAAAACACTGCTGACCAAACCAGGGCATGGCAGCACCTCACTGATGTTCAGGGTGATAGGAAAAAANAAAAAAAAAAAAAAAAAAAAAAAAAAAACCTTTAGGAGCTTTTATGTATGGATTAGCAGAGCGTTGGTAGTGAATCATCACTACAACCCATTTAACACAGCAAATCAGTAAAACATACTTTTTGAAAGTGCAGCTGCATGGGAGGAAGAAAGGCTTTAAGGTGACCAAATATTTCAGTGCAACCCATGCAGCATCCTCAGAGTGTGACCTCTTAAAACAGATTCAGGTAAGCACTGAAAACAACCCCACTTTATTGTCAAGGAAAACAGAGAATGAAGGGGTTCGGTCAACCTAGCGAATGCTGTTCTTTGCAATCCCAGCTATATTCTTTTGAAAAGACACAGGTTATTGGAAATTTTGAGGGGGAAGCACGATTAGTAATCTCCTTTGTTTGCACTCAGCAAAAGAAAGGCAAAAACCAAGGATTAAAAATGAGTGATTTGCTATATACATGACCCTGGGACATTCCTCTCCTCAGATTTATATACATTGCATTAGAAAAAAACCTTCTTCAGCCTGCTGGAAGAATTTCCCTGACCTAACAAGATTTAAATGATCTATTGTTGGCTCAGGGTAGGTAAGGCAAGAAGGAGCCCTACGTTTGCCCAGCCCTTTAAGCAACAGATTGCACAGGATCTCCTTTTCTGTTGTGCTCAGCAAATAATCAGTCTCTCCATGAATGATCTCCTCTGGTTCCTCTTTGCAACAGGGCTTTAGTGGCTCTGCAGCCAGCGCACTCCACCTCCCGCCTCCCTTAGTGCAGGCATCACAACCTGATCACCGCGTATACACTGTCGTCTCCTCACACTTCAAAGAAGCCAAAAAGTACAGCAGAGGATAACCGCAGGAAGAAGGAAAAAAGACAAAAAGCTTTCCACAGCCTCCCCAAGGGTCTCGGAAGAACAAACATTCTCGTATAAAAGTGCGTAACGTTTCTAGGAAAACTTTTTCCTACGGTTTTGAGGGCAGGAGCTGTAACCTATAGTTCTGATGAGCCAAACTATTGAGAAGCTGTTCTTGCTCAGTAAAAGCTGGGTTCGCTATACTAAAGCTATTCTGGTCAAACAAACAAAATACACATCTGTGACGCGTTTTCCCTGTTTTCTTGTTAGCTTCTTCATTAATTAGCAAAAGGCATTATTTTGCAATGAGTTTCTCAGCCAGTGTGCATTAGTGAAGTGACACTGTGTGGGAAGTTTAAAGCAGACCTCACCTCCTAATGATGTGCCTATGAGAAGCAGGAGTTAGAAATACTTAGGAATGGTGTACTCGAGTAAAGGAGAAATGTGCTACATATTAAAGTCAGACTGAAGGAAAAAAATCTCCAGTTAGAAAGCCCAAAGGGACGCACATGGTTAATAAGGAGCTCCACACCCCTCCCAAGAACAACCCCTCCCCAAATCATGAACATGCAAAGCAATGTGTTGATTTACTTAAAAAATCAAGAAGTCACACCATTTAGCACTCACTACAAAATAAGGTTAAAAAAGTCACAAGCTACAGCTTGAAAGCAAGGAAACAAAAGAAAAGGCCCTTTGCTCCCCATGGCAAAGTCACTCCTCAACAACAAGAACAAAATCAAAAAGACCCCCCCAAAAAAAAACTTTCACTACAGCTCTTTCAAGTAAAAGCACACAGTTTAGCTATCAACACCACTTCATTACTGTAATAAATAAATGAAAAAAAGCACACGGAGGTCTATTGACTATATGAAAAAAACATACATGCATCGTTAATCACCATTTTAGCTTGTTTGTGTTTGAGTCTACTGGTTACAGAGTTTAATTCCAAACAGAACTATTCCACCTCTTATCATCATATCCTTCTGATCAGTTATCTTAACTGTAAACGATCCCTGTCAGATTAGAAAGAGATAAATAACATTGAGTCAAGCTGGAAAAAGAGAAACGGGGCACAGCAATCTTGCATAAAGTCATACCTCCTCGTTTTATCATAGGGTCATACAGGACCAGGCTGCTTAGGCGGAAGGGACGCGTCCCACACAACTTGACTCGGCTACAGCGTTCAGAACGTTACCGACAAGGTGAGCACGTTTACGGGCACACGTTTGTAAGTCTGAGAACTGCAGTATTGCTGCTGAGTTTATAAGGATGCTACTGCCAGAGGCCTTCAAGGATCATACTTTTGCTTTCCGTTTTTTAAAGCAAGATTTTTCCTCCCCGGTTTGAGGTCCCGTTGAACAGACTTACCCAAAAGGCCTCTGTATGAGAGCGGGATGAAGCTGCTGAACACCAAAGGCAAAACCTACCAACGAAAACACATCACATTCTCTGTATGAGCGTTCCTTCGGCTGTCTGCTAATACACACACACACAAACATGGGGTAACAGCCTCCACTAACAGCCTCCATGGCGGTGCCTGTTAGGGCTGGAGAACCACCAACTAGAAAGCAAACTACGTCAATCCATACACACACAAGCACACGGACACACATACAGAAGATAAAACAGTGAAGCACTCACTCTCTAGAGGTGTTTAGAACAATGACTTTGGCTAAGCAACAAGCACAAAGTTTTTGTTAACTTCTTGTTTTGTGTTCCATGCTGGTCCTTAATGTTAGTCGCTTGAAGGATGAGAGAGGATGACCCTTCTGGCCATTGGTGTACTTGTGTCCTTTTTACAGACTTATACTGAGCCCATTCTACACGAGGACTTAGCAGGGGGGTCAAATCCTAAACTTCATTTCTGTTCTTCAAAAACCCAAGCATAAACTCTCCCTTTCCTCTGCGAGCACTAAATTACCTACAAGAGTGCTCCCCAGGCTCAGCACACACGAGTGCAGAGCCCCCTCTTTACAGCACGAACGTGCACCCGCTCTGCAGTCCCATCCCTCTGGGTGCGAAGCAGCGCTTTGGGAAGTGGCTGGGCCATCAGATGGGCTCAGATGTGGTCTTGGGAAGAGCCATTGCGTTTTAACGTCTGCCTAATAGCTCCCATCTGTTGTGGGACTTTGCTGTAAGATACTGTTTGTATTAATAAGACCGCACACATTGGAAGCGATTCACTCCTAGGCGGATCGCTCCCTGCAACGATACTGTAAATGGTCAGCGCCACCACGTTCCCAGCAGCGGGAATAGCCAATGGAGCGTCTGAACGGTGCAAATGTTCCCGGAGAACTTCAGAGATTTTATCCCTGATTGCTTTTGGTGTTTAAACCAAGAGTATGTGTACCAAACAGCCAGAAAGTTGCTACATGCTGCATTTAAAAATCGAAATGAAAGCACACTGGAACGCTCAGTACGCTCCGGGGAAGCGCAGCGCCGCGCTGCCTTTCCAAAAGTTTAATTCCCTTCAGAAACTCGGGCACACACAGACGAGCCGCGCAGGGCCGCATCCTCACCTGGCTGCATTATCCTCGGCTTGGCACCCAGGTACGCCAGGTTGACGTTGGCTTTCCTGCCATCGATGATGGGGTTGGGGTCCTTACACGCTCGTTCGGCAGCGGCTCTGTCAGCCATGGTGACCTTCAGGGGCGAGGCTCCGCGTTAGATCGCCCGGGGCGGCCAGGGGAAGCCCCTCGCCC
>VXAV01005778.1:120876-148710 GCA_013399715.1 Alectura lathami | reverse complement strand
CTGGCGCACAGCTGGCGGCAACAGCTGGATGCCTCCGGCAAAGGGGCTGCTGCCGAAGGGCTCGGCCGGGGGGCTCCGAGTGCCCCCAGGCAGCTTTGCCCCGGGCCTGGGCACAAAGGCGCTGCCTGGGGAGCTTGCGGGGTCACCGCTGCCTGCCCGGAGAGCCTGCTGCGAGCTGGTAGCCCCCAGGTGTTTGCATCCCGACCCGAAGGCCGGTGGCAAAATCCTAACAGCCTCACCTGCCTCTCCCCCCAGGCAAGCAAAGCTATGGCCCTGCAGCACTTCCGTTCCTACTGTTAGTTACTGTGCTGGTGGTTGGTATTGTTCGGGACGCAGGGCAAAAGCGATTGGAAAAGCCGCTTCCCTCATCTTTCTCTTGCTGTCTCTGCCCGGTGCTGCACTGGGAAGGACAGGGCGGAACAAAGGAAAGGACGCCCGTGTGACATGGAGGGCTGTGGGAGCTGGCGGGGAGGGAGGCTCACAGGGAGACAGGAAGGATGGGAGGAAGGTTGCAGATTGGAGAAAGCAGATGTGCACATGTGTATAGACTTCTGAACCATTCCCTTGTGGTCATAACGTCTTGATAAGTGCTGGTGTCTCTTTTTCTGTTTTTTTTTTTTTTTTTTTTTTTTTTTTTTTTTTTTTTCCTTTCTTGTGGTGCCTTTGTCTGTTAGACTGTCCCTGTGAAGTCCCTTATGAAAAGGAGCGATGTACCAGTTTGCAGAAGGGACTTGCAAAAAACTTTTCAGCCCCTCTAGTACCAAATGTTAACCATAATGACAACACTTACCCCGAGACTTATGCCCTGCTTGCCCCACATCTAATATTGGCCCCATTAGATTTTTTTTTTTCAGCAATCGTTGTCCTAGTGGTAACGGCCTAGAATGTACCAGGCCATGCTGTCACCCAAACTAACCCCAAACCCTACTTGATCCTTCAGGTTCTCCATATTAAATAATTTGTGGTAATATGTTAGGATTAACCAAGATTCAGGTTTAGCAATCCTAACAGGATCCTGAGAGAAGAAAGGCTGAGAAAGATGAGGCTTTATAGCCTGGAGAAGAGGAGACTCAGGAGGAATCTCATCAATATCTATAAATACCTGATGGGGGGTACAATGAAGACAGAGCCAGGCTCTTTCCAGTGGTGCCCAGGGGCAGGACAAGAGGCCATGGGCACAAACTGGAGCACCAGGAGCACTGCTGTGCTGTGAGGGTGACAGAGCACTGGCACAGGTACCCAGAGGCTGTGGAGTCTCTTCCCTGGAGATCTCCAAAAGCTGCCTGGACGTGGGCCTGGGCACCCTGCTCTGGGTTTTGGACCAGATGCACCCAGAGGTCTCTTCTCACCTCAACCATTCCGAGATTCTGTGATCCAGACATAAGTGTTGCTTTTCAGTTCCTGTGATGCCAAGGCCTTAACCTTGTCCTGAATCCAGCTAGGCCAGCTAACTCTGCCCCAGAATTTCTCCCAGCTTGCTTCTCATATTGGTTTGGAACCTTGTGTTAAACCTGACACTCTGCCACTTCTGCTTCAAGGGCTAACTGTAACTTTAAGCTCTGGCCCAGTGACCTGAACTTACATAGTAGCCCAACTCAAGGTGCTGGCACTCACCAGAGCGCTACAGCACACATCGCTTAGGAGCACAGTTAACTTCTCAGCCCTCTATGGACCTGAGGGATGATGGACTTCACCTAAAACCAAGCATAGTCCATCCCATCACATTCCCTTTCCCTTTCTGTGTCCAGCACTCCTGCTTGTCTTGCGGTGTCTGCAGGAGTGGTGAATTAACCTAGTTCTGCAATCATTACACAAACTCCTGCATTAAGGCCAGAAAAGCAATGCTTGGCTATCCCAGAACTAACTGCAGCTGTATTAAGGAATTTGCCTCTTTCATCCCAAACACCAGACATCCCTTTATTCTCTTGCCCAGCAATTCTTGCTTGCAACAGCCTGATCTCTTGCAGTAACTACATCATCCGTCCTCCAAATATCGTCAGCCTTCTACAACCACCTAATGCTAGCAGCTCCTCAGCACAAAGCTTCCTTCTAGCCTCCAACACATCAGCAGATCTTGTCCAACAGAGGGCTTTTGGAAACTGGTTTTCAGCTTCATTTGCCCCTGGGATCCAGTAACAAATACAGTTTGTTTCCTGTAATTGTGTGATGACTTCATATTGTCAATGCACATACCAGACCTGTGGACTTACAGATTTCCAGGCATAAACAGACTCTCAAACTCTGTTGGCATCTTTAATCTTGGATCTCTCTTTAGCAACAAAGTTCTCTTCCCATCCTGCTTGCCCAAGTTGCCTCTCCAAACCCACAGCTGCCTGCTGTACAGCTCAGAAAGCTGTACAGAAAGCTCTAGCCATAGTCATTAAAAAAATTCTTCCTTGCTCACAATCTTAAGTTTGCTGCATCCACAAAGCTGATAGCAGTCCTTTTCCCAGTCCTCTAGCCCAAAAAGTCTGCAGCAACAGGTGGAGCTGATCAGTCCCGCCAGTTCCAAGTGTATCCACAGCCCAACAAAAAATTGAGCCTAAGTGGAAGATTGGTGATTTTGGCTGACCGACCCTGGAACAGCAGGTCTTCCAGGATCCAGAAACTAAACTTCCACATCTATATCGCAGTAAAGGGCATTTCAGTAAGATTCATCAGGCAGCCCTTGCACTAGCCTGAGTCGTTCTGTCACAAAGGCAAACACAACCACAGTGACATGATTAACTTGAGGTCCAGGAAGCATTTCTTTATGAAAAAACACAGCTTATTTCCCTCAGATGTCCCCAGTCTTCTCACTGTTTTTGCCACCTTTGTGGGTTCCTGCAATGAACAAGCCTTTGCTGGTCCTTCTCACCTAAGGCACACATATGATTCCAGCCAAACATAGCCTGCAATGAAGAAAGGTAACCCCCCCAGCAACACTACAGCAACTAACTTGCACTACAACACTACCATCATGCTACTGACTTACAGACCCTACAAGAAGCAGAAATATATCTTCACTCTGTTCTGTTTCACACCTGTTTTGATCATGAGTTTAAAATTTAGTCAAGCAAACCTTTCTCGAACATTTTCCCCAACCAGTACGGTCTGCTTTTTCTACATCCATCACCTTTTCTACTTCATCCATCTATCTTCTCCAAAAGCTGAACCTCTTCTTCCATTTTAATCATAGTTTAAATCCTAGGCTAGTTCTCCTTACTCTCCCATTCTCATTCTTGGTCTGTTTAACTAGAGTGCAGCGATCCTTTTCTAAACCCATACAGCCTTTGCAGGAGTTATTTCTCAGCCAGCAGTAAACCTAGCTCCTCGGCCTCCATTTCCTTTTTTGCACAGTAGCTCTAACTCTCCTCCATTCTTGATTCTGTTGTCTAGCTTAATCCTGCTTAGAGTTCACAGGGGCTGTCGGTCTGAGGCTGTTGTAATGGATACCACAATCCTGTGAAGACTGAGCTGGGGCCTTCCATGGATCAGGACAGAAAAGCACAGACTTGTCTGGGACAGACAGCAGGGCTAGTTCGTTGCTCTTTTTGTTGAGTTCAGCTCAGAGACTTTGAGAAGCCAAGGGCAGGAGCCCTTGGTTTGTTGCTGGATGCATAGGATTAATGTGAGCTCTGCCAAGGGCTTGGAGCCCTGGGGTCCAATGCTCAGTTAGGGTTAAGGAGAATTGGGAGTGATTTTTTGCTGTCCTTTAAAAGAGCCGTAGCGTGTGGAAGAGCACAAATACTTCCAGGAACGATTAGGGTATGGGCAGAAGTGACAGGCCTGACCAATATTTTGCGATTAGGGCTCTGTGCGGGAGGTGCTCATGAGCTAATTGGGATCAATATCAAGAGTAGTGCTGGCTGGTCTATAAGGAGTTTAAGGAACTTTCGTGGCCGAAGCAAACTCAAGGTTTGATCAGGGTTAGGTTTTGGTAGCCCCTGCAGAAAGAAGAAATGATAAGAGATCTTCAACCCCTTGTGCCTGAGAAAGTAGCTATCAGCCGTTCCATCTAGCCTATTCCTCTCAGGCCCAACTGTCAGCTTAGTGTATAGTCCCTGCGGAACTCAGAAATAAACTCAGTGTTCCAACACCTGCTCTTAATCCTAACTGTTCTTAATCCTAACAGTAACCTTTACTCAGGAGAGTCAGCACAACCATCCAAACCCAAATCGTTGCCCATTACATTTTTCTGTGTACTCACCCTCATCCTGTTCAAGGGCTCCTGCAGGATTCACATAGAATCTCAGCAGTCCTTGCCCCTCTTTTCCTAACCTTAAACTGAAGCTACCAGGGGGACCACAGCCTTTGTAAAACCTAGAATCACAATCCTGTAATCTCATTTCTCTCACACCCTAATTCCAATCTTCTACCTAGCCACATAGGTTTAATTCAAAAGAGGTGACTGCTGTCCTGTGAGCACTGTGTGCAATCTCACTAATACCATCTCCTTCTTCTTTGATGTTCTCTAGAGGACTGAGATGGTCACACAGTTCTCCATACAGTTCTGCCTCAAACCTTAGCTTGTCCCTAAGCAAAACAGATATTGTAGCCTGAACACGAGATGATCCAAAGCAGTTTCCATCCTACTCCAGCAGGTTAACAGATCCTCTTTTCTAAAACCAGGAGAGGTGACTCTGGCCATTATCAGATCAAAATATTTCCTACTAAGCTCCACTACATCCATTCTATTATTACATTAGCATCTTAAATTTAGGGTGGCAATTCCAGTAAAATTCAGAAATAAATATAGTACTCCAGACTATTATTTCCTCTAACCCAGCCATATCACTAACACAAACACAAGAGGAGACCCCCTACTGTTAAGGGTTAATCCCTCAAAATTCAGTTTTACCCTTTCAGCCCTGACAGCATTAAACCTCTTCTTACTTTGAAGGTCCTGACAGAATGTAGGGTGCAATTTTCCAGCTTTAGGATCCCTCAGGAATTCTAGCCTAAATCCCAGAGAGATTTTCCCTATCATTGTGCAGCTAACTCTAGTCGATTCGGTATTGTCAACAAAAGCCTTTAGTTTTGCATACCCTATGAAAAACAAACACAGCCCTCCAACTCTCCCATGGATGATCTTTACTATTCTGTGACCAAATTAAGGCTGATTTAGCACTACAGTACCAGCCTGTATCTTACTTTAGCAGCCTTCAGAAAATAAAATATTTTCCAACTCTTTCTCAGTCTGAATCATTACTTTAACTCTACATTTATCCAAAGGGAAGTAGCCTCTACCATCTAGAAACACATCAGTGTTCAGGAATAAATTGCATGCTTCCCTCCCAAACTGTACCCTGACTCCAAATTTTGGGCTAGCAGCCTTAACTCATAAACACCCCAGAAGGGGGGTCCTTCAGATTATACCCACCTCAGGTATGTTCTGGCCTGATCAGGGCTCGCGTCCTTTTGATATGGGTCAGCGTTCAGCACAGCGAAGCCTGAAGAGTGAGGTTCATCTGTGGAACCTGTAGGTGCCACAGGGAACTGATAAAGCTGGATGAATTCTGAGACAAGGATGCCTCTAGGGTTAGCTGTTGACAGGCTTCTGTTTACCCAGCTACGCTGGATGTGTGACTATGTTTACAGTCAGACTAATGGGTTTGAAGATTTAAAGGCAAGGGCTGTACAACATCTGTTGTGCTGCAGTGAGCTCTGTGGGCAGCTGCACCATAGTTACTATCTCTGTCGCTTGTGATAATGTGTATTTTGTGTTTGGGGGTGGCTCACTGGGATGGCTCACTGCTAGGGATCAGGTTGTGGCTTTAGAGTGCAAGTGTGGAAGAAAGACATTTATTCCTATATCCTCCAAATTTTGCAGTAGTGATGCCACTAGTGAAAGTGTGATGGTTCAGGCAAGCAGTGACAACACGTGGAACAAGAGGTGTATACACAGAGCATTCCNGGCTATTTGGCATTATCGGGATCTCAGTTTTGAATCTAAGAAGGCACCTAGGTCCTGCTTCATTCTTTGATACTGCTGTGAATCTCTACCAGGCATGTAAATATTGTTGCTGAGTACTATTGTGGCTGACAATTGCCCTTGACATAATTTTAATGGTTATTATAAATATATCTGAAGCTATACACCAAAAAGTGGTCTGATGTTTCTTTTGGGGTTACCTAGTAATGTGGCTTCATTGGAGGAAACCACA
Source organism: Alectura lathami (assembly GCA_013399715.1). Classification (NCBI taxonomy): domain Eukaryota; kingdom Metazoa; phylum Chordata; class Aves; order Galliformes; family Megapodiidae; genus Alectura; species Alectura lathami. The sequence goes on along the minus strand of VXAV01005778.1, from coordinate 142,564 downwards.
GAAGCTATCCATTACAATTAATGGTTTTTACTCAGATATTTTGTGCTCTTGCTGTCAAGGTAAGATAGAGTAGACAACTTGCCAGCTTACCAAATGTTGCCACTCGCTGGTATCAACCCAACTGTATCATCAGGCTTTTTATTTATTTATGAACACCATATGCCTGTCATGTCAGAAAGCAGTGGACGTCATGTGTTCATTCATTAGGTTTCTGAAAATAACAAAGACCCCTGATTATATTGCAGGCCATTCATTCTGACTGGTGCTTTATTTCGGTAAATAAGAACGGCCTTCAGAACATTCAGTACCCCGTCAAGTAGATGCAGTTGGAATTTCTCTATATATTTATACAGACATATATACACACACACATTGGTTTGCTAATGCTATTACTAGAATGCTTAGGGCCTAAAACTCCGTGGTTTCTAGGTAGGGTTGAAAAGAGAGGTAATTATTTTTCTGTTAAACTAGTAAGACAAGCAGTTTGGTCAGTGAGACTTTCATTTCTGCTCAAGTTCATAATGCCACAGCTCCGTGAAAGCATTCAGCTAATGACATCAGATGTGCCTTTGTCTTCTAATCCACCAGCGGCATCCCAGAGGATGCAGAGAGGAGCAGAATGTCTAACCAGTGCTCTGCTCAGTGTGCATTACTTGGGCAACAGTCTGAGTGCACCTGGGAAAGAATAAAGTACAGTAGTAGGCAGTGCACTCTCGTGTGTGTGAGAAACCTAGAAACCTCATCATCTTCTCGTTCTTGCTGATGTATAGTCTTTATCTATGATTTATTCTTGAACTGTCAATTTCTGCTAGAAAAATCTTAATTGGAAAAGCTCGTACCACCTCTCTTCTGACAGTGTGTCCCTGTTATAACAGATTTCACCATAGGATTTTTTTTTTCCCCAAACCTGTTAATCTTACTGTTTTCCAAAGTCTTGTGCTGTAGTATCTGAGCAATATCCAGCATGATCTTTGACTACTGTAATCTCATTATTCCCAATTAAATCACCAAACGTAGAGCACCAAGGGTAGTTTCAATCTGATGTGGATATTCTTCCCTTCCAAGGGCAGTGGAGGAGCTGGCACAAAATTTCAATGATTCAGCAAACAAAATTCAAAGCTTGTGAAACTGTGGATGAAAGACATATTGCCTGTATATAGGAAAGTAATAGGTATGTCAGATGAAGCAGGGGTGAATGATAACTGTACACAGAAGTTTGAATGCATCCATAAAGGGTTCTGTGAGAATGTGCAGGTAGTGTTGGCAGGGGAAAGCGTTGGAAGGACAATAAAAAAAAAAAAAAAAGGGGGGATGGGGGAAGGTTTATGAATACCAGATCATAGATGCCATAGTGAATAATGCTTCCCAGTGCTAAAGCAGGTCAGAAGGCAGAATGAGGCTTGTGCCTGGCAAGAACTGAGGTTGTCCTGTGATGGTATAGGGGAGGGAGTGCTGCACGTGCCAAGTCACAGAGCTCCCACACCTGTGATGTGAACACGTAGAGTCGGGAGAACAACAATTTGTAATGCCAACAACAGGGGAAGGAGAAGTGTAGATCTGCAGACTAGCTGAAGCTTAGAAGTTGGAGTGTTAAACGCCAGACTCTCATGTGTCCTGGTCACAGGCAACCTGGAGACAGATATCTGCAAAATCCCATTGATGTTGATTTGCTTGGCATAACAGCTGGATGGCTGTATGAGAAGCACAGCTCTCTCTATCCAACTCCTGCACATCTTTGAAATGCCTTATATCCACCTTCATCCTGATATTTGGTGGAATAACTAGTTGTCAGCAGCCTGCTGAGCCTTATGCATGTAGCCTGGACTGGTAGACCCATATAACCCATTACTTGCTTGTATTTTGTAAGCAAAACAAAAAGTCCTAGTACAAAGAAAAAATTCTCCACCAGTCCAAGTTGGTGGAGCTCTGCTAAAGGCAATGAAACTAAACCCAGTTAGATCAGGTTGCATCTGGACTTCAGTCAAGCTCAGCAGGAAAAGAAGAAACAGAAACACTGGGATTCTGGTGAAAGACAGGAGCCACTAAACCCTAGTTAGTTATTATTACTAGGAATTAATCTGACAGTCAACAAGCAGTATGCGAGACATTAACCTCACAGAACAGTGCACATCTGTTAGTGGGCTAGTAGTAAGGAAAAAAAGTGGAGAAGTGGAAAGAAATGCAGAGAAAAGCTCATTCAAACACACTTCAGTCCCTCTGTTTTTTTGCCATGTTGGAGGAATGCTTCTGGGGAAAGTCCTTTGTGAGCAACTAATACCTGTCACGTGAACATCCCAGCACTGCAGCTCTGGATCCAGGAACTGACTTCTGTGTGGCCTCCAGAGAAGTGACTTGCACATTCCTGCCAGAGAGCTGAAAGGCTCTAATTTATGGCCCAGAGATACCGCATCCTCATTTGCCAAGTTCAGCCCAACACCTCTTTTAAAAGGACTTAGTTCCTGCTGCGCTGCTTGTCCCTGGGAAACTGAGTTTGCAAGCAACTTAGATTTCATCTAACAGGGTCAAAATGTGCCCTTGCTTACTTCACATGAAGAGAAAAAGTGAGGTTTTAGTGTTCCTCTGTCCTTGCCCAGGGACACGTCTGTTAATCCCAGCGTGAGCAGAGAAAGAGGGGATGAACTGCTCCACAGAACTGTCCTCCCCTTTCCCTTGAAGGCATCTGGGGCATGGAGGAACATGGAGGAAGAGACAAGGGAGCAAATTTGTGCTCTGTCTTCATCACCCAGTCTTTAGCTCGCAAGGCAGAGTCCCTTGTATTCTGACTCAGGCACTCAGACTAGAGCTTTGCAAGTGCTGGAAGACGGAGTTTAGGAGGGCACAGGGCCTTTACCCTCAGGGCACCCGCTGACACGCTGTCCCCTCAGGACAGCCAGTATATTGCCAGTCTTGCCCATACGGAGCTGGTGAGTCGTGTTACAGGAGTACGCAGCTTGTTTACCAGCTCAGCCGTGTTTGCTGATCCAAAGGTATCGAGTGTTGCTGTCAAGTATTTTTAGTCCGAGCTTCTTACCATCCAGTTTGCTTTGCAGACTTGGTCTCTTCAACTAAAAATAGTGCCGAGGCAACAATAGCTTTTAGGTGGCTCCACTTTCTGGATCGGACGCCATTTGTTAAAAAAAGCAGCAACATGTGACGGCAGCTTGGTGCCTCCATTCCAGAAGGATCTTGCAGAGGCTGACTGGCCTGCGCTGTGTCCCACCACCTGCTGCAGCGGGACAGCTAATTCTCTGCTGTGACACAGCATTCCTCTCCTTCAAGGACTGTCAGAGCAGATTATCTTTTCTGGTTCAGAGATAGTTTTTTTTTGTGTGTGTGTGTGTGGTTTTTTTTTTTTTTTCCTAGCTGGAATTTTAGTATCATTATTATTATGTTAAGTTCTTTTTGTTGAGTAGAATTAGCCAGGTTAGGATTTAGCCAAAGACATAAAGTGGAGCAAGCTTCCCACTGAGGAGGATCACGGAGGCTGTCTTCATTCTCCCACAGAAGGTCAGGAGCTCTGTAGCACATGGTGCTGGTAAGGTGACACCTGCAGGCATCCAGCTCCCGTCCGCCTGTCCTCCTGCCATATCTGAACAGCAGTGACTCAGGAGGGAGGAGCTCTGTCTGCACTGAATCACCATTGCTTCCTGTATTCGTCCTACAAATGTGAAAGTCAGATTTTGTCAAAAATTCTATTTAACCTGCAAGATCCTAGCCCTGAGGGTTACAGCTTCAAACAGGATGGGGTTTATTTTTGTTGCTCTGTTTATCAGCGGAAATTTGAGCAAGTTACCGCTTTGTCAGTGTAGCATCTACATACTCATTGCTGCAACCCAAAAATACGATATGGGGTTTTTCAGCATTCTTGTAGCCTTTATTGCTTTTGTTTGTAAAAGGCACGACTTTTGTCTTTAACAAGAAGAAGGCAAAAGCACTTCTGACTTTGTGATGAGAATAAAAACAGTACGGCTTGGCTGGCTTGTGATGTTGGTCTCTTAGTCTGAACTGTCACAGTTCATCTAAGGTGTGAGGTTATGAAGGAGGGCACAGAAAATGTGTCATGCTCTAATGCCTCCATTTTCCCCTCTGGAAAGGACCTTTGCTAGGATGCTGCAGCTGTGAGCGTGCTAACAGTGCTGCAGAAAAGCTATCACGTTGCCCTTTGGTTAGCCATGTACGGGGATCAAGTTGGATTTAATTCCACTGAAGGATTTTCATGGCTTTGAAAAACAGACCCTGTCAACATGAAACAAGTTACATTTTGTATTAATTGCTTGTAAGGCTCAGGTCCAGTGCTGGGATCTTCTGAGACACAAAATATAGACTTGTCTCCTCTGCCCAAAGACATCCAGCGTACCCAGTTAGCGCTTGTCGAGGTCTGTTCGTTTACACCGAGGTTTACCAATTCATCACTTTTTAAAATCAGAGTCTGAGCAATAATTTTTTCTGAGATTTAATTATTTTACCAAGATGAGCTGAGGAGTTACGCAAGGCTAGCTAAGCAAGAATCAATCTGCTGGCTGATCTGATCTCACATAGTCATTTCCACTGGGACCTGCAGGTATGTTGTGTTGCAGTGTCTCTCTTGGGAAGCTGGAAAAAGGTAAGAAATGCAGGGGTGTATCTGGGACCTTGGTGAGGTCTGTGCAAAACTGGCTTGCTGCTGATTTGAGCATGTTCTGCCATCTGAGTAGGCCTGCACCAGGCAGGACTGCGCCAGTTCAAAGCACAATAGTAATGTAGGGGCCTAGAATGCAATACCGTTAAGTCAGTGTTAGGAGAATAAAGTGGATTCCTGCACACTGAAAAACAGGATTTGCTGCTCTGGCTTGCTAGCTACCATCATACACAGACATTTCATCTTATTAGCTGTATGAAGTGAAATAACGAGACAACAAAAACTTTGTATTAAAGCATATTTTGTTTTAAATCCTTGGGAAAGCACATGGTCATTTCAGCCTGTCAACACTTTCTGTGGTATTTATTTTTCTCTGTTCATCTTTGAAACTCAGGAAGGAAATAAAATACCAACATAAATAAATGAAGAAGAAGGTTTCTCAACACCAATAAGCTAGACAAAAGAAACAGAACACTAGATAATGTTTACTTATTCATGATATCTTCATGAATGCCATACTTTGGAGGGAGAGAGAGATTTTTGTTCATGTTTGTCTCTCAAGCATGTTAATCAGGTTTTATTAAAATGGGGATGGGGGAAAGCTGGCTTGAAAAAGCTAGAGAAGAGAAATGCAACCCAGATTTGAAGTTCATGTGAAGTACTGGAGAGCAGGGGGACTTGTTTTAAGTTGGGATTATATACAAGGGGATAGGAAAATATTTTCATATTCTTATTTAAGGGGAAGAAATGTTTGTGAAAGGATGCATGGGTGTGTGGTGGAAGTAGAGATTCTAGTCTTGGGGGCACTTGGTTCAGTTCCCTGTTCTCTAAAAACATCCTGTGTAAGTTTTAGTGGCTTTGTCTGTGCTGTCAGCTTGTCTAATTCATGTCTTAGATGTGTGCAAAGGTCTTTAGAAAATGATGGAATTCCTTATAATGAGTCAAGTGCATGTAGAAGTGTTTTTGAGACGTCGGAGTATCTCTGTGGTTCAGATCCATCCCGTCTGTCCCTCACTGTGTCTGTTATGCGTTAGCATGTTTCACCGGGAGCTCTTGTTTGGAGTTTCTCCGTGCTGCTGTGACCCTGGATGTGTCAGGAAAACAATCCTGAAATTGGAAGCTGGGTATTATGCAGCAGTTTTCCTGCCTGGCTAATTCAGGTTTGACAGAGAATACAAGAAGAGAGAAGCAGGAAAAGCAGCCCCCTGCACTGGCAAGGGATAAACTGAGCTGTCAGCTCGCTCCCAGCCAGGTGAAACTTCTCAGAGCTCTCTCTCTGCGATACGCTGCATAGCTTCTCTTAGCACAGAGGTCCGAGGGAGTCAGGTTGTGTCTGGCCATCTTAAAGGAGCAAAACCATGCAGCACTGTGGAGGATCAGATTCAAGAACACAGTCACTAGAGCCTGCTTGCTCTATGTACGGTCTGGCTAATGTCACAGCAAGTTATCCGATAGCAGCTCGTAAAAGGCGGGCAGTTTCCATGCTGTTAGGCAAATGAGGCTTAGAAGAATTAACATATCTATATGGTCAATAACACAATAGGCCTTTACATTTTCATTATTCCCTTTTAAACAACGTGTGCATTGGAAGGCAAAATGTCAGATAGCCCTACATTGTAGTTGTCACCCCATTAACAAACACCACATTGGGGCTGGGGCTGCGTTCTTAGTTCTCTGTCCTACTAAGGTATCCAACCTTAACAGACTTCAGATTTTTATGAACCTCTTACCCACGCAGGGAAGCGAGCTTATTCTTTAATAGAGGACAGGTCTGGTAGCCTTTAGAAATACTTGCTTTTTAAAGACTGTATTAATAAAGATAATACAGTGCCCAAAGCCTAGCTGTAAGCTCAGGAACCAGCGGGAGCTGTCGCAGTGGTCCTGCTGCCCTGGGGTCCATGTGGCTGAGAGGTCGCAAGTTTCCTTTGCTCTCTCTGCTGTCCCCAGGAGGTGACTTGGGTCCGGAGGGGCTTGAAAGCTGAAGATTAGAGGCAGAGTAGTCATTTATCTCAATAGCTCTTTTGCTAACTTGAGTTTCTTCCAACAAATGGAAGAAAAACCCCAAACCCCAAAGCTCAACAGTGGGTTTGCAAATGAGAGGCTAACCATGCACCTTCTTTCTTCCAGCCCCTCTGTATGGCACCGCCGCAATTTTGGTCATGTGAACAGTGCAGCTTCAGGTTTGGAAACCTAATGCACCTCTTGCATAAATGGATTTCTCTCCTGTTCTCCCAAATATCACATAGTAATTATAAAAAGTAGATAAATACATATGCATTGGAGTCTAAACCCACACATGTGAATAGACACTGCTAACTGAGAAAAGGCGTGTCAAGGCCAGTGTTAAGTGTTTAGTTGTTCATGTAAGACTGTCAGTCCCAGGTGCACTGGGAGTTCTGAAGGCTGATCTCATACAGAACCCTGTCTTCCAGCTGATTGAAACCAGTGTCTAAAAAGTGTCAGTTCTCACTGAAGCTTCTCCCACAACTGGGAGAAGCCCTAGCCCTGATGTAGATTCTTGCTAAAAGACAGTGATCTAACTTTCCCAACAGTTATGGCATGGAAAGGATCTTTGTTCTCTACCAGAGACCTGTTGTCATGAACTTGTACGAACTTAACTGTGAGGACAGACGTCCTCTGCTGCATTTGGTTAACTTTGACCAATATAGATTTGCTAGTGATTAAGAGGAGGGGGAGAACTACCTGGACAGACAGACACTGACCACATACCTTTGAGGCAACTGTTTAAAAGAAGAGGAAACTAAAAGCAGAGGGGAGCCATAGACCTGTCCTAGCCATGCCATCTCGTGTGGCAATGGGCAAGGCTGGTGTTTGTCTGAAAGCATTTTTAAAATTTTGGTTTGTCTACTCAAGAAAAGAAATGAAAAAGAAAAAGCTCATACAACCCCTTGGTATCTTTGAGCTCCACCAAAGTTCAGTGGAGCTCTTGAAATCCCCTGAGATATCCACAGCCCACTAAAGACTCTCAGTATACAAAGCATAGTGTTCACAAAGCTCCAAGAAGGTTGTGGACACATTCGGCAAGTTTAGCAACAAGTCACAGGCATGACTTGGACATTTCTACTGTGTACTGCACGTAGGGTCTCAGTTTTGTGACTGACGTGGCCAGGACCGTATTTTGCAGACGGGGCCTGGCAAGGTATCAGCACCTTTTATTTTCTACTTTTGCCTGGTGTGGACACAAGGGTCAGCCAAGACTGCCTGTTGAAAACAACATGTTGTTCTGTGCAGTTGTTTTTCCAGTCGTGCTCAGTCAGTGGCAGAGGGGTCGCTTTAATAACAAAGTGCAGGCTCAGAGCCCGTGGCTCCTCTCAGTGTCCCAGAGACTCTCACTGCACCAGTGGGGATCAGGAGGCAGCAAGAACAAGGGAAAATCGTGGATCCCAGTTTCAAGTTCTGAATAATTTTATACTAGTGTGAAATACAACAGAAGTTGAATCTTTGAAATGCTGGGACATCACATTTATTGTCTTACTCTGTAGGAACACGTCCCATACAAATGAAAAAGCTCAACAACTCGCGCCATCATAAGGAACATGAGGAGGACATTGCTGATTAGCAACAAAACTACGTCCAGGAAATATTTGTTGCCATAGCAACCATATTAAGTGGATTCCTTTTTCTGCTGTACAGCGCTGATTTAATTAATTCAGATATTTATAAATAGCTTCCTGTGGGGCCAAAACTAATGGCTGCAAAGTGAAGTTGCACAGACTTCGGATGTGCATCTTTGTGCAGACAGATGGAGACCCTACTTCAGCAGAGCAGTTAGTGTGAGCACACAACTTTTAGTGTTACATTGCATTCACCGTAATTGCGTGCGTGCTAAAACTCGTGCATGTGCTGAAACAGTTTGCTGCAGTTGCCAGCAGATAGTGAGCATTTCTATTTTAAACAGCGTGTTGTGTTCTGATCTAATTTTCACAGACTCTGGTGGAAGTAAGTTATTAAGTAGTTGCACCATTAGTCATACTAGGAGTGGCCAGTTGCTTACTCAGCAGTTGCCATGAGCACTGCAGAAAATACGGGCAGGTACACCTTTCATGGTTTCATCTTCCCTTCGCTAATGCCCAGCCTCTGTGAGTTGTCCTCTGCAGCCCTTTCTTCCTTACTGGTGTTTCTACTAGTGCTAGTGAAATACATGGCCTAAACCAGGTGGTGTTTTTTTTTTTTTTTTAAATCTGCAAACTGAGCATGCTGTATGTATAATCTCCAACATTTCAGGCCCCTTCTGTAGGAATTCTCTTGAAAGCTTCATCACAGAAATGTGCCAAAGGTCTTTCAGCTGCTCTGCATCGTTTACATGGAACGTGAGTTCCGTGTCCATTGACTCTGTGTTATCCCAGGTGTTAGTTCTGCCTTGGAAACACAATCACACTGTCACTTTGGGAGAGAGAGGCAAGAGGAAAAGGTTAAGGGATTTACCATTCCTGCTGCTTTTCAGAGGCTTCATCCCCTGCAGTAGAGCATGGCCTATGCAAACAGTTCTCTCAGCATTTGGAACGTCAGGGGCCATCAGCCTGGTGCCCCGTGCCAGGATAGCAAGGGACAGCTGAAGCTGGAGGAGCAGAGAGGGGAAAGTCCAGAAGCATCTTAAAAATGATGATGACCTGTTCCTTTAACACCTCTTGCATCGTCTTCATCCATACTCGTCTTACAGTTTTTCAGACCAGACTTTGGGTCACGCATTTGACACTTTTTCTAGCCTTTTTCACTGTCCTTTTTTTAGATGTGGCTTTTGCATTGCAAATTGTTTCCTTTTTTTTTTTTTTTTTTTTAAGAGTCAGAATCCAGGTGGCATCTCTACAAAAATGTGTGTTGTTGTTGTTGATTTGCTTTTAATGCACCCTGAGGTGCAGTTCTCAGTTTCTCCACACAGAAATTACATGGTCTTTGCCATTTTCTTAGACTGACAGAGACCCAAGCTCCGGGTGCTTCAGACTCCCACCTACGCTGGAAATCCACAGCAAACAGTCAAGATATCTTCAGACTGTATCTGCAAACTTCCCATAGCAAAATTTATGCCAGAGGCCCCCTTATTTCTTCTCACCAAGGCAGGACCAGGCCAGGTAGGCTCCTGGTGCAGAATGTCTCCTTGGAGCTGTGCTGCTGGGGGATTAGGCCCATGCAGCTGCCAGACAGGAGCAAGGTCTCTCCCTGCATCATTTATTCTGGAATATCCATCAGCTCCAGAAGCCTAGTATCCTCTTTCCTTACTTTTCTGTAAGTGTCTGTGAGCAACTTCTCTTCATTTTCCCATGCTGAAGTGTTCTGGGAAGGGCTGCGATGTTCCTCTTCCATGGAGGAGCTTTCCAGAGAGCAGTTTCCCCAGAGCTGGGACAAAGGCTAGGCAAAGAGGGCTGCTAACTCTCTGTGTCCTGTTCCTCCTCCTGTCCAATAGGAACATGCACAGCAGCGTCTCCCACAGCAGGAACCCTTCTGGGATGACCATTTGGTATTTTTGAGCTTTTCCGTTCTGTAGTCCTCACGGTAGTTTTGTCTGAATACAGCTGCATTGAACTTAGTGGGAGATTGTTCAAATAAATAAGTGTCTCAGTTTTTAACCCAGTAAGTTCATGTCCTAAGAGCAGTGATGGCATGACAACAAGCTGCTTTTGTTGGTGGTGCCTTACTTATCAGGGATTTGGAACTTTTACACCCCAAACCAACGCAGCTGGCGTGGGAAGGAGAAGCCCTCTTCTCCCCATCTCATCACACCTCTGGGTGAGGAGAGCCTTTTTGTGCCAGAAGCCAAACCAGGCAAAACCAAATGAAGGAGGCAGGGACAGGCACTCCTCTGCCTGGGCAAAGCCAGAAAAGGGCATGTCGGAGAACCCCTCACAGGAGGACCCAGACCCTCCTCAAAGGATTAAGCTGCGATATACTGTACAGAGCAACCAGCGCTGAACCTGGAAACACGCAGCCCCATGAAGCATGGCTCCGGCGCTCCGTGTGCGAGGGGCTGTTGTCCGTCAACTCCAGCATGACCCCGTGCACGCTGCTATGGCAGCTGTTGGAAACTGTTATGTCAGTGTACCCTTTTGGTCTCTTCAGGAATAGAAGATGCTGTGCTCTTCTGTTTTTTTTAATGCCCTGCTTAGTCTGGATCACAAGCTAGTGAGACATCGGTAATTTTAACGGCATCGTGCACAAGCCTATTTCTTTATATTGCTGGGACGAACACTTCCAAAGGAAGCCTATGCCAAAAGCGACTGGAATAACTTCTCTTTCTTTACACCTTTATCTCCTCTCCTTCTTCTGCAGAACATTGCTGCATTATCACTTTTCTGTATGAAATTTCCTTTTGGAACTGTGTTGTTTCTTTTCAGTAAATTTTTAAGCAATTTTTGTAATTTTATAACGAATGCATTCAAATTTGTTACAGCTCCCAAACCTGCACAAATCCGCTGTAATGCTGATTTTACAGTTGCTTTTCTATTTCTATTCCTGCTGCTGTCTGATTTTCAGAGAGAAAGGGAGAAGTCAAATATTTATACAAGGGCAACAGAATTTACATAATAAATAAACATAAAAATCAGAGAAGTATCCCCCTCTGCTCTTTAAGTTTCAGTAACACTACATGTATGCTGTTTCAAAAACAAGTGTGCCTCCTACCCTCATCTCTGCTTCAGACATCCCTTCAACTATTCTTGCTCCTTTTTAACTCCTTTGCATAATAGAGAAACTCCCATTGTGCTTCAGATATTCAATACGACATGAAAACCAGACAGGTTGTGTGTGTTTTTTTTTTTTTTTTTTAAAAAAAAAAAAAAAAAAAAAAAAAGAAATGTGTCCTGCTCTAATTTAGTATGGCAAGGAAATTTGATTATCACTTGTTGACAGGCATGTAGGTCATGTCAAGTGTTTCTGACGTGTCTATTTTAAGCTAGAATTTGTATTTTGATTAAGGGGCAGTAAAAATACTTGGACAATAGATAAGTCTTTCCCTGTGAATGAAAATTGGAACATGCAAGTTATGGTCAGACAGACTTCCATTAGGGATGCAAGGCCTTGGTTGGGTCACTGCCCAGATGCCCTAATTAAAAAATAAAAAATAAAAAAATAAAAAAAGGAAGAGAAGAACCCACACCATCCTCCCTCCTGTTACTTTGAAAGAGCGAAACATGATCACAGCCACACAGGAGAACTAATGTGAAATTACTTGTGAAACTTAACTGGGGTTTTTCTCCTTGTGCATTTTAGTCCATATCCACCTCCTTCTGCTTAGCCTGCTGCTTTATATTCCACAAGCCTGCGTTTCTGTGGCATCGCCCTGCGGCTTCAGCTTTAGCTGTTAAATACACCATAGGTCCTGGCTCCTTCGGCGTGCAGCAGTACCTAACTCAGCCCGAGTCAGCAGCTGAGCCCCAGAGCGGAGCTGGTGTGTGGTCAGGAGCAGGGCTCTCGGCTGAGTTTCGGCATGCCTTCGTGCCTTCAGCAGCAGCAGCACTGCACAGCCCCCCGTGAGCCCCAGCTGCTGGCTGAAGCGAGCTGAAGTGCTCCACAGCCCTCAGTCTGAAATCAGGGGTTGTGTCTCTGCGTGGGGTCTGTAAAGTTGGGAGCGAAGTGCAGAGCCCAGTTAGAAGCCATTTACCCGTGCCAGTGTCTGGGGTCAGGGGCCCAGCAGAAGTGGAATCCCAGTTTGAAATGGGGTCACGACCAGAAAATGTTTGAAAATGGCCAACAAGGACTCTAGGTTTGAGAGTTGTCCTCGGTAGAAAAAATATGAAGCGTTGCTTTCCAGGCAATTACCATGTGAAGGCTGGAAGAAAGGGCTGCGTTGGTCAGTATGCAGCTCACTCCATTTGGAAGCAAGGCAGGCTGGTACTTGGGAGAGAAAAAATGCCTGAAGATCTGAATGTTTCTGGGGAGGAGGATGCTGAGATTTTGCTGGAGTCAGTGCCTGTTTAGTCTGCACCCAGCTCTGAGCTGAAAGGCAACGCTTGTGATAATACATTTTCTTCACTGTAGAGACAAATGCACCTCCTGAGGGAAAAACAGTTGCTTTGACATTTCAGGCTGGGAAACCTGTCCTTGACACACGCACAGGCCCTGATGCACGGTGCCTTGGCTTCGCCTGCTTACGGCTGTCGGGGAGGCTGGCACCAGCCCCGCTCAGAGGTAGCAGCGTGCCAGCAGCGCGGTGCGGCCAGTCCCCAGCGGAGATGTTTGCCCTGGGAAGGCAGCAGGGCACCGCAAATACCATCTCTGTCATAGGAGATCTGTTCCCTGCGTTAACTGCAGCGCTGAGCACTTGCTTACACACGGTAACATGTTTACGTTAGCGAAAGCCCCAGTGGGACAAGGGAAGGAGAAACAGAGCTTATGTTATATTGTGGCTGCCAGCAGTCGCAAACTGCACCGTGGCAGGAAGTTGGGTGTGAGAATCAACTGTGTCTTCAGACTCGTAGGAGCTGCAGTCTTGATTTGCAGAGCTGCCAGAGACCTGCAGCGCTCCTGCTTTCAGCTGGATGGGGGAGTAGCCACTCTGGAAACGTGTGCACGGGATTTAAAATCAAGCCCCTGGCTGGTAACAATGCTTTGTAACTAAACACTGGTGCCCAAAGGACTAGGTAGCAGAAAGCACAGAAAAAGTGACTGGGCAGAGGGGTGACTGTGCTGGAACATACATCATTACTCTGAGTGACAACGTGACAACAAAGACAGGAACGTTCCTACTTTACAATCCTATTGCTGTGGTTCTGCATCCATTGTCACCGTTTCATAACACTGGCCGGCCAAGACTATGCGAAAACTCGATCCCAACAAATGTCCTCTTGGCTCTGTGGAGGGGATGAGGTTCTGATAGTTATGGAGAATTCAGTACAGCCAACTTTACTGCCTGGTTGTGCTTCTTCGCCGTTCTAATTCTCTTTCACCAGATAAGTGCTTATTCACTAGTTGATTACAGAGGTGAGAGGTTATAGGCCCATAAAACCAGAGAACACTAGGAGATGATCTGCACATGTGACAGGTGAGCAATCATGTCCGAACACAAACTGTGCCATTAGTATTACTTACTGTTAAAGCACTATTATCCCCACATTGTTCTCTCTCCTCAACAATTAGTCAATCAGGCCCTTGAGAACTTTAATACAATCATCCCTACAAGCTCATCAGCCAAAACTCAGACAGTCACAGTGTTACATACAAAATTTAGAAGACAGAGCTGGTTGGGTGTGAATGTGGGAGTAATGGTCCATAAGGAAATGTGACACAAAAAGAAGTCAGCCAGGGAAGCAGGCTACTGAACTCCGCAAGCCTCGCAGTGGGATATGCTGCTGTTGCACAACGGCCTTCATCTTTGGAGGGGAAAGGGAGTCATTTTGTCACAGGAGAAGGAGTAGCTGCATAATGCCCGTGCTGTTTGCATAGTAGTCAATGAAAGACAGCCCCTGGTTTTGAAATCATGTAGAGCCTATATGCATTTTCCATTTGAATGTAGTGTTCAGGGAGCATGTGCTCCTCTGCTCCCTCCCCCTTCTTTCCCTTCTCCTTTTCAGCAGAGAGAGACCTCACCAACAAAGAGAAAATAGATTGAAAGCTCTTGCATGCAGACTCTTTCAAGCAAAGCTTGAGAGAGACTCTGGCACATAATGTCTCTGACATTATGTTCACTGCCCTTAGAAAGCAATAACCAAATACATTCTGCTGGCAGTCAGCAAGTGCAGTGATTTCAACACAGATGAGAGAAGAGAGGACAAAGAAAGAATATGCTTAGAGCATCCCTTTCACTACGAACCTATGGGCCAGCTGGAGTGTTTACAAAGCTCTAAGGCCAGCCAGCAGGGAGTTGCAATAATCTAATTTTAATTATGTGACAAAAGCATGAAGAATCATTTCAAGGGCCAGCAGAGGAAAATGGTTGCAGCCTGCCAATATTCCTTAGATGGTAAAAGAAGACAAGTTAACCCACAGAATTTAGTTGTTTCTCAAAAGACTAAATGGATCTATCAAAACTCCCAGCCTGTTGTTGTTAGAGCACAAGTTGGTTGCCAGAAAAAGGCTTTAGATGTTAAAGAAAGTTCTCAAGAAGCATCTAGGCAAAACAGCAATACCTATGCTCCTCTTCTTAAATAAAAATATACTCTGCTGGTGAGAAAACAAAGTCCCACAATCACACTAAACCGGCTAATATGAAATGCAGAGTACACATGTTGCTTGGAACAAACTGACAGAGCTTCAGCCTGCATTCTCCAGCCTCACAGCCTTCTGGCAGGATCACAGCAATAAAAGAGCTGTTTTGCTCTCCCTAGGCAAAGCACAGTTAAAAAAGAAAACAAGAAGAAAAGAGGAGCAAAGCTCAAATCCTCCTGCTCTGCACACGTCGCGGCCCTTTGGGAGGAAAGGACTGTTGTCTCCTGACAGTTACGGGACAGAGCTGACAGCAATCACACAAATCATTTTGACTCCACTGAGTGGATGGCCATAGTGAATCTCATGGAAAGGAGTTGTGTTTCATGTTAATGGAAGATGAATCCATGGGTCCTAATTTTAGTGATATTAGCATTCCTTTGCATATTGGCAAACCTTCCCTGGCCAGGTTTTAATATGGATATATTGCATTTACTTTGAAAATATGTCTGCTGTCACTTGTTAACATACTCGGCCATCACATCTCGAATCAGGGCCAGCTTCGGGCACTGATAAGGAATTCAGCCTCCTGTGTCCCATAGTGTCTCCTCCTCAGTGACAGGCTGTGGCACCTGTGCTGGATGAGGTGACAGTGAGCTACCTGACCACTGTATGCTGCTTGAGCATCACTTCTGCTGCTGTTGTCACCAGGGACTGCAAGGGTCAGGGCAAGAAGTGGAACAGGCGAATGAGGGAGAAATTACTGCTGTGAGGGCTGGGAATGGTTCTTTTTGCAGCAGGAGTCACTGACACATCTCTTGAGAGATCCAGCTGGGGCTAGTGAGAGATGCAGCGTGATGCTACATTGGGTCTTCAAATGTAAAATAAATTGTTTTTGCAATCACCCTGCTGATGCTTGAATTCAGTTAACTAACAGTTTTACGTGCATAAGTGAAACCGTTTTTTGAGTCCTTCTAACCAAGTTGTAATCTGTTCCTGCCTCTTGGGAGCAAGCGCTAGGCATGAAGTCAGACTGATGGATTCTGCGCAAACCATTGGACAAATGTAGGAAACATGTTAGAAAAGAGTGAGGAAAAAAATAAGAGAAGAATTTGGGGTTGCCGTCAGCTTTCTGATGATATAAATGTTTGTATATAGGTTTATGCCTACCTGCTGACATGAATAATTCTTCGAATAGCTCTCAGGTAATCATTTTATATTCTGTTGCTATTTCCTTAGTAATCTGGCAAGGGCTATCTGCAGTTTCTGGAAAACTAAAGTCATTTTCCATGAAATTGGCAACCTTGGGTGCTACTGATTTTGATAAATAGTCTGGAGGGGAAAAAGGAAGAAGGGCTAAGACCTGAGAAGAAGTGTCATTTTTGAAACAATCTAGTTTCACTTCTCACTTTGAAAGTGACCCTCTTTCATTTTTTACCATGAGTTTTAAAATGTAGGATCTTGAAGTTAAATTGAATAATTCCTTATCCAACTCGCAATTTTTTTTTTTTTTCATTTATTTGATGCAGACCCTGACGTGAAAAATCCATTATTCAATCAGCTCCAACGGGTGTTCGTTTGAGAAGCCAGAACAGGGAACTTAGGTGTCAGAGCAGGGCACAGTGGAGCGAGTGATAAGCTCAGCGCTAGCTGTTGGTTGACGTTACAAAGATTGTTTTTATCAAGGGAAGAGGTGGAAATATCCTCTCTCCTTTTCTATCTTTTGTATTTTAAAGAAAGCCAAATTTCAGGGTGGCATTCTCAAATGATTAAAAGGTGTATACATCAGCCCTCCCTCTCCCTCCAAGGTACCCTAAGAATCATGAGGCTGTTTTCTGACAGTATACTTTTTCCCCTCCAACAAGATAACATTTTTTTTCCAACTGGGGAAATGCCTGGAACCCAAAGCAGGTGCCTTAGGAAAACTTCCACCCCCATTTCATGCACACTTTGAGTTTTCTAAAGTCAGAGATGCTTTGCAGTGGAAACCTTCAAACACAGGGGAGACCCAGAGCCTTTCTGACCCACCAGGTATGACAAAGCTGCAGTATTTCTGTAAGGCAGACAAGGCGTGATGTGCCATTGTGAAAAAAATGTCTTGTTTTGGTTAATGTTGTCTGAAGCTCTCAGCAGGCAGATGACTAATGGGTTACAGTGGAATTATAGGTTAGTGAGAATCTTGAAAAAGAGCATATCTTGGCTAAAGCTGTTAGGCAAAGAAGCAGGTACAAACACCTAAGAATATATCTAAGAATGTGGCCTCCGGTTATATATCAGCGGTGATTGTACTGAATCCAAAATGTGGCGTAATACAGCTTGATAATTTCAGAAGGGAGCCCTACACAAGGCACGCCTGCGTCTTTACAAAATACTGAGCTGGAGTAAGCTTGAAGTGGGCTATCTGCTAACTTCAGGGGTTGAATATAAGGAACAAAAGAGCCCAGAAGTTTGCCCGCTGCTCCATCTAGTGCTTGTATCTTACAAGATCATGAAGTATCTTTTGCTTCTGAATGCTCATATCCTAGGAGAAGCACGATATGAGGAACAGCTTAATTGCTGGAGAGCACTTCTAGTCCACTGGCTTCCAGCTCATGAGCTATCCATTGGAAGGTCTTCTCTTGTACTGGCCTCTCTCATGCCTGCCAAATTGCTGCAGTGAGCAAGTGTTCCTGGAGGAAGGCTGCACTGCCTGTCCAGAGGGGTGTTCCTTCAGGGGCTCTTAGGGAAAAGCCTACTGTAGTAGCCAGGCACTGTGTGATGTCACAACACACCAAACACTCATCTGGAGCAAAGAAAATTTTCCCTATACTTTCTTTGTAAATCTCCTTCTGAATGTGTTTACCTTCTTCATTGCCTTTCTCTCACTTTCCTCTCCAAAACAAAAACACTCCTTACACTAAAACTGCCAGAGAGAAAGAACAGATCTAGCACCTGCCAGAGATATTCATGTATAAAGAATAAGAAATGGCCTGTTAAAGACAAAAGAGAAACAAGAGAAAACAAAATATCGGTGAACTGGGAAAGTGCTGGTAGACAGCAAGCTTATTCTGCTGTTCATAGATCTGCCAAGTCTTTATTTCAGAACAAATCACAACATAAAATCCCCGGCACAAGCCTTAGCGGGGTAGCTGTGAGTGAGGGCACTCAGGGGTCACGCAGCCGGGTAGGATGTTTGTGCCCTGCTCCGTCCTCACCCTCCCCGAGATAGCCTCTATCAGCTTGTTTGGAAACGAATCTCCTGAGCCAGCTGCCTGGTGGTAAAAGAGGGGCTGGGACTGGAGCCTATGTACGCTGTCTCGGCGGGAGAGCTCCATTAATATCCCTGACAAGATCTCTTTATCCTGTGCCTTCCTAATCTGCAAGTCAACAGGAAAAGAGAGGGAATTCACCGAGCTAAACTGAGTCCCTGCTGCGTGCGATTGTTACTATTTTTACTTTGTAAAAGTTGTGTCTTTGTTTTATCAGATGCTTTGGTTTTTCAAAAGGAGAAGGAGGGAAATAATTTTGTTATTCCCATTGTGGGAGTGGTTGCGCAGCAGAGGTTTCTCTGTCCTAAAGCATTGCGGTATCCAGCCCTCCCTCCTGATGAATCCTTCCTTCTGCTGTGCCCTCTGCCCCCAAACTTCCCCTCGTGCATGGAGACCTGGGAGTCTTCTGCCAGTTGGGACTTCTTCAGTAGCTGCTTATGCAATCGCTAGCGTCTCTTCTCAGTACTCACTGGTCCTGTGCTGGGAAGAGAAATGATGTTTTTTCTTGATGTGCTGCCTGAAACAAGAACTTACTGGCTCCTCAAAGGTAAACCAGCACTTTTGACAGCACTTGAAAAGCAGCCGGGTTGTTTTGAAATGTCAAATTCACGTAGAAAAAGCAAGGGAGGTTGAAGGGCCCTGATTCTGATTTTTTGTTTAAGATCCCTCTGTACCCTCCGTACTACACTCAGCTATTAAATGCAATATTCTGTGTATATAGGAGGTCAGATGACATTATTTAATGGCCCTTCCTGGCATTAAGCTATCTGAATTCATGCCAAAGCATCGCTTTGCGTAGCACAGTTTTACTCCCACCATGTAATAATTTGGCTTGGTCTTAGGTAATTTTAAAGAGGCAGACAGCTAGAGCACAGCTTGAATAAAGCTTTAGGGGCTGATTTTAGCTTCAGCGTTCCAGGTGGTATCAAAAGTGTGCACGAAGCAGATTAGGACACAGTGCAGCTTCACAGGAGACGGCTTCTGAGTGCTTCTGCAGCACAGTGGCTGAGCACCACGGGCTGCTCACAGAACAGAGACTTTACGCAAGATGTAACAGTTTGAATGGTGAGTTCAAGCACTTCAAAGTCGGAGGGATCTCAGTTCCTGCCGTCTCCTCCTGCCTGTCAAGTATTAGGGGTTTATTTGGGGATGCCCCTCTTGGTCTCGGTGTGTATTTCATTTCTCCCTGGAGTTGTAGGGTGTAGTGGTCAGCTCTTTGTCCCAGATGTTCACACACTGCCTTGAAATGGGAGTATTTTGGTGGTCTAGCAGACAAGATCGGTATTTTAAACATAAAGTTCTCGTTCAGCATATAGAGAACTGCAGTGCAGCAAGGACGAGACGGAGACTGCCTATATGCTGGAGAGAAAGGAGAACTGGGTCAGAGAGAACAACAATGCCAGAGGAACAGATGAGCAAAACGAGGAAGGCAGGAGAAAGATACAAAATCAGATGCTAGGGGAGGAGAAACACAGCGTCGTACAAGAAGCAGCTCCGACCGCATCAGTAAAGGAACTGCCGCAGCACTCTCCTGTCCACGGAGGAACTGGCCAGCCAGACGCAGGTGTGAGCAGGCTCTGAGGGACCTGACAGCGCATTACTGCCTTTCCCTGGGACAGATGCAAACCCCTGCCAGGGCATAACCCAGCCCTCACCTGCTGAGTATTCTGAGAATTCCCTTCCCTGCTTTTGAACTGTTCATCTCGTTGTCACATTGTCCTTCGACAGAAATGTTTCTGGAAACATAGGAAAACGCTGGCAGGGAGATGGCAAGTCTTGCTTCACGTGGTGGAAGTGTCTCTGTAGTAAGAGAAAAAGCAAACCGATTATATAGCCGTAAGCATCTTAGACGACTGCGACTGAAAGGGACAGCAGTTTAAATACCTGTATGCGGTATGTTCTCCCTTCCTGTTCAGAAACCCTTGGAAAAGGAATGGCCAAAACCATAAGGAAACACGCGATCTCTCCGCTGGCGATGTCGGGGCAGGCGGCACCGAGCCTGCAGACNGGCAGCGAGCGACCGGGGGTGGGCAGCCCCGGGACCGGGAGGCGGAGGGGAGTTTCGCGGGGCAGGGTGACACCTGCTGGGGACGGAGCAGGGCAGTGAGAGCCCGGCGCCTCCGAGAGGAGAGGCGAGCGCGGAGCTGGCCGCTGCTAGGGCGTTCAGGGCGGGGGAGGCTGAGGGGAGGCCTCATGGCGGCCTACAGCTCCCTCCCAGGGGAGCGGAGGGGCAGGCGCTGAGCTCTGCTCTCTGGGGACAGCGACAGGACCCGAGGGCACGGCATGGAGCTGTGTCAGGGGAGGGTCAGGCTGGGGGTTAGGAAAAGGTTCTGCCCCAGAGGGTGGTGGGCATGGAACAGGCTCCCCAGGGCTGTGGGCACGGCCCCAAGCTGCCGGAGCTCAAGGAGCGTTTGGACACCGCTCTCAGACACAGGGCTTGGGTTTGGGTGGTGCTGGGTGGGGCTGTGAGTTTGAGCTGGTGGTCTGTGTGGGTCCCTTCCAACTCGGGATATTCTGTGATATGAAAGGCCAAGTTTTAGTCCACGGTGAGGCAGCGCATGGAGCCACCGATCTGCACATGACAGCTTACCACCCACCCGTACATGGTCCACCAAGGCCAAGACCTGGCGAAAGGGACCAGATGGCTTGTGCTAATGCCAGCCTGTCACATGGCTGGCTGTGCCTCCCTCTGTGTTTCCTCCACCCTCACACAGCCCCAGTGCCTCTCCTGCTGGAAGTCCAGTAAAACCCCTGGAGGAAGGAGCAACAGGTTTGTTGCACTGTGCGGCCACACTCGCCCATTTTGGTTCCCTTTACCTGCTCCCCCATAGTTTGTCATGTTGGTTTAATGACACCAAAACCACCCCTGCATGCACAGGTACAGGTAGCTCACCATCTCCGTGACATGCAGATCTGCTGTAGCTACCTCACAGACCTGGAGCAGCGGAGGGGCTGCATGGCTGTGCATGGCTCTCTGCAAAGCCCTGCACTCAAAGGAGTCTGGCTAGGTGTTACAGCTTCCTACCCTGAGCATTTCTTTCTTCATCATGTCAAAATGCCTCCCTGCACATACTGCCTGAGACATCTGAGGAGTTTAGAGCAGAGATGAAGAAGTCCCTGAAGCACAGGAATCATCCAGTTGCTCAGCCAGTTTGAGTTTAGTTTCACAAAATGGCTTCCCTCTGGAGAAGCTGAAGAGAGCGAACTCAGGCAAACCACTCCTACGGAGATAGGCCTGTGATGGCTGTAAGAATCTGAGGAGAGCCCTGGCTCATCTCATGTGGCTATGTGAGTTGTTTCTGCCTCCCTTCCTATTTCTCCCTAGCATGGGAGAAGAAATTTGCTCACGTCAGCTTTGGTTGGGCTTGTATGCCTTTCCCTCTCCATTAATGGCTAGCCATGAGAGATCAGGGCTGGGAGGGAGACTAGCGCTTTCTGGCACACTTGCTGTGGTGCTGCCCACTCTTCCTGTCTACCTGTTATCATTTCCAGATCCATCGAGGTGCAGGGATTAGCACAAACATGGCTGTGACACCGGTCAGTGGAGCTTGGTCATGGGCATTGCTGAACTCATCACCGAGCTCTTTGGGAACAGACCTGCCAGTCAGACAGGGGAACATTAAATACTTGAAAACATTTTAAAAGCAGAAGCTGAGCACCTAACTTGCTGCCCTGGCTTTTTTTTTTTTTTTTTTTTTTTTCCCTTTTTTTTTTTTGCAAGAGTTTG
>VXAV01005778.1:92076-114417 GCA_013399715.1 Alectura lathami | reverse complement strand
GCTGGGATTTTCAGTAACAGCCGCTGGTAACGCTGTAGAGGCTGGCTTGTCTTGTGGTGTGTGAAGCTCTGCCTGGCTTTGTCAGACTAGACCCGTGAAATGTTGCTCTCAAAAGCACTGGTCCTTTAGAGCAGTAATGCTTAGAAACTAGCAGCTTAGCCTACACTGCTGGGAGTTCCTTTGTTTGGGATGAAGTGAAGGACAAGTCAGCAGACTGAAGGCTTCTAGCACAGCAGAACTCATTCTAGTGCCATGAGTTCTGACAATGGTAGGAAATCCTGAGAGGACAGGTAATGCTGCTGTGGCATAAGGGGTGCAGATACTTACATGGAGTAGGATTATGTGCAGGAAGAGGGAGCTCTCACAAGTATACCTCAGTCTCTGATTGTAAAAGTAACCTCAAACATAGTTGTACTAGTTTTCTCTATTGCTATGAAGTCTGTGAGCTCTTTCCTTCTTGAAGCTAGTGCTGGGCTGAAATTCAGCACAAAGCCGTTCATGCTTATGCCTGGTCAATGCCAAAATTTCAGGTGTGAATTTGCCTGTGTGTTAATGCTCAAAATCCAGTGCTGCATATTGTAGTTTGGAATGTGTGAGGATAATAACTCCTTTCTACTGTGTCTGTTGTCAGTGCATTTAGTCCCCCTATTCATAGGTAAGCTGCTGGATTTTTAGCTCTGTAAATTGTTCTTATAGGAGGCAGCACAGCCCACATTTTCTGTGGCTGCTAAAAGAGAGCTAACAGCTAGTGACAAATTTGTGTTTTCACTTGTAGGTTGCCCAGCTGAAATTAAAATATGACTTGGAAATTTTTGCTTCGTTGATGAAAAGCATAAGGCTCACTCTTTTAAAAAGCTGTATTGATTTTCTTTTTTTTTAAATATGAAAGGGAAAAAAAAACAGAACTCTCCTTCTGTTAAAGGGGAAGATATAGAAATTCTCTAAGGAGAAATAGCTCAGGCTGAGCTTCTGCCAAGAGAAGAGTATGTGTAATTTAATGCCAGACAGCTTTTTAATACAGGAGGAAAAAAAGAACAGACACTCACCTGTCTTATGATGGGGAAAAATACAGAAATCTACCTGCAGTATGTTAGCTAAATCTAGCCACAGAGGGAATGGAATATTCCTCTCAGACACTTCAAAAAAAAAAAAAAAAAAAAAAAAATCTGTCTGAGGGAAATGAGTAAGGGCTTTGGAGAAGCTACACTGCTGTCCTCCAGCCCCAATTTCTGAAGTGCTGGCAATAGGAAATGCATTGTGCTGCACCAGTAGCCAGACAGGTTGCTCCTGGTGGCACTTGCTTGTTCATTCCTTTTTATGAAAGCTTCCATGTTACCTTCATGTGAGTGGTCAGGGTTAGAGACACGTAAATGGCATGCCTCAAACTGCAAAGCTGCTCAAATCAGCCTTGGTCTGAGCTTGAACTGCTTGTACTCAGCTGTGCCCAAGTAGCAGCAGGTTGGTGCTTTGGACACATCCAGAATAGGCATTAGGCTTCCTACAAACTCCTTATAGTTGTTCTCCCTCTCGCCACTTGTACTTGAAGCCCCGTCGGTAACAGGCAACTGATCCTTGATACAACGCATAGCAGCAAAGAGTAACCGGAGTTCAGAAGCCAAAATAAGCCTCAGGTTATTATTCAGAATGAAAAGAGAATGGACACTAGTTTCTCAATCAAACACCTGTTCTATAGAAAAATTTTCTTTTAAAAAAAGAACCAAACAAACATTTTGTAATGGTCTGAGATCAAACGCAACTTGTAGATTTCTCAGAAATGTGGATATCTGGGATTTCTGAGGTCATCACTTATGTTCAATGACAGTGATATTTCTTCTAGTTTTACAGACTTGACAAACAAGCTCATGGTGTGCATTATGCCATATGTATTATTATTATGTATTGTTAACAAGTCTCTTAATACTGTCACTGCCTCTTCTGTACCCATTTGAAACAAGCATGGAAGCTGTAAACAACTGAAGGAATACTGCTGCCAACTTCTGTGGTACTAACATCTTCACAGTACAGATTTCTGTTCAACAGCTTGCCCCTAGAATCTTGGTGAAGGTATGTCTGGGTGCTGTGCATGTACAGAAACAGTCTCAGGGAGCTCACAGAGGGTCAGAGCTCTGTAGCAGAGGTTGTGCGTCATGTAAGGATGTTTGCCTTGTTTTCATACGTTTCTCCAGTCCTGGCAGCAGTACTTTAGCTCCTGATTATTCCCTGCATCCTCAACTCCTCAAGAATGTCTGATTTTTGTCCCTCTGATCCTTGTAAGGGCCATGAATCACTACTGAACCCACTGGTGAGCAGTGCGTCTTCAAAAGATGAAAATATTAGAACCTCTCACTTGTAGAGCTCCTAGATCATGCAGTTTTGTTTGAATGCCATCTCCAATGCGAGATCTTAATTGAAGAGGTTGTGTGCTGAGAACATACAGTGGAGAAGGCCTGCTTGAGGATCTCTTCACAGCTTAAACATTGCAGTAAGCATTTTAGTAACTGGAAAAACAGAGTTCAGTTTCCTGCTACGGCCAGTTAAACCCAAAGGGCAGGACAGTATGGAAGCTGGTGCTGAAGACTTGTGAAGACAATTTTTAGGCATCTTCCCAAACAGGCCATGGAGAGCTCTTTGCAGTTCGAGTTCTCAAGCGTTCTGTGAGCTGGTTAGAGAAGGCCTGTTAACAGGCTAGTGTTATCCCATCCTGCATTGGCTGTCTGATTAACTTTCAAGCTTATGAAAGTTTGAATGCAAACTTTCATATGCTTTCGTGGTGTATGACTTTTGTTGCAACAGTGTTGCTGCATTGAAATGGGATTTCAACAGTTAATCATACATTTATAAACAGCAGTTAAGGATAAATCCAAATTATTTCGGTAACCCTTCAGAGGGGCTGCTTAGTTGCCACATACTAGATGTGAATAACTTCATTGCCAAGACCCATCAGGTCTTTCAACCCCCAGCTGACAGTTACACCATCTGCCCAACCTCTACTGGCAGAAAATGGAGCTTTTGTACAAAGAATACTTGAATCAGATTAAAATCAGTTATTTGACATCTGCGATTCTTTATAAGCAGAGTGGGTATGGCAATGCTGGATTTTTTTCTTTCCTTTCTGGTTGTAAAACAAAAATACAAAATGTCTACTGTCTTGTAGAAGTTGATTCCATACCTCTCCTAAAATAACTGAATCAGCTACCCAAGAAGCACTGGGGTTCAGGTGTCAGTCAGCACATGTAAATGTCAGAAGCCAGTATACACTAAAACGTCCCTTGGCAGGATCATAAAAGCATGATGAGTGGGCAACGTTGATGAGCAATGTGATTTTGGGTTGGTTTCACTAATACATTCATTCAGGGGGAAAAAAGGAAGCTGCAACTTTTTTTTTTCTGTCTTGGAACAGAAACCTCAAGCATGATTTCAAAAACTTTGTTTGGAAATTTCCTGTGAAGTTATCTTGTTAGCAAGGATGAAGATAAGGAACTCAACATTAAATGAAACACTGTATTTTAGAGCAAGCAAATCAATTTGTTCAATCTGAAATGAAATCCTTTCATCACGTCCTTCTGTGGCATTGGGAGTTAAGTCTTCTTTAATGAATAGCAAACAACAGAAATTACTCCTTTTGTGTTCAATTTGGAATATTTTATTACAACCCTTCTTTATTGTAAAGACTAAACAGTCACTTTGGATGTTAGTGTTTTGTGATATGTAAGCTGTTCATGGCACTTGAAAAATAGTTAAACTACAAAATTAGGAGGGTTGTATTCACCCAAGACAGTGCTACTTTTCCATTAGCATCTCTTGCTACATCAGTATGCTGAGATTATAGAAGAGTTCCAGTTTGAGTGTTCCCCGGTACGTATGAAATTCAGAAAATGTTCTTAGCAGATCTGTTCATTGTTGTTACAACTTCTGGAATTGTTATAGTTTTCTCTATATGCTAACTTGCCCCAAAACTTTTGGTTGTAATCTTAAGGAGTAACGTGGCATTTACTTACTGTCTGTATCTGATGCTACTCAGGAGAATTGTGTTCCCTGTTACAGGGAAGACTTGACTCATGGTAGCAGCAGGTTGAGAGTGCTTGCGTGGGCCGTGTACATTCCTAGTGTGCCGTCATCCCTGCTAGCGAGGGCTACCCCTGGGGACAGCAAGGCTGAGTTTGTTCTCTTGGTCTGTTCCAAGAGTATGCCAGGAAGAGTATATTCCCTGCCGCCTGTTCTGGTAGCGAGGGCTGAGTCATGCTGCAGAACACAGTGGTTAGGAAGTACTTTCCACGGCTACCACAAGGCTTTAAACCAGCACTAAGAGCTCGATCCTTGTGGTGTTGCAGCACGAGCATTCATGTCGATGGAAGCGGGCTGTAGCAGTAGGCTCGAGGTAATTCACTCCTAGGTCTCTCTCTTTGTGGAGCTGGTATGACCTTCAGCTGCTATTTACCTGTGCTTCGTGCATTGCTCCTTTCTTCAGAAGGGGTAAACCTTTCTGGTAATTTCTCAGGGGACTCTCCCTCACTGGCCTCATCTTCAACTTTGCTTCTGTTCTCTGAAGTGCCTGCTGTCCAAGCTGCCCTATCTCATAAGGTGTCAGCCCATGTTCTGGCAGCGCGGTTGCTTGTAGTCTGCATGAAAATGAAGGAACCAATGAGAGAAATCCTTGAGCACCCTGGATTAGAGCCTGGATGTATTGTCTCTGTGTTTGGGCTTGAGCCAATTGGATGTGTAAATCTCACGATGTGGCTGTGTACATGTACTATATCATATTTGCATATATACAAGTTTCCTGTCTCAAAATAACTTTTTGAGGCAATATCTGCCTTGCTGAAGTGTTGTAATTCTCCCCAGTGTGGGAGATAAGTGCCTCTAATTGCATCTCTGAGGTAAGTGACACAGACTGTGAAACAACTTTTCAGCTGCTGTGAAGTCAGGTCATGCATGTGGCCAAATGGTGAGCCCGCTTCCCCAGCACTGCAGGATGCGTATTACGCTGAGAGATACAACCCTTCTCTTGAAGAGCTCCCTCACAGCAAAGCAATTTCTCTGTGGATGTATTCTTATACACTTGCATGCTATGACATCTCTAACGTACTTGTACAAAGTCTGTTTGGAAGGAGTCACTACCTGGCTTCTGGCTTCGTGGTTGTTCCGCAGCTCCTCAGAAGACAGCTGCGCTGCAGGGACCCTGTTGGAAGTACTGCAGCCCATGGTGAAACTGGGACCATCTGCTTCTCCTTACTGCAAGTCCAGGGAGTAGAAATGCCCTCATCTCTTCCTTGGGAGCTTGGTTATTCATTGTCTCCATGGCATCTAACTGTTGCCGGGGCCTGTTGCTACAATAAATAACACCACAGAAGGCTTTCATCTTGTGTCCCGGCATAGACGTCATCATCTTTGACCAGGCACCCTCATCTGAAGCTGGGAGGGAATGTGTTTCTTCTGACCTAGGTGGGGGTGTTGGTCTGAGAGTGAGCAGCAAATCTCTGAGAGGGTTAGTGAAGCTCCTGAGGGAACTCAGGTGAAGACACCTGAGTGTCTCCAGCTTCTCTTCCTTTTCCTTTTTTTTTATTTTTTTGAGGAACAAGATTCTATCAGGTATACATATCAGTCTCTGTTCAGATTGCTTAAGTATTCTTCATCACCATAAGAAATTGGAGGAAAAATAAGTCCTTAACCTAGCATTCCAAACAGCAAAGCAAGCTTTTAAAGGAGACAGGGACTGGCTGTGGTTAGGGAAAATGTTCTAAATGTCTTCTGAGACCAGTGTATAACTTCTTGATTACTGTTTGCTTCTGCTCACATCCTTTGAGGTAGATGTTTGTAGCAGACAGAGGGGAGGAAAACCCAACACCACGGCTTATGCTTCCAAGAAGATTTTATAAAAGGTATCAGAGAAATCTTAATGGAGTGCTGCTAGTTGAAGATCATAACTGGTCATGTCTCAGGTTACTTTGGCTGAGATCAAGTGTTATAGCTGAAAGAAATAAGACTTATTTTTACAAATACTGACAGAAACATACAAAGTGTCTGAAATCAAAGTATTCAAAATACCTCATGCCAGTGAGACAGTATTTGTGTCCTGAGATCCTGGTAACAAATGAATGTCAGCTTGTGACCATACTCTGGTTCATATTGGAAAACCAATTGTAAAGCTTGCCATCTCTTTTTTTTCTTGTATGTGAAACTGAGGTGCTTACAGGACAAATGAGTCCTCCAAGCACTAAGGTTGGTGGGCCTTCAGAATCCAATGAACCCCAGCATGAAGGGGGTGGCTCCACCCTAGGAGATCATTCTGTAGGCATGGCTGCAGGCAGCCCTCTGTGTTTCCGTTGTCATTCTCTTGTCTGCAGTCCAGACCAGTCAGCTGGTGGGGCAGGAAGGCCACAAACTCACTTGCATGGCAGTGAGCCTGAAATGATCTTCTCTGTCTCGGCATGCTGTGCTTCACTGTAAGGCACAGCACTGCACTAAGTTTAGTGTCTGGCTTCCAGGATGCAGCTAGCATCTCTCTAGCCGTGTGTATGGCTGTTCATCCCTACCTGTGCTGGCATCCTAGAGCTGCCAGGAGCTCTCAAATGTCGTTATAATGTCTCAAGAATCTTTGCATGGATGGAGGGGAAAAAGAGAAAAATTCTGCCTACTTGGAACTCGCACAGAATTGAAATCAACTTTTTGGTGTGCTGTTTTGTTGTTGTTGCTGTTCTGTTGTTCCTCTCCTTGTAGCAGATGCTTGCAGGTTGTGTGTGGTAATGCTGAAATGTGATTGCTCCTCGATGTGTGCCAGGATGTTACTTGTTTGAATTTCTGATTGAATGCTTGCCGTGATGGTGCAGTTCTAAACCTTGCTTGTAAGTAAATAAAAGGGGAAATCTTAGTCATTGCAAAAAGGTGATTTTTATCTGTTCCTTCAAATACAAGGCAATAAAATAGAAACTGAAATTCAGTTTCTGAAGGAAAATGATTAAATGTAAGATTGTAACTTCTAGCATAACTGCAAACAAGGCAAGCTTTATGATTCATATTTTACAACTTAATTGATGGTACTTAAAAAGAAAGACACGTGATAGTTTGAAGAAATAGAATATCCTGTATATTCTAAGTGGCACGAAAATTGCACTCATTTGTATTTTTGAATTGAAAAGAGCCTTCTCAGATCTCAACAGTTTGTACTAAAGCCTGGTCCTTGATTATCTTGTGCACATAATGACATGCTGAGCATTGTTTTCAAGCAATAGGAAATGCACGCTTTCCACATCAGGCTGCTTTCAAAGTGATGCTGACACAAAGTGATGGAGAATCTTGTTTTCGTAGCTTTTCATCAATCTGTAAAACAGACCAAACAAGTTTTAGTACCATTGGTGTGCTGGGATGTGTTGTGTTGGCTGAAAGTGAGGGCAATTCTTCAGAAACCCAAATATGGGATATTTCCCTGTAAGAAACCACATGGAATACAGTGTATGTGAAGCACGACATTGAAACTGGAGAGAGAGAGGAGCTGTGAAAAAGCTAATAATGGTGGGAGAGGCAAAAGTGCAGGTTTCTGTGCCTTGTCTTGTGAGAATGAAAGCAAAAGCCAATAACACAGACCTGCGTGTTGGGGGAAAATCACAGTGAAATCAGAAACAGCTGTTTCCATCATTGCTTGCGTTATATGGAGGAAGTTGAAATGTATGTATATCTGAAAATGAGCAGAGTTAGTTTCAGAACTCAAATCTGAAGCTGTTTGGTGGTTTGCAGGACAACTTGGACAACTGAATGGGAGGCAGGGCATCTCAGTATCTGCAGCCTAATCAGCTGTCTCCTCTTTAAGCTCCTAAATTAGTGAGCTGCTGCAGAGGTGAGAAAAGCACTATCCACGGAATGGAATGGCGTTCCTGACACAGAGCAGCGTCTTGTTGGTCTCAGTAAGTGTAAGATTCTCACATAGTATCACCAGGCTGATATGCATGCAGATGAAAAGCACTCTCCTAATGCCTGGGGGCTGGCTCAAGAGTTACTAAGAAAACAAAGCTTGGCTGACTTGAAGGGGAGAGGCAAACTTCTGAAATTTTGTCTGACAACATTCCCATTGAGTTCAAACAATAGAAGGCTACAGGGATGATAGGGACAGAAGACAGAAACCAAACTGGGTTGTGGAGTGGGCCAAAGGGAAGAGATGGAGGGCTGAGCAAGAGGAGGCGGGGCTTGCTGTGTGAGGTGGCTAGAAACCAGAAACACTGGATGCAGACCAAAACTGAGCAATCTTGCAACAGAAGTCGAAGCCTCTGAAGACCAGAGCCTGCACTTCGAAGACTGGTTGTGTAGCTGAATCCAAGCAGACTTAATATATTGTATTTATTTCCCTGCACTTTTCTTCTGTTTCCAATTTGAAGTCTTACATGGATGGAGGTGGATGAATTTGTCAGGGCTTCCACCTTAAGGTGGGCCCAGCTACAGGACAGAGGAAGAGCAGCCCTGTGTGAAATCCTGGGTTTCCACGCCATGGGCGTGCTGCACTTGCAGCACGTATGCACGGTGGGTTTGACATGTGCTGAGAAACTGTCGCCCTGCTGCCTCCACAGAGCATGTGCTGTGGAGGCTGGGGTAGTCTGAGCTTCACAGGTAAGACAAAGGGCACTTAAGGCAAATACCAGCCTCCTGCTGAATTTTGACCAATGCAATGGGGCGCGAGAGCTTTCCAAAGAGTGTCTGAAAACACAAGAAGTTTGGGCTGCAACTTTCCTCCAGAAGGGCACGGCATCACTAAAGGATTACCTCAGCCCTGCAAGGTGTTTGACCCATCTAGGAGAGGGAGGTCAGGCTCTAGGCACCTCTGAGAAGGGCTAAACACCTTGCAGAGCTGCACTTTCATGTGGAGTTGTATTCCAAAGCTCAGTATTTGAAAGACTGGGGAGGGTGGTTAGAAGGAGATGAGCTGACTGGCTGGCTGTAGTCAACAGAGAACCAGCTGCTGGCTGTGTATTGCTCCCCCAGCTCCATGGCTGGCTTTTTTGTGTGTTGTACTTGAGTGCTGCACATGGTCTGAGTGCTGTCTGAAATCTCCCCATGGTGACTGCACAGCATTCCTTTCTATTTAAGGAGACAAAGAGGTTTGGGTTTTCTGCCAGAATTCCCACTCAGGTGATCACACTTCTGCCTGCGGAATTTTCCTGTAGCTTCAACTTTAGTAGCTGTTCTTCAGTCCCACTCCTAAGAAGCTCCAGCACAGACCTGCTGCTGCGTGTCAGGAACGTGGCAATGGTGCTGCGCTGAGGCAAGTGAAGCGACCCTGCTGTGCATCACTTCTGCTCGGTTTGCCCCTAGTAAAGATTGCCACACCTAGTTGCACAGCTCTGCAGCTCTCCTCTTGCTGTGCCTGACTTCAGCATAGCAAGTTGGTTTTGCTAGTGATACTGCTAGATGATAGTGAGACAGCCAGCTGGAAGCCAGTGAAACGATGATTAAGAGCCAAGAGAAAACCATATGGAGAGAGCGGGATTTCTCTTCACAGAGTTCTGAGTGAAAGTGTTTGTCTTTGGATCCCACTAGCTGTTTTTTTTTCCCTTCTTCCTTCAGTTTTATGGGTGGGAAGTAGTTACAGTTGATTAGCAAACTCTACCAAATCCCTTTAGCTAGAACAAATGTTGTGAACAGGAGAGATTTCACGCAACTCTGTCAATACTAAAAGTCGACAGGCCAACCTTTTAATGGTAATAAATATTTCAGCACTGTTAGGCTAACGTTAACTAGAATATTGCATGTGATACCAATAGGACTTAAATAATAGTTTTGCAAAATGTGGTATATTGAATGGAGGATCTTTTGTCTCAAATTGCGATGATGCGGTGATTTTTCTGAACTTAGGACAGCAGAGCAGATGAAGTCCAGCACAGTCTGGAATACGCTTCTGCAGATGCTTCATTCTCTTTGAAGTCAAAGGAAACGCAGGCCTTGTTCACTCAGTCTTACACAGAGATTTCACATGGATGATGTCCAACATAAATAAAATATTAATAAGTTGATATTCAGCAAATACAGTGTAGTAAACAGAACCAAGACAATTGAAACAAATTATTGATTCATGGAATCTAGTCTTTCTCTTGACAGAATGTTCACATGCAGATTGTGTTGCTATTGAATATATTTCTTATTCAGATTTACTAAATGAACGTTATGGTGAGAGTGTGGGTTTCAAAAAAAAAAAACCAACTAATTCTGTATAGTTCACATCCTCAAGAATCAAGCTGTTTTGCATATGTTATTGTTTCAGTCTCCCCAACTGCCTGAATTCTATACTGCTAAATAGCACCAAATCCCTGCTGGAATCTGTATGAGGAGTAGGGGGGCTGGGAGTCTCTTTTGGGGCTGCAGTTTTCTCATGAACATGGTAGCTGAAGGAAAGGCTGATCAGTAGGAACTGAGAGTTTAGTACAAATGTTAGGGTCTTACTTTTCAGCAGGAGCAAGTTAATACTGCCAGTTACCATTCCTACAAGATTCAGGTATTGTGCTCTGTATTAGTTGAGAGCAGGGTGTGTGTTAGTTTTTTCTCTTACTACAGTGTTCAAAGTGTTCTATGCATAGTGCTCTAAATAAGAATTCAGGCTGGCCTTAAATGGTTTTACTTGAAATATGGTGAGATATGAAGTTTGTGTGGGTGGGAGGCACTGGTATCTGACTGTAAGGCTGCCCTGGCGGTTCTGAAGGACAGATCTCCATAGTTTTCACAGCCTCTCTGCTGTGTCCCACTTCTACATCCTGTTTTGTGCAGAACACAGTTTGCCTGGACCTGGGAGACAGCTCTGTACCTGTTTACTTAGAATACTTGGTGCTAGAGTTTTTCCAGACTCTTTCCATCTGATTTTGGGGATAAGGGGCTGAAGCATATAAAGCCTATGACACTAATGATGAGGTTTAAGGTGCAGTAGAAATTGCCAGTTCCCCTTCTAAGCTTTGGGCTAAGCAAAACACACTTTGCCAAGGGAATAGAGGAGCCTGGAAGTATGTGTCCTTGTAGTGAGGTAAACCAAAGCCCTCTGTCAGAATGGGGGCACTTATCTGTGGTAGGAAGGGTGGGCATAAATCAGGATCTCCTGGCAATGTCTCCCCATCCCTGGGAACAAGCAAGGTGTGATGTTGTGTTAATGGAGGAGGAAGTACAGATGTATCAGCATTCCCACCTGGAGCTTCTGCTCACCACTGAGGTAAGACTTCAGTTAGGGGAAATTCACCCCACTGAGGGTGAAGCAGGCCCATGGCCCCATGCACTTCTAATCCCTGGAGCAGGCAGGGAGTATTCCAGGCATCAGCCTTGCCCTGTGAAGTGATGCGGGAGCTCCTTTCTGTGGGCCAGGATGGCTGCGCTCCTGGAAGACAGCTGTCCCCAGAGAGCCCCAGCTGGCCCTGAAGTGACCTCAGGGGGCAGGCAGCCTTCCTGCCGGGGTCAGCTGGCAGCCTCGCTTGTTCCTGACTGCATTCTGGGCTTTGTGGAAGGGCTCAGGAGGAATGCTGTTCTCTGCAATCTAGATCTCTGGCAGAAATGCACAGACACTCTGCCTGACTTGACTGCAGCTTTCCTGTGTTAGAGGTAAGGAAAATCTGTGAGGTTAATTTGACTGCAGTTTAGAGCTTTCCTCATGGGTGCTTGAAACTGGCACTCTCCTTTCAGCTTATCTGCGTACAGAGATGCCACACATGGGACTAGGATGATCCTGAAATGAGAAATGGAGCGTATAAATGTAGTTGTTTTCCGGGCACTGCCTTGTCAGAGTCTATTTCAGCTCTTTGCCTTATGGGTTAAATTTGGAGCATTCATGAACTACTTAGATTTTATTTCTTTTTAAACAGTTTGCTGAGATGAAGCGTGTACTGTTAATTAGAGCTCTGGTGCTGTTTGTAGAACGCCAGTCTTGCTGAGCAAAGCTTTTCAAGCTCAGTTTTCCTGAACTGGAACAGGCAAAGCACAAAGCACTGGCCTCACGCTCCCTTGGCAGGCAGCAGCGAGGTGGAGAACTGCTTGTTCCCAGTGGCATTTCTCTTCTGGTGGGAGACTGGCCATGCAATGAGGTGAGGCCATCTGCCTGGGCTGTCCATCATTACTGCGAGCGTACTTCATGCACAATGACCAAATGCTACTTCAGCAGCTGTTTAGTGCAGAATTGTCAGAGCTTCTAAAGAAACTGTGCCACAGCCTGCTCGTTGGCAACTTCCTTCGGACTCCCAGCTGCTTTTATACGTAACGGGTTCATAGTCATGTGTTTGTGTTTTAACCTTTTGCAATCATTGCTTCCATCCCCTGCTTCAGCAGGCCCTTTGCTTGTATCAGGTGATATCCCTCTGCTGATCTTCCCCTCTTCCTTTCTTCTGAGTGAGGACATTCACACTTGGTCATTCACACTTGGTCTGTCCTTGCCCAGGGTTGGTTCTGTTTCATCTGGTGTCTTGGTTTGTGGTGGGACGTGGGCTGTAGCTTCCTTTGATCGCAGAAGCCTGCGTAAATAGAGTGTTGGGCTGCTAAGAGTTTTAGACATTCTTGTGGTGTGAAGTAGTATGTGGGAACAAATTTCATGTAAACGTAGTCAAAGAATTAGCTAAATACTTCTCCTTATTTAACTCTGACTTGTGCTCAATTCCTAACGTCCTCTGCCATACTTTTACGCAGAGTCCTAAAGCAAAAGCTGTTCACAAATAGATTGATTCAAGTGTTATGTCTAAATGGGGAATCATCTGGATTTACATGAGAGCTGTTGTTTGCTTCCATTTAGTGTTTTAAAAATAAAAAATAATAATAAAAAACCCCACAGAGGTTCCGAAACGTCCCCTGAAACACTCTTGTGCATTTCCAACAAAATTAGCAGAAACATGGAGCTGTTTCAGAAGTTGTGCAGACAGAATTTTTAAATAAGCAGGAGTTGAAATACAATTGCTCAAGGGAAAATAAATTAGTATGCTTCTAGTAAACATTTTTCAGCCTGTCTGTGTGTCTGAGATAACTTTTAGATTGGAGAAATAGTACAGGTCTGTTCATTTTACATATGGGCAAGCAGTCATACCAGAGTGCTGTCTGTTGTGTAAATGCTGAGTGTAGAAATGCCTTGTGCTCAGGAAGCCTCCTTCTCTGGAGTGAGGCAGCAGCTATTTTTAGTTGTGTGCTGCAACATTACACAGGAGAGCACAGGATGATGCCCTTTCCCAGCTTACTTCATAGATGACTTTTCTGTTTTACTAGAGGGAGGGTCAGATGACAGCCAGCAAGGCTGTGCTGCAGAACAGCCCCAAAAACCCCACAAACCTGCCCCACAACAACCCCAGAAACCTCTTTGGGGAAGATCTCTTTAAGGGATGTCCGGGAACTGTAAGCAGTTGGAATATCAGCTTTAGAAAGACACGCTGCAGTGCAGAGCCTGTTTATTGTGTGCCCAAAGCACTTGGTACTGAGGTGTGAGAAGGTGGCTGGTAGGTGAAATCCTAACATTAAATTCTTACGATAAAAGCTTGTAGTACTGCTGTGGGTGTGTGGAGCCTTTGCTGAGCTTTGCCAGGTTGCTGGAGTTCTGAAGTCAACGTTTCACTTAGGCAGTGATCGTAGGGCCATCACATTTACTCTTCTGTTGACAGCTGCTCTGCTGATAGCCCTCTGCAAATGATTTTGGGTTTTGCAAGTAGAACTGGTGAAGAGCCATGTGAGTGTGACGGAACAGCCTGTCACTGCAGTAAATGGAAGAAGCAAAATGCAAACACGCAGTCAAAATCTCACCTCTTGTATTCTAATTGCTCACTTTAAAACCGGTACGGTTGAAGTTTGGAGCTATTTTATGCTGTCTTTTTCCTGGTGTGTGTTTTCTCTC
This sequence comes from Alectura lathami, assembly GCA_013399715.1. Classification (NCBI taxonomy): domain Eukaryota; kingdom Metazoa; phylum Chordata; class Aves; order Galliformes; family Megapodiidae; genus Alectura; species Alectura lathami. The sequence goes on along the minus strand of VXAV01005778.1, from coordinate 100,598 downwards.
CACCAGAGCCTGCTGTCATTCAGGCTGGTAATGCGTGCAGTTCAGTGAGGTAGATTCTAAAGGACATTATTTCAGCAGTCCTCGGAGAATAGGTGTGCAAAATGTAGAACTGTCTAAATCACCAAGTGCATACAGGATCTGCATTTTCCTGATCAGCGGAAGTGCTGGACTTTTGAAAGTAAAGCATAATTCCAGGTTATTTTGTTCTGATGATTTCCTTCAAGGAAAACTGAAATATTCACATTAAAAAAAAAAAAGTGATTAAAAGTGGTGGATTTCAATGCAGTTTAAAGACCTGTGAGGATCCTACCTCTGACTTCATAGAAAGCTTTGCAGCTTTTTCAGTGGGTCCTGCTCATTTATAGCAAAGCATGGTGATACTGGGAGGAGAAATGTTTCGTGTTGTGTGTGTGAGCAGGGACCTTCAGTTGTAATCACAATATAAATATGAAAAACATTGATTATAAATCAGCTGGTTGTGTTACAGGCTCTGGAACCTGAGTTGCTGTAAAGGAAGATAGAAATGGGTCCGAAATCCATTCGGGACTGTGACTTTGTTAGTGTACCTGTCATCACAGGTCTTTTAACGCTGTATACAGTTTAACGTATGGCCAACATAAGGGTACTGGTGGTGTTTCTCTTTAGAGTAGATTAAGCAAATGTTGAGCCTTTAAATATCCATGATAATTTCTCCTGTTGTTTACAAGCGCTTCCCATTGAGGCCATTAAAGGAAAACATATGGCTTATTGCTAGAATGTCAGCTCCTCAAAGCACTTCCTGCTGTGCCTGTTCCAGAACTGATGGATATTTGACATCCACTCTGGAACACTGAGAAAGAAAAATGTCTTCACATGTCAGAAACAGTTCCCAGGTGAGAGCTTCACAGCTGGAAGGAGCAGAAAGTGCCCCGTGGCCTTTGACTATCCATTACATCCCCTGCCCTCATGCTCTTCTCAGATGTGTTGATTCACATTTAGCTTCCTCAGAGAGGAATTTCTAGCTTTCAGTGTCACTTGTCCTCTAACGGACACCTTCACTACCTAATTTGCCCTTAGTTGTAGGGTGTCTGCACTGGGTGGTGGCAGAGAGCACTCTGTCCTTCCCTTTAAAATTACAGTACTAGAATAAGGTCTGTGGTGTGGCCCCAGTAGTACTCTCTAAGTGCTTTGACAGACATGGTCTGGCAGGTTTTGCTGTGATCTTTTAGAGCATTACATGCCTGCGTACAGCCAGCATCTTGCCATAAGCTGCCTGTGAAGACTGCCTACGAGAATGGTACTTTGCTACTCCTGTTACAGGAGTGATAACTTCTGGCTGAAAGCAAGGAGAAGGAGGACTGACAGAATTTAGATTTACCGTGGCTAAATTCAGCAGTGTCTAAGAATTTTAAGCTGCTTGTTGGGCCATTCCAGATATGGATGAATTTCTTTTGTTGTTTTGTTACCATTTCCAAATTGTGAGCATAATTCATAACTCTCCATGGAAAGTTTCACAGCTGAAGCCTGGGAAGTTGCTGCTGTTTGATTCTAGTCTCAGACTAGTCTTAGTTTAATAAAATCTATATTGACATAGATCATGGAAAACGTCCCAGGGCATCAATTACTGAGCTGTAAAGATCTCCCTTTCTTGTCACTGACCATAACTTCAAAATAAATAAAGGCAGATTTGTTCTCTATTTTTGTTTGCACAGGTATTCTTGTTTCAAAGCTGTTGCTTCCTGTGAGGTAGGACCTCAAACACACAAAACCAGACTTGGCTGCCAGAGGCACGCATTGTGATGTGGCCAGTGAATATGAACTTGATCACAGCAGCCTCAGCTGCAGCCCAACCATGGAATGGCAATTCAGTCAGCAGGTGAGGTGACAGCCACCTGCTCATCTCAGGGCTGAGTGGCACAGGAACATGGCACAGGCTTGGCAGAAGGGTTGTGTTTTGGCACAGCGGGGCCCTGTCATGGGGTGTGTTTGGCAGCCCAGTCATATAGGGGTGAACCTGCTTAGCCTCCTGGTCTGGGTGTTCAGTAAGGTCAGCCCTGGGTCAGGGTTCAGGTGTTCTATTGATGGAAAGCTTTTTGGCTTGGAAAATCAAACCAGGTGGACCTTTAAATCTATATCCCAGCTTGCAAGCACTTGGGTAACATGCAGAGGTACCAGGCTGGCAGTGCCCTGCACAAAGCAGAAGCAGTGTTGTCCAGAAGCACTGCTCTTCCAGAACCCAACCAAGCCACCTTTGTTGCAGAGTGCCTGCAATGTGCCTTTCTTGGGGCTGCTTCTTTAAAGCTGGCAGACTTGGCTTAGACAGAGCTTTTAAGTGGTAGTCTGGTAAGTGTCTGCTTCTCCTCTTTTGCTCAGTGGGAATTTATTTGTGCACGTTTCCAGCACCTCTCTATAACATCACCAGAGAACAAAGCTTACCCACTGGTTTTCCAAAATGCAAGCTTCTATCTTCAGTCCTCTTTCCTAATTCAAGTCTGCTATGCAAGGACTCTATCTAGAGCTAGGGATGTAATTTGGCTTGTCCTATCTTCACTGCGTTCATCCTTGAAATAGCCCTGTAGGTAGGGAGCTGTTACATCTCTAGCACAGTTGTGCAACTCGTCACATAGGAATCATAGAATCAGAGACTGTCTTAGGTTGGAAGGGACCTCAGAGATCATCTAGTTCCAAACCCCCTGCAGTGGACAGGGCTGCCAGCCACTAGCTCACTAGATCAAACTGCCCAGGAACCCATCCAGCCTGGCCTTGAACACAGCCAGGGATGGGGCAGCCACAACTTCTCTGGGCAAAGCTGTTACAGAGATGGGACTCAGACCTGCATTTCCCCAGGGCAAAGCTGAGTCCCATGTATGGAGGTGGCTTTCCTGTTCTTGCTGCTTGTCACTTCTTGCTGAAATTGCCAGTGGCTGCTGTGAAGGGAGAAATGCTTACTTTGGCTGTGAGCAGGGCTCTCCAATACCCTGAACATGCAGTTCAAAGTGCATTTTCTTGCTTAGCATATCTCCCTCCTGACTTCTCAAAGATCATGTTAATACTATCTCAGTTCTCATCAAACATTAATCTGTACATCATTTTTGCCAATTGAAGCATGAGTGGGCTGCACAGTTCTATCCAGTGAACAAGTGTTTGTTTCAATTGCTGCCTAGGCTCTGTGGTCTCGCTGTTAGCAGCTGGCTGTTTGGGTTGTGTTTTTAAGTGCAGATCCTATTTATAGGTGGCAGAATGCACACACGTCCTTGTCAGTGCTACTGCAGATCCTGCTTAATCTCTTCTGGTACAAAAGCCTAGCCAACCAGCTAGCATTCCGTGTATTAAAATTAGCGTGGGAGAGCCTTAAGTTTTTTTTCTTCCTCTCCCTCTTTCCATCGCTATCGTGAAGCTTTGGAGCAGACTGATAGTGCAGAGACAGGCTGCCTGCCTGAAGGCAGGGGGCAAACGTTTCCCTCGCAGCTTCTTCCAGGTTACAGAGGAAGCAGTCTGTGGCAGTGATGTCTGCAAAATGTCATCAGTTCAGAAATGTTCTTGTGGCGAAGGACCTGATTTTAAATTATGTATTTAGTAAGTGTACATCACACCCCATGCTTTACCCGGAGAAGGGCAGAATTGGATTGTGTTTGCTTCCTGAACATTAGACGGCAGGGAAGTATCTGTGGTGACAGGAGGCTGGCAGCTGTCTCATTGCGGCTCAGGGGCTGGGGAAGAAGAGGGTGTTGGTTAACACCCAGCAGAGGGAAACCTGTCTGCATCTGCATGCTCACTGGTGAGATGGGGAGCACGACCTGGTACCTTCAGGCTCTGAGGAGTCTGTGGCACAGTGCTATTCAGAGGTGCTGCTTGCTTGAGTCACTCTGAAGCTGTTTGTGCTTAAAATGAAAGCATTGATTCTGGCACAGCACAGAATGAAGTGCTTAATTACAGCATGGAAATCAAAGGTAAAGAGAAAAAATAAATGACTACAGCATGATTCTACATGTGAAATAGACTTTTTTTTTTTTTTTTTCCCCTAGTTGCTTTAATGACTCTGCTATCTTAGGGATTATGAGAGGTTATAGAGTAGAGGAAACCAGCCCCCCCCTTTCTGCACTTGTTTCTTCTAGGGTTCACATAGCTCTGGGCTACTTTCCTCTCCTTTTGTTCAGGAAGGAATTCCCTGATCTCACACATCTTTCCTCACTGCTTTCTTCCTGACTCACACTGTTATTTGTTTCACATGTCGGAAGTATCATCTCCCATTGCTCCTGGCCCTGGGAGCTGCTTTGCTTTTGCAGTTGCACTGTAATTCTTGTTCAGCACTTTCTATGCTGCTGGTTACACTGTCTTCAAGGGCTCTTGCAGCATTTTGGGAATCTCAGACCAAAGGAATCCCTTGCTGACTATAAATCTTACCGAATGCCAATTCTCTGGCCTTTGTAAATCTGTTTCTGGACTGTGAAGATTGTCCTCTGTGTGGCCTGAAACTGGGACAAGTGTGGCTTCTCTCCCACCTGTGCACAAGCATTTTCTGCCCAAGGAAAACAAGCGTGAGTGTGTAGGAGGGCTGTGATATGTCTGCTCAGCTACAGCTAAAACACCAGTGTGTTATCAACATTGGTTTTCTCCTAAAGGAAAAACATAGCTTCATCCCAGACACTGTGAAGAAAATCATCTCTGTCCCAGCTAAACCAGGACATGTGGCTAGCATACTTGCTTGCCCAACTCAAGATGATTTCATCCACAAACACTCAGGACGACAAGAAAAAAAGTATGGAATGTTTCACTGTGTGCTGTAGAAAATGACTCATTACTGTATGGGTTGTCAGGTATTTCTCAGGGTGCTTCTCTGACCTCCCAGCTGAGCTGTGTGTAATGGGGCACATGTGGGTATGAAGTCTCTACTCCAGGGTGTTGCCCAGGGGCTGCCTTCCCTTTGGGAGGAGTGGCTGTCTTTTCCTACAAGAAGATTCTGCTTCTGTCCACAGCAGCAATATGCTCAGTCCTTGAACGGAATTTGCGTTTTGGTATTACTGTGCTGAACAGGTAGGGAGCTGAGATGTAACAGACATGAGCTCTTTAAGGAACTTTTTAGGGAAGAAACATTTCCAAACTGTTAGCCAAATCTTACATAAATCAGTGCCTGGATGAAAGGCTGCTGTCTTCAGCCAAAAGATATTGCTGAGTAATGTGCCTTAATAGAGGGAAGGAGAAAGATGTTCTGTCTGGCTGTCCTGTTTGTGAGAACAGTGCTGCAAACCGCTCAGACAGAAAGCACATGGGTGTTTTGGGAATACCTAGAGAGCTAACAATGTGCTGATAAGAGGACAAAGGAAAGTAGTGTACTGAAGAGACTGGCGTCCAGAGAAATCCAATTATTATCCAGTCTGAGAGTCTGGCTGTTATGAACAGGACCTGAAGACAGGAAACAAGTTGTTAGAGCTGTAGAATTACTTTTTTCTGTGTTCAAAGTGTTGTTACTTCTGACACATCCATCCCACAAGTGTCTGGTAACAAGGCGATGGTTCACGTTGTTTGACATTCATGTGTATGTACTTTAATACCATCCCAGAAACTATGCCATGTGTCTGGGGGGAAAAAAAAAGACATCTGCTGCTCAGTATTGCGCAGAATATAGACCAACCTGGTTTATCTGTCCCTTCCCACCCCGTCCTTTTGTCATGCAATTCACTGTTATAGAGAACTTGGAAATAGGTTCAATACGTGCTTGTGCTAGGAGATGTGTGTAAACTTCAAGCTGTTCCTGTCATTTAGTGCTTTATGATAGGTGTAAATAGGTACGTACTTCTGTAAGCTTTATATATCAGTCTGCATTTCATACTCATATCAATAATATTTACACCTACATATCTACTAATTTAAACAAACAAGTAACATCCATGACATCACAAGGGTTCACTTAGAGAATGACAGTGCAACACCTGCTGAGCATTACCTGTGAAGATTGCATTGACACACCTAGGGTACATTCTGCACTGACCAGAAAGATAGTGCTAGCAAAGGATGCAGAACAGCATCGGCTCTGGTGCTTTCTGCAGGGCTCCATGCCAGCGCTATACAGATGATGGGGCAGAACTGAGCAGATACTTGACACCTCTCTGTAAATCCTCTCTGTTCTGTTGCAAGGGCACCTCATTTAAATAAAAACATAAAAGGGATGCAGTTAAATCATGCTGGTCACAGGGAAGATCCGAAGACTGACTCTGGCTGCCAGCCCAGTTGTGTTGGATTTTCAAGGCTGTGAAGCATATACACACATCTGGAAAGAGATACCTCTTGTGCTTCGTGAACCTGTAAAGGTCTGAGATGGCTTCTGAAGGATCTGGGAAATGTAAGTAAGAGAAGAAAGACGCTTGTCGTGGGGCTTGAATCTAATGTGCAGGAGTCAGCGCTTCTGTTAGAAAAGGTTAAAAAGTTTGTGAAGGTTAAAGAGTTGACAGGTGACTGGAGTTTTTTGTATCTTGAGATCTTGAAGGATCTTGTCAGGTCTCTGGCATTCAGTGCCAACATAGCTCTGCCTTCTTTGTATCAGAACCAGAATCTGTGGGACCTGGCCGGTTAGTAGAAGGAAATCTGTTGGCAGGTGATGGATTGTTTCCTCCCCAGCCTGCTCAAAATCCTGGTGGAGTTCCTCCTGCTGGCAGTCGATCAGGTCACTTTCATTTAGTTTTGTATGTTGTGCCACTGTACTTTTCAATTTTCCACATCAGATTGCAGGTCTAGCTTTTCTCCAGAGAAACTTCTTCAGGTTTTTTAGGCTTCTTGATTCTTCCGAAGATCTCTCAGTAGCTTGAACACAACTTTTCTCAGAGCTACAAGGAAGAGGACCACTCTGTATTTACATTTCTTTGTGGACAAATGGGAAACAGGTTCTGACAAGGTTTTCAGAACCAGTCTCTTCTGGAGGAAAAAAAACATACAGACCTGAACTATCCAATACAACATCTGGATGTTTCTCCTCCTTTTAGTTTTCTTATCACTTTTGAGTGCTTTTTAGAATTAGGTATTGCTAGCATATTCCAAGATGAAGGGTATACCTTCTTGCCCAAATTGTTTTCTCTGTAAACAGAGTTTGGTTCTGTTCTTTGGGAGGATCCCTTTACTATGGTAGGCATGTGGGCAGCATTCAGCAAACATGCAAAGTAAATCAGAGGTGGTGAGTGACAGGGAATAGGTATGCTTATGCAGACTAAATCAAACTGTGGTTTGTAAGGTGTCCGTAGGCAGGTACACAAATGCACATTCTTTGTGAAGGTTTTGAAAACAGGAGATCTTTGTTGCAAAGAAGTGAACTGTGCAAAATGGGGGTTGCATTTTTAGTGCTGCAAGTATGAAATAGTCTGAAGTCCCCTGGTTCACAAGAGTAAGAAGGCTCCCTAGTTCTCCTTGTAGGGAGAAACAGACCCCAGGCTCCTTCAGAACAGGTCACAGAGAGGCTGCGTGGGCAGCTTGGTATGATGTGGTTGTGACCATGAAAAAGCACTGTTTTAATTACAAAAACAGCAGAATGATGAGCTGTGTCTAAGAATGTCCTCCCTAAATAAAACAAACAGAGAACCCTCTTTGGTATTCTGAATGTTTCCTTGGGTCTCAGACCTGGGGGAGTTAGGCTTGGATAGACAACGCTGCTCACAGAGGAGAAAGCAGAAGCTGCTGGGTGTTGGCAGTTCTCTGCCAGCCACAGTGGAGCTTGCTTTTTTTTTTTTTTTTTTCCCCTCTCTCTCTGTCCAGGGCTCATAACATGTTACTCTTTCCCTCAGCTAGCTGACCTCCTACTTGGAGGTTGGTTTGGAATTTGGAAATCAGTAGAAGCCTTTTTTTTGTATTGTTTCATTCCGCTGCCCTCGAATCTCTGTTAGGAAGCTGGTATGGCAGAAGCTGGTATTGCTGAACCCTCTCTGGAGCGCCCAGAGGACAAACATTCTGAGGCTTGGGCTTGTTCAAACAGCGGAACTAATCTGAGGGGAAGCCATGCTCTGACGTAATGCGATGATCATAGTGTTCACACTTCATTGGTAGGCTCATGCCTCCGGCCCCATGGAAGTCATTACAGAAAATAGCTAGCTGCAAGATCACAAACTTCAGTGCAGTGTGGCCCGGGGGGAGAAACACCTTCAGCTGCCAGCTGACCAAACCTCCTCCCCTCCCTTCCCACAGGCCCAGGCAGCTCCTGACCGCGGGTTTCAATGAAGAATCAAAGCTGTGATGCTTCTTGGTGAGGGGGACTACAGGCAGGTGTGGGAATGCTTCCAGAACAGAAGCCAGCAGCTGATGGCTGTCAAATCAACCTGAGCTGAATTTCGATTATCAGAAGGTACAAATTAAAATAGAGTTGAAACTTCGGATTGAGATGTTCGCTTTTGACTATCTGGTTTTAACTTTACATGCATTTTCGTGGTGTTTTGATATTTTAAAAATCGCTTTGCAGCAGCAGGTCCCAGCAGATTACAATACCGTCTTGTAATATTTTGCCTGCGAAGTCAGAGCCGTGGAGGAGCGGGAGGGGCTCTGAGAAAACACCCGTTGGGGGGCGG
>VXAV01005778.1:56918-92035 GCA_013399715.1 Alectura lathami | reverse complement strand
GTCTGGTACCTCGCCCCGTTTTAAGGCAGGGTCTGTGCTTAAACCCTCCTGAGGGATGGGTTTAACGTAAAACCATCCGGCGGGAAGGATGCCAGGACCCCCTGAGCAGCCCATTCTGCTGTTTAATTATACCGGCCATTAGATAGGTTTTCCCCCTGATAATTAACTAAATCCTCTTTACTCCAAATCATGCTCAGGGTAGTATATGAATTAAGAAATAAAGTCTTTATTTGCCTCAAAAAAAAAAAAAAAAAAACCCACCCACATGCCAAACACCCCATTTTTTTTTTCTTGGGAACATGTTATCTCTTCTTGCTTCTTTCTGACTAAACAAACAATTGTTCTAACCTTCCCTCTTCATGAATATTTTCTAAGCCCTTTCAGTCTCATTGCCCCCTTCTTGTATTCCCTCTAATTCATCTACATGTTTCATAGTCTGCTGCACCAGAGTGGATGCAAGTACCACACAGTTGCCAGCATGACATGTAGTGATTATATCTACTCTGAATGCCTGCAGCACATGCTTATGAAATCATTGAGAGCTTTTCTACATTTATTATAGCTTAGCTCTTTCAGGCTGGCATCCTTACAGCAACATCTTAAATTGGAGGAAAAAATAGCAGAGCTTTTATCCCTAGATAAAACCTCTTCCTCAATCACCTTATTTCAAGTAACTATCCTAATAAAATTAAAGTGAATCTGTATCCCTTATGTGCTGCAAAGTGTTGCTTAGGGCTTGAACAGGGCTTTCACTGTGCAATTAGTGTCTAGTATGTTAAAAAAGAAATCCTTGTGTGTTTTCTTTCCTTCTACATTGATGTAACTTTCAGAAGCATTTCTCATAGCCAGGCTTACAACAATGTGTACTTTTTACGTGATGCTTCTATACAGTGAGTGGCAGTAAGCTCCTGACTCATGGTCAGCAGATGTCGAGCTGATGTGCCTGCCTCGAAGGTCTGCCTTGCCTTGCGGAGGGGCGGTGGGTGGGGATACTAATTGCGTTGTAATTGGACAACAGGATGGTCTGCCAAGGCCTTGCTGCTGCTGCTCTTTTTGGACTGAACAACCCGTCTGAGCAAATCTGCTGACATGCCAGTGCTGAGAAGGGGAAGCCAACAGCTATGAATGATAATCTGTCTTTTCTCGGTTCCTCCCACTCCTAGCTGCCCTGCAGGGCTGTCTCTGTGTGGGAAGGTGGACCTCACTTGCTAGCTGCTCCCTTCAGCTCGGACTGAGCCTTGTGATCCCCAGGGAGCTCTTAAGGAGGTGCAGTATGGAAGGTTGTTGGCTATAGACTGCTGATGAAGCCAGAGGAAACAGGAGATAGGCGGGCAGTTAGCAGCCCAACCTACAGCTCCCAGGGTGAGTTGATCTGAAATGATCTTTTATGTGTAATTGGTATCTTTTCTTCCCAGTCCCACGGTTGTGAGAACATTACAGCTGACGCAGTACAAAGTGACATGCACAATCGACCCTACCGTGTCTCCGCATGCACTTGAGATCACACAGGAATAAGCACTTATTCCATAACTGCCCTTCAGCTATTGGTCTTACGCTGGCATTTTAGGCTGCTTCTGCCACCTCTGCTGTCCCTGTTCTGGTCTGCAGAGCAGGACTGCAGAATGGGAGCGTTGGGCCTGAGCTAAGTCTTATCCCTGAGGCTATAGGCAGCATCTCTGATGGTCTTTGGCTGTCTAACTGGAGAGCACCCTTCAGGCTGCTAGCTATTCATTTACAGAATTCAGCTACTTTTTCCTCTAAGCTAGATTTGATATATCTGTATGCGTCTTAAAGTCTTGTTTAGCTTGTCCTCTTGCTGCATACTAAGCCCTGTGTTGATGTTTTTAGCATCCTAGCCATTTGGGTAGTTATTTCTTTTTGCTGGTGGCATATTGCTGTGCAACCCACCAGGCACAACATATAATCTTTAATTTTATCTACAGCTTTTTTGGATTAGTGACAGATCTGCCTGTTACATTTTCATTGTGCAACATCCTTTGCCTTGTGCTTCATTCTGGGTTTTAGTAATTTATTTTAGCAAATACAGTTGCTGCAACAGGGAAATGGCTTGTTATTACTTCTGTATTTTGTTCAGACAGTGTTTTCTGGGACATTCTCCACTGCAACTGGATTTTTTTGCTGAATCTTGGAGAAAAGGGATAGAACTTGCTATGAAAAGGTACTGCTACAGGCAACAGTGCTGCGCAGGGGAAGAACGGGGAAGAAGGGACACAGCACACCTGCGGTCAATGTTTGTGTATCTCCCGATGGCTGCTATGCTTTTTGTACCCTATTTTTCTTTTCTATCCTCTGAAGCCTTCCCATGACCTTTGTATCTGAGGGGGAGGGTTTGGGGGTTCAGCGGGAAGCAAGGTGGGGAAGGCAGAGAAGGTGTTTCTTATCTCTGATGACTTCTTTGTACTTTCCCATACTCCTACAGACTCTTTCAAGTTTCTGTTGTGCCCTCGCTGTTCATCGAAGTCATGCTGTTTGTCCGGCAGCCTGGGGGACATCACTGCACAGACAGGCGGGAAGATGGGGACCTCTCCCTGATGTGGGCCTGAAGTGACAGGGCAAGAGGCAATGGTTTTGGACTGAAAGAAGATAGATTTGAATCTGGTGTAAGGAAGAAAACTTCCATGATGAGTGGTGAGACACTGGAACAGATTGCCTGGAGAAGCTGTGGATGCCCCATCGTTGGAAGCCCCATCCAGGTTGGGTACTGAGCTTTGGCAAACCTGGCAGTTGCTAACGTGATGTAGGCAGCCCTGCTAACCACAGGTTATGAGTGTGAAAGTAACACAAAGACTGAGTGATCTACATAGAAGAGCAGAGAGTGGTCTCAAATACCAAACTAGCATTTTAGCCGCTCTATTTTCATCAGTAGCATTTTTGTAAGTTATAATAGGCATCAACAACCAGTGAATGTCTTCATTTTGAAAAACAGAGCATTCACCTGTGAGAAGAATGAAAAATGATGCTGGAGGGTGGTTGGGATGCTCGGTGGAGGCGTTTTGATGCTGCTCAGTTTAGCTTCTGTTTTGTTTTCATCTCTGTGTACTTCTCTGAAAATTCTCAGTGTTCTGGCTCTGGTCTTGACACGGACCTCGTGGCTTTCACATTAGATATACTTTGAACTGCTTTGGTTTTGCAGGCTTTTAGTACTGTATTCAGAGTTTTAACATAATAAATTTGTCAGAAATCTAAACGATTTCTTAGTTTATAACTTTAAATGCATTAGCATAAACTTCTGTTTTCCAGTTAGAAAAGATTTTTCTTTTGATCCTTGGCTGTTTCCCATTTCTGAAATGACAGCAGGTACTCTAGTTGCTCATTGTATACTTAACCCTGTTAAACGCAAACACTGACTTGTGATGTGGCTGCCTACACAGGTCAGATACCGGCATCTCAAGCTGCATGCTGTTCAGCAGTCTTAGTAATATGGTCCCTTGGCATTCTGCCCCTAAATGTGAGCCCTCTGGGAATTTCACCATCCATCAAATTAATGCTTCAGTTTTAGTTTGGTAGGCTTCAGTTCTGCAGCCAATGCAATTGAATATGCTGCACTTCCTCCTGTAGAGAGTGAAACTACCAATTAGTGGCGCTTTGAAATTAAGAGTTTTGTCCCTCCAAACACATTCTTGTTTTTCTCCTTTCACCAGAGTTTTTGTGGAAAAATGTTACCCGTTATTCCCAGTTCAATCATTCTGATGGAAGTTTTAAGTGCAATAGAGAACTATATGCCTTCTGGAATGGCTTTCCTGTGGAGAGAATTTCTGAGGAAAAATTCAAATATCCTCCAAAGGCCCCAACTTTCCAGTTTGTGTTAGCTCTCTAAAGCATTAAAAAAAAAAAAAAAAAAAAAAAAAAAAAGTTTGCTCAAAGTCATGAAAATCTATAATCCATGTTTGGTGTGAGACTTTGAGCAGCCATTAAGCCAAGCAATTCCAAAAAATAGGGGGATGAAATTCATCTCACCTGCTCTCTAAAGTGAGATTGGAGTACCACACAAATGTTTAGCTTGGGAGGGACCTCTCAGTCATGTCATCCAACACGTGCTCAAAGCAGGGCCAGCCAGAGCAGGTTGTCCAGGACTATGTCCAGTTCATTTTGACTGTCTCCAGGGATGGAGATTCCACTGTCTCCCTGAAGATCCTGTCCCAGCATTCAAACACGCTCAGTATTTTCTTCTTCTGTTTTTAACGAAAAGTGTTTTCTTGCGTTGAGACGCAACCTTCTGTGTTTGTTTGTGCCCACTGCCCTGTCACTTGGCGCTACCGCAAAGAGCCTGGCTCCCTGATTCTGATCAGGTGTTTAAGCACGTTGATAACTCCTGGGCCATCTCTTTCCTGATCTGGGCAGTGCCAGCTCTCTCAGCCTCTCATCACAGAGATGCAATGTCCAATCCCTTTATCGTTTTTGTGGCCCTGCACTGGACTCACGCTCAAAAATCCGTGTCTTTCTTGTACTGGGAAGCCCAGAGCTGGAAGCAGTACTACAGATACAGCCTGGCCAGTGATGCATGGAGAGCAAGGATCACCTCCCTCAGCCTGCTTGACAGTGCCTTACACAATCCTGTATTTCAAAGAGATGATGAGAAGCAGAAGCATAATTTCTTCTATCTGCACCGAAGTCAGCATTTGAAGGACAGTACTGCTTAGTAGATGAGAGACTGGAAGATGTGTATGGAAGACAAATTGTTTGACTGTTTGTCTACATTCATTACCAATTTTAAGATAAAGCTGCTGGGATTGCTGTGATGAACAATTGTGCTATAGGTGCATGTGCTTAGCTTATGATTCTTGCGCACAGGTATGCACAGTGCTTTAAGTATATATATATATGTAAAAAGCAGTGTCTAATCAGAAGATATAATTACTTTCTTCTTTGTTTCTATTGAAAGTAACAGTCAGGCTTCCAATGTATCAGAGGTTGTTTTTTTTTTTTTTTTAATATTCATTACAATGTTTCCTGGCATTCATCAACACTTCTAAATTACTAGGAAGAATGTGATTAATCATTCACTTCCTTATGCTTCCTACCAGACATGCAGAGATCATTGCAGGCAAGTTGAAGTAAGTCATCTCAAATTTTCAAAACATGCTGCATCTAGTAGAAATTTGGGGTAAGCACCAGTTTAAACCGTCTGTCAACAGATTGCAGCACAAAAGGTAACTCAGTATCTGACTGTAGCCGAGGATCTGATGACTAACAGTTGATGAGTTATCCTTGAGGAAGGATTTCTGTCACTGAAGTCAATAAAAACTGTGGAATTGGTTAATGGAATTTGAGTCCAGCATGAATACATCTCAAAGGAAGTTAAGAAAGCAGACTGCAAGTGTCAAAAGCCCCAAATTCTGAGCCAGACCTTGAGAGCTGACAGTCATGTGTTTGCACTGGGATTTATGAGTTTGCTGGATTAAATCAGAGTTCATATACGTAAAAGTTCATTCAGGCCAAAAAGAAATGCTAGACCAGATAGACAAGTTCAAACTGTGAAGATGAGTTTTCATCTTTATCCTGCAAATATGGAATGTTTGGAAGGTCTCGCATAGACTGAAATGTGCCAGGTTTTCAGAAATAGTTACCATTTGCTTAGGTTTTGGAAATGAGAGTTTAGCCCTTAACTGCAGCCTATAGAGACAGAAAATATCTTCTCAATTTGTCAGCAAAAACTTAAATCCATTCTACTTTACAAATTCATAGATGAAAGCACCCCCAGCAGTCAAGGAGCAGCAGCCAGATGTGTTTAATATCTTGCCCCACAAGGAAGGGAGGGAGTATTCTGGCCAAGAAACTCACGCAACTGCATGGCCTGATTTCTTCTGAAAGAATGAAGCAATCCTGCATGTCCTCATAGGAAAGTAATGTTTTTTCTGTTCTCTTTCTGTGGTCTCTTTTTCTAGAAAGTAGTTCCAAAGACCATAGAGCAGCATCATGAATAGGCCTCCAAGATCCACATCTGTGGCTGCAGGATATACACCCTAGCTTAAATGGAAAAAAAAAAAAAAAAAAAAAAAGCCTTAAAGCATAGTCATTTAAACATCATTAGTATTGCTGATAGTTATGTCACCAGTTTTAACGAGGTAACCGACTACCATGTTTCACCCGTAGATTCTGTGCTATAGGAAATTTGTGCTAAAATGTACCTGCACTTGCCTCAGCAGAGGCTTCCAACTGAATGTAAGGCACAGGATTTCTTCTAAGCTGGATGCAAGCTTTTTCCCCCCTCTCCCTTCCCTCTCTTCCTCTGAAGTTCTGGAAGCCTGGTTGCTGGTTTGGAACATCAATAAAGTGAAGTCTCTTCACTGTTTGTGTTTTTCCAACACTGTATTTCGAGCTGCTGCTACTTACATGACGGGGTATTTTTTGCTGAATGCTTCCTGAAGACGTGTTTTCTCACAGCGGAATGCGAGCTGACATTAACACTTGCAGACCAACAATAGATTTTTTTTTTTTTGTTTTGCTTTTTGGACTAGTTCCTACTTAGTAGTGTTTAATTACAATGTTATTAGGCCTTGGAGGTAAAACCTGCTGTTCTGATGGCAGTGGAACCAACCAGAGGAGGGAGAGTGTCTGTCCTTGCCTGGTAACTGACTGGGGAAGTACTCGAGCCTGCTTCAGGCTATGGGGCTTCGACTCAGCTTGTCAAAGGCATTTGGCCAAAGACGATCTCACACCTGCGCTGTGAAGGCTGGCCACAGAGCTTGGCAGGGCAATAGCAGGACATGTAGGTTCCTTGTTTAGTCCTGTTATAGCCAAAGTATGTTGTTTTTCCTAGCCTGCACCCTTTAGAGTTAAAGTCTTCTTCCTTAATGTACCTGGCAATGAAGGAAGTTAAGTGTTTTACGCACTGCAAGAGTCCTAGAAGTAGATCCAAGTGAATTTCCATATGGAGGAATTCTGAGGAGCTGGCTCCCATGGGCTTTAAAAAAAAAAAAAAAAAAAAGGTAATTGCTGTGTTGGCCATGAATCCTGTCCACGGAGGAATGGCTGACTCTGGAGGGCTGCCTATCGGACAGAGGAGCTGTAATCTCTTTGTAGCAGCAAAGGTAAAATAAACTGTGGCTAATTCTGTGTTTGGCTCATTGCGATACCTCAGTCTTGGGATAATTACAGAGTTTGAGAAGAAAGACAGGAATGAAAACCTAACTCAGAGGAAAGCAGAGTGCTGTTCAGTACCATCTCTTCTGGCTGGTACTTCACCACGCCCTTGTTCACCCCGCACGGTAGGAGGAAGGTCCTGTTGCAGCAGTCACACGAAGGCGCCCTGTTGTTGGGTGCAGTTCTGGGCTGTGCACGCTTTGGGGTAATAAAGTACTGAGATGTCCCAGCATTGCTTGTTTTCAGATCACTCTGGTATTGATGCGTTCCCGTGCATGTTCTCTGTGACCTATTTTTGATGAGTTTCACATCTGCTTTAGCAGCTCTTTGACAACCAGAAAACAGAGCTGTTTACTGAGTTCACAGCTGCTGCTAATACTGATGCAGCTAGCCAGAAATGAGTGTTTGCTGGGTTAGCTCATCCTGTTGAATGAACCTCTCCACAGGGTTTGCTGCAAGTTTGTTTCAACTGGAATGCTATCAAAAGTCCCCACATCTGTGAAATTCTCATACTTCAGCCTTCCTAGAAACCCAGAAACATATACACCCCTGCTAATTCCAGTAACTTTCTGCTATTTCCCATGGCTTGACTGCGTCGGCTTTTCACAGATAGTGAAATCGTGACAGCCTGTTATAAATGGGCCAAAATTCCTCGTGTCACTAGTTAATGCTACTGACAGCTTCACGCTTGAATGCAACCTTTAAGGAGACGTGTCTCCTGATCTAGTAGAAGGACGCTGTTGCTTGATGTTTTATATTGCTCTGTTCTGTTACGGTAGCCGACATACCTTATT
Source organism: Alectura lathami (assembly GCA_013399715.1). Lineage (NCBI taxonomy): Eukaryota > Metazoa > Chordata > Aves > Galliformes > Megapodiidae > Alectura > Alectura lathami. The sequence continues at coordinate 84,137 of VXAV01005778.1, read as the reverse complement.
TTTCATGCTATCTCCGTATGCAGGCAAGGACTAAACTGGTGGGAGTGTAAAGTAATGTTTCAGTGCTACATGTTTTCTGGCTTTACCTTCAGTGTTCTCGGTGGCTGCTTTGCTCACGTTGCCTGACTTCTCAGTGAGGGCACCTCCTTTACGGCTGAATTCCTAGCCCTGCTACGATCTGTTTGATACCCTTGCACTTACTCCTCTATGGGTTAGTTACTCATGGAACACTTGTTCTACTTGTCAAAGAGATACTGGACCTCTGGGGTTTAGGTGGAAGAAGTTGCACCTGTGTGAAGCCTGGACACAGTTTTCTTGTTCTGCGTTTAGGCATTGTTGAGTAGCCCAGTGCTGCAGGGTGTCTGTGCGCGCTGCTGGAAGCAAAGAGAGGTTCAGGCTCTGCGAAGTGCTGAGCTTGTGGGCATGTTGCTTCAGGTCCAGCTCTGCAGGCAGGCTCGTGCCTGGAGGCTGGCCTTCCTGATGTTGAGATACTGAGGCATTAGTGATAATCTCCCCAGTGCATGTGCTTTTTACAATTGCAATTCTCAAACATCTCCTTGGATCTCAAAAAATATTTAAGCTTTTCTGAATCTGCTTTTCTGAACCTTTGTGGGATGAATGTTGCAGGCTAACTGCAACCTGAATTACAGACATGGAAACAGAGGCACAAAGTGTATGAAAGACATGCTGGAGCCGTTGCAGTCATTCTGGTGTGTAAGAGGTGAGATTAGATGAAAAGCATTCCGGCTCCTACCCGTGTCCTCCACTTCCAGCAAATTTTGTGTTTCATTCAGTTTGGGAAATTCTGTTGTCACAGTACCTCACAGGTAGCTCTCATTTCTTAATGGCTTTGAAGATTTTTTCATTCAGTTCACTTCTAGCTGTTAATGAAACTTATCTTGAATTTGCTTTGGTCCACTTTAAAGCTTGTGGTGGTGACTCCTAAAGTGCTTTGTGATCCATACGTTCAGACCGGCCTTTCTTCTTTCATTTCGTCAGCTCCAGCCAAAAGGAGATACTGGAACATTTGCTTGGGCTGTTCTTAGGTAGACTGAAACATTTAATTGCAAATATGCTTTTCAGTTTTCATCACTTCAGTCTAGAAGATAAGTATTGTGTTGTAGCTTAAAAACATTGTGTCAAATAATTGCACTTGTGATACCACATTCATTGGTACCATGACAGCAAAAGGAGGCACTAACAAGGGGAGCCTCTATTGCAGGAAGTGCTGTTCCAAAAACCCCTGTAATCTTACCAAGAATGCCTCTTAACCAATGTTTGGTACCTAAAAGGTGCATGTCTAGATTTCTTTTAATTCTGGTGGAGATCGACCCCCCAGAACTCTATTTATTCCATCTGTCTCACGTACTTACGCTGGAAGATGAAGTCTTGTTGTGATGAGTTGCCTGTTTCATTGGGTCATTGTAAGGAGTGCCCACATGAGAGGCTGATGCTAAGCTTCTAAATTTTAGGTGGCTAAGTCTGTCCAACACAAATCCCACCTGAGTTTAAGGCAAAGCGTAACAGTGGTAGAACAAAGGGATTGTTGGTGGGTGGCGTGGAGCTGAAGGTGGGTGGAGGTGCCTTGTGCTGTCATTACACAAGTCTCAGAACTGTCTCATTGTGAGTCAGGAAGAGCTGGATTCATCTCTAAATGAATCCAGTGAAGCCAGCTGTTAGTGGACCTTTTGATTCCTTGCCAACACATCGCTGCTCCAGCATCTGCAAACATCATCTAAGCCTTCTGCATTGAGTCATTCTGCACCAAAACGTGCCTTTGTTCCTTTAGCTTTGTTCCTTCCTGTGAAATGCTCTCAGGCTGTAGAGATGGCTGACTTTCATTATGGCAGCTCTCTGACTCCTACCCAGATAGCTCAAATGAACTGCCAGCAACCTTCCATATAGACAGGAGAGTGTTTTTAAGGGTTCCTTAGGGCTACATCATTTTCCAGCTGCAGTAGGGCAGTGTATCAGCTGGGAAGCTGATACACCTGTAGGCCTACTTATATTTGCTAATTAGGTCCCCTGGTGCGTGTTGGGGGTGTCCATAGAAAGCTGAAGGAAGAACAAATGCTACAGTAGAGCAACCATCCCCTTCCAAGCAGAAATTCAGTCACAGAGTGGCTGAGGTGGGAAGAGATCACTGGCGATGGCCTAGTCCAGCCCTACTGCTCAAAGCACAGTTGCATTGCCCATGACCTTGCCCAGCCATGTTCTGAGTACGCCAAGGGTATACCGGGTAGCCTCTGCCACTGTCTAATCATTCTTTAGAGTAAAGAAACGTTCAAAATGAGTTCCAGCAGAGCTAGGAGGAAGGAAACAAAGTACTAGCTTGCAATAAAGCAGGGAAATCAGTAGCAAAAATGCTGAATTTCTATGGCACAGTACAAATCAGCAGATTCTACAGATTGGAACGGGGGAATCCTTCCAGCCCCAACTGAGATAAATGAGGTAGTTCACACCTTTCAGAACTGCAATTTAAGGCAGCCTGAAAAGTGATGGAGAGAGCGCTCTGTCAGCATATGCTCAGTGCATGTTCTCAATTTGATCTGTACATGTGAGAACAAGACAATTGCCTTGTTTTTTTTTTTTTTTTTAAGAGGCATTCTGGGTTTCTCCAGCACAGTTCTGTGGCAATGGGTGAATTCCACAGGAAAGCTTTTCAGCCACAGAACATAAAGTCTGGAACATGGATAAACTGGTTAGGATAAAATAGAAACCAGCAGAAACCTCTGCCAAAATCTGAAGTGAAATGAATAGAGGTTCAAAAAAAGTTCATTCAGTACGCCTGGCTCCTTGTTTCCATCATTTAGGAATAATTACATTTTTGTCACTAACATTGTTTTTAAATGTCAATAGAAACCAGACAACTGGATTTGTAAACCCTGCCCTGCCATACTGAATGTATTAGGTTTTCCAATAGCAGCCTCTTTTAAGGAAGGGTGAGGAAGCACTAAAAGCTCGCTAACCCTCAAGTGTGAGGAAGCTATTGAAATGGCTTGTTAGGCTGTATGACAAGCAGGCTGAAATATAATAGACCCAGAGGTCTGTGAAGGAGCCGGCGAGCTGTGGTTGGAGAGAGGACAGCGCCCGGAGTCTGAAGGCCGGGTGATTTGTGCCAAGGGGATGTTGGAAGGTTCACGGCAAAATAAACAAACGGGGCTGCCCACAGGGACAGCGTTAAACTGAGACCAGAACGCTTCCTTCGCTCAGTTTCTGAACATAAGGTTGGAGTTTGTCTAACCAAAGAAGGCCTTTTCACTAAGCATTTCTTCCTTTCCATACCCATGGCCAAAGAGCCGTTTTCTGTTACCTAATTCACCACATGAACCAAACTTTCTTTAGCCTCTTAGCTAGTGAGACTGTGGTCTTTTGCTAATCCATGCATGCGAGTCTTTTCTTGCAGTCCAGTCCTGGATGGGATCTGTTAACTCTGTCCTACCTTCCTGTTTCTGTTCTTATTCCTCTGCTTTGGTGCTCTGCTGAAACATGCCTCCTTCTCTGCGCCTGTCGTTCTCATTGTCAGAAATCAGATTTGGATTTATGATGTCTGCTACTAGATCAGCTCTGTGTCCCTGGGAAGTGTGAGCTGGCTTCTGGCAGCGCAGATCCTGCTGACAAACCAGGCATTCTTCATGTCCTTAGGTAAACCACCATGGCTCTAGCAACAAGATAAATGACTGGATAAAAGCTTGTTCCTACCATTTACAGCTTTGAAGGCAAATTTGAGGATGCGAGCCGAGTGTTACCAGGTGCAGTGGTACTTCTGTGGCTCTTGCAGGCCTCCCTGACCTGTAGCTCGGTGGTGTGCGACTGGTCTCATTCACACCAGCTGGGGGCTGAGAGTTCCCCAGGAGTTTACCTTAAAACAAAAACCAGTAACACTGTCTTCAATGGAGAGATCAGTAACTTCAATAACTCTACAGAGACATCCTGGACTTGTGTTAATCACTGCGTTCAGTTACTGGGGTTTAGCTGTATATAATTTATGGATGTGTCAAAATGCAACGGAGCTTAAGTTTTCTGCAACTTAAAGCCTTGGTTCTAGAGGCCCTGAGCATGGGTATCATTAGCATATGTCAGCTCAAGGAAGTGTCCCTCAAAAAGTGCATCAGGAAGCTGCTAGAGCTAAGGAGTTGTTATAGCTGTCGATGGCTAGCTGGAGAGTATTACATTACCCTAACTCAATTTTTCCCAAAGGATAGGAGTTTTTTACACTAATTTCCCTGTTCACAGATATGACAGGTCTAGGATATGTAGAACAGAAGAGAAAAGGGAAGCAGAAACATTTCCAAAGTCCGTGGTTTGAAATCCTAGCTTTCTAAAACCTTCTTGAATTACCCTCTGCAAGTGCTATGCCTCTGAGGCACTGCAGATTCTTTGTGCAGTCCCATGGTCTCTGAGCAGTTCAGAATAGGCCAACTTGTTCCGTTCCATTTCTAGCAGTGTATTCCTAGCTGAGTCAGGCAGGACACAGAGCCTCCGTGTAACCCTGCTAACGTGCAGAAGTGTCACTGTCTGTGAACAGTATCAAATGGCAGCCAACAGGTCTTTGTGGAAAAAAAATCACAATAAGACAGGAAAGCAGCTGCATGGGAACTGGTCTGATATGCCTGCTTTATTGCACAGAAGGCTCAGTCTGAAGAATGATTTTGTCATCAAAAACCAACCATCGCCACCAACCCCAAACCCCAAAACAAACAAAACAACCCAAAACTAAAATGTGATGTGCTTTGTCCAAAATTCAGGCAACCTGGTATATGCCTGTCAGACAAGCCTACGTTCCTCTGAAGTCGCGTACTGTGGCATGTAAGGAACCATCCTGCGCAGCAGCACGTGGCCGTGGTACAACACAGAGATAGATTTCCTTACTTCATGTTCATATCCACCGTACTTCTTCACGTGCGCAATTTAGAAGCTTGCTGTGCCGCTTCCTTACATGCTGATGGGCTGGACAAGAGTCCTGACGTCAGAAGCTGCATTGCTGAACTTGCAAAGCATCGTCTTCTCCCATTTCATGGCTCAGGAATTCATATGTTGCTCTTCTGTACTTGCAGTCCTGCTGTGTAAAGCTGAAGTTGTGAAAATCCAGAGCTATCTTTTCCTTTTTCACACGGTGTGTTTCCTAGGGCTTCTTTGAGAGTTGTGCTGGCGGATAGGGAAGCCGTCTCAGAACAGCATCTCGTTTGCTGTCTGCATTGTAATCATAGTACGCCCGTCACAAACTGCCTAATCCTCATTTTACTGATGTTCTGTTGGAACAGACATCTGGAGTTAGGGAGAGCTCTGTGTAGCTAACCTTGGTGGTGTCCAACAGATGCCAAGGGAGATGTTCTGTCACAGACCATCTCCAGCTAGGCCTTTTCTGATACGGCAGGTAAATATATGAGTGTTATGTTAGCAAATGCATATTGTGCAAACCTAATTATGGTTTCTAGCCTCTAAAAATGCAGGTGGTGCATGTTAGTGCTGAAGTGAATGATTTGAGAAGGGAGGAATTTAAAACTGAAAGCATCCTAAATTCAGGTTGCGTAGTGTAGATGCTTGAAACACTACTTTACTTGGGAAATTTTTCACGTCTTCCTTTTAAAACAGTCTGCTGCAGACTTTTCTCTTCCCCTTTTTCTGATCTTTTTCAGGATACAATTTTCAAGATGAAATTTTGATTTTTTTTTTTTAATGAAAAGAAAATGAATGGACTCACTTGATACTAAAGATTAAAGTAATTTTCTACTTCTGCTGGGCAGCGATTTGTTTATTTTTCACATAGGTAAGTTTTGAGGTAAAATTATTTGTCTGTGTCCAGTTTCTCTTTTTAGGGATATTCAACAGTAGAAAATGAATCAGAAGAAAGAACTCAAAAAAGGCTGGGGAGGATGGGAGAGAAAATGAGACGAACTTTAAGGTCAGCGTCATAAAGATACCAACCTAACCTGATTATTGCCTGTCCTCTCGAGAGGGGAAAATCTTACACAACTGCATTAAAGTTGAGAAAAATGAGATGCTGAAAAGAAGAGGAAATTGTATTACTCTCTGAGGTGGATTATGTTGTACAGTTAACAAATGATCACCACTTACAGTCCTTTTTTTTCTTTTCTTTTTTTTTCTTTTCTTTTCTTTTTTTTTTTTTAAGAAAGTATGGGTTGTTGAAGTCATGTAACTGAACAAGAAAAGGCAAGCATATAAACAAAGCCAGTGAGGTGGGTTTAGTTAATGTGCAACTGGTTTCTCTTTCGCAGGGGGCTAAACAAATGTCCTCCTCTAACAGGAATGTGTTATTTGCAGGTTTGGGAAGGTTTGTTCTTTATCCTAGTGACTACTCGGTGATCTTTTTACGTTGATGGCATTGTAAAATCTCAGTGGTGCCCCACCAGCCTCTCTTTACTGACTCTACAGCTTCACCTCCCTGAGCAACCAAGGATGTTTCTAGACTGATATTCGGCTCAGCAAGAAATTCTTGGAGAACCAAAGAGGAAGCCTCTCTTTTTATTGTGCTGTGTATCCCTTGTCATTCACCTCAGCCACAGGGCTGTGTCTCCATGGGGCGGAGGGCGCTGGGGACAGATGTGATGCACATTTTGAGTCCAGCAACCTGCACTGTTCAGTGTGCTAACCAACAATGCTTAAATCACTTGCCTGTTGCAACTTAAAGTAGATGCTTACTGCTTTGATTGGGCGCTTTGAAGAGATAATACTTTTTGGATTTCTTGGAAGTTTTTGGTGCAGACTGCTTGAAAATTATTAAATAGAAATGTGACTGTAGAGGGAACATTGTCTTTTAGCCAAGCGTGGTGTGAAGAGAGAGAACTCGCTTGCTGCTGCATGCTTTGAGGTGCAAGAACTTAAAACACCGGCATGAGTTTACTTTTCCTTTTGTTAGACTCGGAGCTTTAGAAAAGTGCAGAGCAGAGAACACAAACATTTTTTTTTTTTCCTCTAACAACTTAAGGTTTAGAGCTGCTGCTGATGCAGAAGGAAATACCATTAGATAGATACCAGAAAAGCCAATATTCCCCGTTATACGTGCAGACAACCAACAGTTGAAACTTGCACGAACTGCTTCCACTTAAAAGCTGTCAGTCACACTGGTTATAAAAAGCCCAGAGCACTTAGGGGCTGTCAGTCACTTTCTAGTAGAGAGCTGACATCTTAACATTTACTGTGCCAGTATTTACCAGATGCAGAAGACCAACGGGTGAAAATGCAAATGAAAACACACATTCTCACTGATCATGGAATACGAGGGAAACATTTGGATCCGTTATTGTAGTTGCTCACCTAGGAGCCTCCAATCCTGAGAAGATTTTTCTTTTGCTCTATGAATAGAACTGTTGCAGGCTGGCTGTGTTGTCGGAGGGAAGAAGGCTCCTGCAGGCAGTGCCTGTGGAGGTCTGGAGGAGTGTCATCAGGGGAGGGAACAGATCCACTCTGGCCCATTATGGCTAGAGGAGCAGCAAGAAAACATGCCTAAGACTTAAGGGCATGTAAAGGGCATCCACCTTTCTTTTTTTTTTCTTATGGTAATAGGGATGTGGGTGTTGTAATTACCATAGACTGACAACATTTTCTCTTGCAAGGAGGGGATTGGCAGGGAAGGGAATAGGAGGATCCAGTTAATTCAAATTCATCTTCTGCTCTTTATCTGTCGGTTTCTAGATTTAGTTATCCTTGAGTTGCTCTGAGAACTGATGCTCTGGGTATCAGTGCTTCAGTGGGACTGCAGCTGTTGGAAGTACAGCTCAGCAGCTGGGACCTCTGGTCAGGATGACTGCAGGAGGTCTCTCTGCAGCAGGGGGCAAGGTGCGGGGCTGCTGTGTTCACTTATTACAGGCCCAAATTGTTGTGCTGCTCTACTGCTGAGCCCTGTCTCACACGATGCCATTTTGAGGTGTACTCTGAAGGTAAAAGTGATCTCCTTCAGGCTGCCTCTAGAAACTCAGTGAATAGTTCCACTGGACCTGAGCACCAAGTGTCATGTTCCCACAAACACATGTCCCTGAAGTGACCCATGCGTGCCTGGTAGCCCTTTTCCTGACCAGGCTGTCGGTCTGTTAGCTAACGCAGCCCAACACAGCAACTGAGGAAATGTTGCAGAACTCTGCTTTTAAAGAATAACTCACACGAGTGCCTGTCTACCAGTCCAGTCCAACAGTGAGTGACTTCGGCCACTTACTCCTCTTGGACCAGGCAGCCAACGCTTGCAGCATGTCCCTCACTGGTGACTCCAGAGGTTTTGTTCGCTGTGCACATCCAAATGTTAACAGTCTCATAATGCTGACACAGCCTTTGGCTTAGCAAGTCATCTTCTATGGAGGGTTCCTCAGGTAAGTAATACGTCGCCTCATGGAACAGAATTTGGCCCCTGGTTAAACTCCTCTAAATGAGGTTTCTGGGAATGTAAGTACTCGCGTATAAATTCATTGAATCACAGAATCATATTCCCATTGTAGGCAACGAAAATCTGATCCATGCAATGGATGGAGCTAAGTGTTTTAATATACCTTGGAGCAGACACCTCTCAGATATCAACCGAAACAGTCTGTAAGCTTCACATACTGGAGCTGCCATAGGTCCTGCAGCAGCAGGACCGTCTGACGTGGTATATGCGCGCTTTAACCTTTGTGGCATCTTTAGCTTCGATGTAGGTAGTCCTACAGCTCTGACACCCCTTTGGATAAGTAGACCAAGTATTTACCAATAATTTCTGGTCTGTGTGGGTACACGTATGTGTCAGATTTGTGTATTAACCAGTGGTATGGAGAATACCAGTCCGGGTTATGGGTATGAATAATCACTTCATTCAGGGAGGTCTTGCTGCTGAGTGTGCAAGTGCATGCATGCACCTGTGCTAAATGAAACTGTTACACGTCACAGGAAGGTTAGGGAGCGGTTCTGGCAGTACGGTGAGGCCACAGGACAGGTACCAAGGGTGCTTACCGTGGAAAAAGCATTTTCCCATTGTTTCTTCCATGCCATGTCTATCTGTCTCTTTTTATAAATGGGCCAGGACTGTATTCTCTAGTACTTTATTTTTGTATTAGGAAGCTCTTTCTTCCCTGAGGGAGACTTTGTGCTCCTTTCAAGGGTAAATAAAGAATGCTTTCCACCATAATATATCTAGAAAAAGGATCAGGAAACAAAATGTGCGCATATACATCTTAAAGAGCTGATAGATGGTTACATCAACTATCTGCTCAGATTTTAGAGCCAAAAAGTGAAAGGCCATGATTAGTATGGATCAGAGGTTGGGGCTAAGAGGAAAAGTTCAATAGTTTAATTAAAGAAAATTTAGAGATTTTCTAATAGAGATATCTACTAGTCTGGTAATAGTCTCCTATGGTTCACAGTGGTTCACAGATGATGTTAAATGAAATGATGATTTTTTTTTTTTTTTTTCCTTCCTAAACACTGGGAAAGTTCTGTGTGAAGAACAGAGCGAAAAAGAACTGTTGTTATAGCACCTTCTCCTCACATCTCATGGCTCTTTGCTGTACTACAGATGAGACACATGGCTTAGAGGGTCAGGAAAAAAGGTCGTGAACTCCCGCATGTACAGATTGTTCTTTTGTTCCCCTCTAATGATACAGAAAACTAGAAGACTTGTGAAGTTGCAACTTGGAGTTCTATCAGCAAAATTACAACTGGGATTGTAATTGTAATTGTGATTACATCTGGGAGAGTCTAGGACTTGTCTGCCTCCTGCACATACATGGACAGCATGTCCTTCCCTGGAGTGAGAAAACCAAATGCTGAAGATATCAAGAACCCTTGGAGCAGGACACAAGGCAAATGCAGGGATTCCTCTTGCAAATTTGCAGTGACTTCCTAGACTGTTGCAATAAAGCAGAGCTGGGTACTGATGCATGCATCCCTCACATTTTTTTTTTAACTTCTAAACTTGAGAGCAGTGTATAAAGGGGGAGAGACTTCTGGAGGGCACCAGAGCTGCTAAGTCAGGCTTCTCTGCATCACCTTGCTCTCCATCGAAGCTGCTTCTCCACCGACTGTAGAAAAAGCTGTGATCTCACTGGGCTGAGGTTAGCGTTTGGGAGTAGCTCTTCAAGTGCCACGTGAAGAGAGGCTTTTAATGTGAGGAGCTGCGCTTCAACTCCCACGTGACTGTGCTGATTTCCAAAGACATGGGGGTGTAATCCTGCCCCGAATTAGCTGCAGTGGGCCGGCCCACCGGAGAGGTAGCGTTGGTGTGTGCATATATCCGCACCGAGTGGCTGCTGCTGGATATCTGCCTGAATTTGGGAGAGGGGTGATAAACAGGTTTGTGACAGCCCGTTTGGTACGCTCTGATGCTAATAGCTCGAAAGAGCACTCGGTAGGTAGAGAACCGCTGTGCAGAATTAGTCAGGCAGCAATCTGCTCACAGCAGCGTGCTCGTAGTGGGCTGCGGACTGGAGCCAGACGGTTGGTGAGCTCTCCTGTAGGCATCCAGACAAGCCTGTTCCGAGATGACATTTGCTTCTCCACAGCTATGTCACGGATCATTTTTCACAGCCCTGTTGAAGTGGCTTATTTATTATCATCTGTTCTGGTGTTATATCCTGGACGTGGCAGAACTGTTTACTGTACCGCAGTGCCAGGAATTCCTTGCCACTGTGCAATCTGACTCCGGGAGGGCTCTCGGGATGAGGCCAGGCGCTTTCCTCAGGGCTGACGGTGCGAAGTTGGAACTGACGAGGCGAATCCGAGGTGTTACAGCAGAAGCTGGAGTTTTGGTACATAACTGACCCTAAGTGGAGAGGTAGCAGGTTCATCACAGTGCCACATGCCCAGGCTGTAGAAATCAAATCCGAAATTGCAGTCAGCAGGATGTCTTGGCCTTGGATTTAGGCAGCCCTGTTGTTAGCCCACGTGAGATTTGTTGACATTGCATTAGCAAGAGCAGTGGTTCTCAGCTCTGTTTTGCAGGTCCTGCAAAGCCATGCTGCCTTAAAACGTTAATGTTGTAAGGCACTGGGTAGCCCAGAGTGCATTCAGAAAGCTGACAGAGATCCATGAACAAAATGGTGGGGAATTACTGCCCTGGAGCATGAAGTTTTCAGTGTTACTATTAGCAGGGAAGTGAGCTGATCTGTTTCAGGAATGGCAGCAGAACCTGGCTGCTGCATTTTCCAGGCTTACTGAATCGTTCCTACAATTTTCTTTCCTTGCTCTGTATCAATATGACTTTCACAGTGCTTGAACATTATAAAACCACATGTTCAGGAGTCACCCACCTTTCTCTAGGTCTGCTCTTCTGACTGGATTTGTGTTGCTATGCTGGAATACTGTTTTCCCAAATCTGTACCAGTATGATCAATTAAATTAACAGCTAAAGTCTGTCATTCAAGATGACTCTCTGGTATATTTAGGAAGGAATCAGACTGACTTTCATTGGAACCAGGCTTGTGCAAAATGTCAATTACCAAGGGGAAAAGCATCCTGCTGTATACGCTGCAGAAAATGGAGCTGAGTCTGCTGGAGAACACTCAGATCAGTGCATACAGGTTTTAAAGTGCTCCAGCGTAGGAATACCTCTGTTTCTAACGTTTTTTGTTGTCTGTATCAGGGTAGCACTGGGAAGCTACAAACAGTGGCATGGCCCCATTGTGTCTTGCACAAACATGATATTCCAATTGAAAGAGTTTGCTTTTAGCTGCCACTTCAATCAGTCTTTAGTCTGTAGCTAGGAGGTGGGACAGATGGATTGCTGAGACTGTCGGCAGGGGAACTGATGCCTGTTCTCCTTCTGCCAATGACTGCAGCCATTTCACCTTTCTGCTTCCCCTTCTGGGCCCAGAACAGCCCTGTTTAGGAACTGGTCATAGCAGAGGCTTTCCTGTCAGAGCATCAATGAGGGGGCGAGAGCAAGAATTCTTCTAGTTAGCTAGAATAAGTGATCCAGGGCTTCAGGCAATGGAGTGGTATAAAGTGTTAAAAAATGGGCTGAAGACAACTAGCAAAGGGAGTGTTGTCAGAGTACCTTTCTTTGCCAGCTAGGCTAAGTCCAAATATTAACATTCTTAGCATTTCTTTTTAAAGAAACTGTAGCATAAATGGAAAAATTATGGAAGATGTTGGGACTTTGTTCTTTCAAAATGGAGCCTTGTTACCGAGCCAGGGCATGAAGAGTGGCTAGAAAGAAAGCTAAAACAAATTAATCTGTTATAATCCAATAGAATACAATAGTAAGCATAAAACAATGATAGAAAAAAATGATTCCAGATTTACACTCTTTTATTATAACTCAGCAGTAATAAGTAACAAAGGAAGCTCATTTTGCCTATTTTGTGAAGTTTGTTGGATTAGCAATGTCCTGTGAAAATACTGGACCTCAGGCAACAGAGTATAGGTTTTTCCAGAATGTGTTTAAATATTCTTCCTTCTTGTGTGTGACTAAAAAGGGAAAACTGTAATACAACACTCATTACTCCGAATTCTAACTTGATGTTTTAATCACAAGTGAGGAGTTGCTCGAAGATCTGATCTCTGCTGTCCCCATCACTTCCCATAAACATGTGCTGTTGCCTGGTAGAGAGCTGCAGTAGTCAGGCGGTGTGTGTGTGTGCGTCAGCCCGGCTGGGTGCTTTGTGTTGTCCTCTCCTGCCACTGAAGTTAGCCAATGAGTCAGAGCTGCTCTGGCTTTATGTCTGTATGACCAGCAGCCAGTGTTGGCCTCTTGGTCTTTAAGAGAACAGAAGTGTGCTTATCTGTTAGGCATGCTTCCTAATGAAAAAAAAAAAAAAAAAAAAAGCCATTATGCATTAGGACAGACAGTATTAATTATTAATCTCTCCTTCCACGTGATGTGACTGGTCTTTTGTGAACTCGTGATTTGTTTCAACCTAATTTGATGATGGCCTGGGATGTGTTAAGAGTCTGCGAAGTTCTCAAAAGCAGGTGCCTGGGTAGGAGTGAGAAACAGCTGAGGTTTGCAGGCTGCAGGATCCAGAACCTGCTCCTTATTAGGCACCAGAGGGTCTAGAACAGAACAAAACCCTGAGACACGTGCTGATGGGATCTGCTGCTCGTGGAGCTCTTTCTTTGTAAGGAAGAGCAAAAGCACTTACTGCTGCAGACAGATTCTTCTGCTCAGGGCTGCAAATAACTTTGTGTTTTTAAAGTAGATACTGCTTTGTCTGAGAGAGAGAAAGCCTGGGACTTTCTTGGCACGCTCCAGCACTACAGTCCTTCAAGCACTGGAGCCAGTGTTAACAGCGTGCTCTCTACAGGGGATGTCCCTGCTCCCTGCCTTCCCTCTGCCACTTGCCATTGCCCCTGTCCCAGCTGCACCGCGCTCCCTTGCTGTGAACTCCAGCCCTCGTCACCTTTCCAGCCTCTTTTGCTCCCACTGAGCAAAAGCAGTGGGAGCATTTTCACCTCTGCCTGCTTTTCCTTTTACAATTGCCAGAGTGCTGCACTGTAGGACACAAGCTGAAACCTGAGCTGGCAGAAAATCCTCAGCTCCTCCACTGGCCTCCAGGCTGTTACAGGTACTGCCTGCAGTCCCGACGGCAGAAGTGGCTGTGCTACCACCAGGAACAGAAGCAGTAAGAGACATAGCAAAGCAAACTGGGTTACTGTGTGCTCTGTGGCCCACGGTCAAAAAGCATCTCAGCGCTGGTTGTAAGGTGCTGAATTAAGTGCTATCTGCTGTGACCCTGCAGTGCTTCTCATTTCATCTCAGAAAACCCCAACGTGTACACTTTGCTGTTTGTGTGCATAGTGGTAGTCTTGGCGAACCAGAAGACACTTTGTTTAAACCTGTTCCTTGCAGGTTCAGTGCTTTTAACTAATTTCCTTTGTGTTGTAAATCGCAATACCTTTCTCTCGTATTCAGGGAGCAATATACTGCTTGTGGCTAATTTTAACATCTCTGTCTTCCTGTGCACAGGAAGCTAAAAGATTCTGCTTTCTTGGCAGGAAACAGTGGCGAGTTCAAATCCTATTAAATTTAAGTCAGGATGGTGATTTCTTTTGCAAAGGAAACAATTGTGTGAAGCCCACACCTAGGGCAAAGAAAAAGCTTATCTGTTAAGAGGCCCTGACTAACTGAGGGACCATGGCCTCATTTTCAAATGGGACTTAAGCTGCTGGCTTTCCAGCAAACCTTGGACACCTTCAGGTGAGGTCCTAGAGCGTGAAGTAGCTTTGGGATGTCTAGAGCTGCCCTTTCGCCCTTCAGCTCCCTACGTAGGGTACCAAATCCACGGGCCAGAGCTGCAGGTTCATGGACAAGGTATGCTGACAGCCCCAATACCAGCCGCCGTATCTGGATCTCATGCATGTTGGCGTTTATCTTCTTCTGACATTAGTTTTAAGCAAGGTTGCTACCACAGTCCTGCCCCAAAGCCTGTGTTCACTTCACAGGGCAGGGAAGTGTCACAAGTTAATATTGATGGAAATGGGGGTGGGTGCGGGGAATGCAAATTCTCGTGTCATAGCTGTTTGCTCTGGTGCTGTTGTGTTTGACTTATTTTTCCCTGTGTCTGTTTTGTAAAGGTATTTTCTGTCCTCTTTCAGCTTTTCTGGTTGGTCCACCTTTGCTAAATATCCATAATAATTCCATCAACAAGTAGACCATTAAATGAGGAATCCTGCAGTTTGAATACAACACTCTGATTCATACGGGAAGTGGTTTTTTTCTTTGTTTTAATGAAAACAGGCTCAGCAGCTCACAGACAAAAAAAAAAAAAAAAACCATGGAAAATGTGTGTAATCTGTTTGTGCTTCAGCTTTGAGGAAAATGTTTATGTTGTGCCATGGTTAATACAAATTAAATTATTGTTAAATTCCCAAATGATTTTTATTGTTGTTTGAAAGTGGAATAGGCCCATGCCTTCTTTTTATTTGTAGGAACAAGCAGAAAACAGAAAATGATCTTACTGAAATGATTTGTTGTTTTGGTTTACAACCATGAAAGGGAATGGCATTTGCAGGGCCGTATGTGTCCCTGGCTGTGGGCAGCACACATTTCTATGGTTAGGATGTAAGATTATTCCTAGAAAAAAAAAACTGAGCTGTCTTCCAGCACTAAACAGTCAAGCTTTTATATCCTTCATGTATGAAAGTGGCTAATGTGTGCCTACAATGAACTTCACTCTTCCAAAAACAGATAATCATAAGCATACTTTGTTACATTTCCACAGAACCTCCCGCTCTCTTTTCCTTAAAGCTTCTAAAATTTACATTAAACTTATGAATGAACAGAGCATGGATGATAAACACTTTAGTTTAAGGACAGTCTACCTGTACTTCTTCCAAAGCTATTAGTCTTGCTTTAAAGAGTAGCAGTTTTCAGATGTATTGTCAGAGGTTGCAATATCAGTGCGCTGCTTTTCCCGCTTTCTGCTTTGTCGATCTCAGATTCAATTATGCTTCCTACGAGGCTGTGTAAGGTTGCATTTTAAATTCAGAAGTTCAAGCATTCAAAGTGTTGTTTTTGTCTTCCTTGTAACTACTAGTTTCACCTGTGGCTTGGAAGTAAAATTTTAAGAGCTGTTTCAATACAAAAAATGGAAATGCCATTATCAAGAATAATCTCGCCTCCTCATTTTTCCTACCTCTGCCATCCACCTACAGAGTGCTGGAAGAAATTACTGGTGATATGGGAAATTAGAGTGCCTTTTTCATTTCCAGGGCATATAGGGTCCAAGCTGAAGGTCCAGGTGTCTTTCAGATAGATTAGAGAAATGAAAAAAACATGAAGAACTACTGCTATTGTATAAAGAAATCCTTCCCTACTTGCGGTTCCACCAGGGAAAATAGGTAAGCTTTGTAGCATGACCTGCAGGGTCCTTGGGACCAGCGTAGAATATTTATTCCATCAAAATAATTTGTGACACTTCTCTGTCCTTCATTTTGTATCAAATTTGGCCAATCAAAAGCTCAAAATTTGTGAGCCTTTCTTCTCTGTACTAAAATCCTGAGATTTGTGTGTGGTGTGTGTGTGCTATGAACTTGTGGAGTGTTTTTTTTTTTTTCTGCTTTTGTTCATTACTTCTGACTCTTTCTCACTATGCAGGCACACACAATCAAAATTTCCTTTTCAGTAAGGTCACTGAAATTTTCTGTTAGTGTGGTAACTGATGATCTTAAGAAAAATTAGTTATTCAAAAATTTGTTTCACAGGAAACCCAATCCTTAAACTCTGGGGTTTATTGTCATCAGAAAATTATCTTAAATTCAGTCAGCGTTTGGGAAATACATCGCAGAGTAACTGGGATTTTATTTCTCTAAAATTCCATTATGAAAAGGAAAACAGTAACTCTCTGAGCGTGCAGGATTTTGTGGGATAATAACTCGAGAAATTAACTTAATCTTCATTGCAGTGAGGAGAAGTTTAAAATCAGCAAGCAAAGAGTGAGCACACAGATTAAGCAACACCAGACAAAATAAGAGAGGCTTACAGTTTTAGCTCTGTATTAGTTACTGTACATATGGAACGAAGAGACTGCAAATCACATGGGCTAATGAGTCCTGTCCTTGCTTCTGACCTGCAATTCCCCCAAAAATGTGTTTTTTGTCTTGGAGAAACCCCTGTCTCTGCGGGTTGTACTAGAATATATTGCCTTACTTGCAAAGCTGGAACCATGTGCTATGTTCAGGATTTTCTTTTCTTTTTCTTTTCTTTTCTTTCTTTCTTTTNTTTTCTTTTCTTTCTTTCTTTTTTTTTTTTTTTTTTTTCCCTGCATTCTAGCTTTCTAGAAGTTTCAAATTTGCCTTTATGCCTTTACATGTTTATTAGGAAGTGTATTGGAAATGGCCTTTTACCAATGTGTCATCTCTTTTTAGCATTTTAAGGAGACTTCATTGTTTTTACTGGATGAGATTATTTATTCTTTTTCTGGACTCAGGTAGTCTTTTATAAAATGAGAGGGAAGTTGTTTTGATATCTTTTGTGTTTTCCTCTCTCCTTCTTTCTGTCTATACCCTCCCATGGAATCTGGAAAGCAAAACCAAGATTTTTGTCTCTATAATCATATATTGTCAACAATGACAAGAGGTGTAATTACCTTTATAATGAGGTTATATCGTGGATCATAATCTCTCAAATGTTTAATTTCATTGGCTGTGAGTTCAGACAGCTACCCACAACTGCCAAGTACATAAATGTTTGTCGGTCTGTTATTTGTTTCCATAAACTCAAGTACAAGTAGCTTGTAAAAAATATTAGTCTCCTGTTCGGGTTTTAAATAACCTTCTTTCTACAGCAAAGATTCAGTTACTCAAAGTCATCACATGTGCACGTATCAGCCTTGAATTTTAATCGGGAGGGATTTTTATTTTTTAAATCTGGTTTGGCTTAAATTCTTACTATATGAAAAGTTAAAATACTGACACTTAGAAGACAAGGGAGCATGAGAGAACACAGTACTGGATTTGTCTAGACCAGAGTGAGCAGACTGAATAAAGCCTAATGAATGAAACAGACTTTCGAAAAATCACCATTATTTTAAATAGCAACTTTGGATTTGTTCAGTTGTTCCGGAGACTTCGCATGGTGTGGCAGGTAACTGTCGGAGTCTTTAGGTTAAGCATAAGGGTCACATCTTGGTGCCATGGAAATGAACAACAAAAGTCCCACAGATCTCAGGAAGGGGCTGTGATTTAACCCAGCAGCCAGCTTTTTCCCCTTGGCAAAGCAGACACTAAAACACAGAGAGATTGCTGCAGAGAGCAAAGGAGAAGGGAGAATTTTCCATGCAAACAGGCATTAATCAAACAAGCCATTTTATAAAGAAAGACATAATAAAGAGGGCTTACTCACAGTTAAGGGAATTTTTATGTCCCAGGATTTGTCCAGCTTTGCCAGATGCCAAGTCGAAAACAAGGCAGGAGGAGGAAGGAGAAGGCCATAGAAAGAAATATCTTGGCTACTCTTGAGACTGTGTGGAGAATGAAACATCTCAAGTTTGTGAGATAGTTTTAAAGTCTACGTCCAAAAAGAAACATCAGAAAGAAGCCGAGAACTGTAATGAAAGTATAAGTGGACCCAGATCAATGGAAAGTTTGCAGTGATTCTGACAAGATTCAATTTGCCAAAATCGTGCTTGAACTGCAGTAGTTTCCCTATATCCTCACAGTGCAGATGTCTTCAGGAGTAGGAGGGATGCTCCTCCCATTCCAGTTCCCTAAAAGTGGATGAAAGCTTAAAGATTTCTACATGCAGCATTATTTTTTTTTTTTTTCTTCCCCACCAGCAGACCTATTTCTCAATTGGAATGTTTCTTTCCCCTCTCTGTGTGAAAGCCTTTTACGGTTCCTTGCCACTGGGGGCAATCTAACACAGATATTGGCGTGACCAGTGCTGCTGCTTTGCAGCCACGGTCCTGGAGAGTTCATTATAGTTCGAATATTTAACTTAAAAGAACGAAATGATACAGTAAGGCCAGATTAAAAAACAAAACAAAGCAAAACAAAAAAGTCACACACACATTTACTCTGTTTCACTGGAAAATGAGGAGATATTTATGTCTGAGTAAGAAGGAAAGATGATAGCAACTTTAAGATTTAAATTGATCCAAGTATACGATGCTGAAGATCCTAAATGGTTTCAAATTGCGGAATATTATCTTGTAATTTGTATATATTGCTTCTGTAGGCTGCTGAGGAAGCTAATTGCGATACATCCTGTGGTTAAGTTATCATCTTTCTCAATGACTGAAGATGATAATTTTATCTTTAGGTGAGTTTAATGCTACCCGTCTGTTACGTTCATTTGTATGCCGGAGCAGTGCTGACAAGCCTCCTGTTGTTCCATGTAGCATTTGTGTCAGCCAACCAGGTTAGGGGAAGATTCACCTCTGTGAAATTACAACATAGGAAACGAGCTCAGCCCCCAGAGAGCGGCTTTTCTCTTTTTCTGAGCATGGCCGGTGAAAGCAGCTGTGGCTGGAAACAGGCTGTGTTCACATAGGTCCTGACTGACCTGTCTGCTCTTCTGCAAATAACAAAGTATGTGATATCAAAGCAGGTGGAGATGAGAGATACCAGCAGTGGGGAAAGCTGGTTGTTGTGTTGAACAGCATTCACCTTGCTGCATGATGACTGCACGATAAGAGCAGCCTACACAGGACAACTGCAGAGAAAACGGGAGAGCTGATCACCTCCGTTTGCCCTTACCTCAGCAGCAGGAGCTCTGGCCACACAAGGAAGAGTTGCACACACCGGCTTTGTTCTAGGGTTGTATTTTATTCTTTAACTAGCATAGTAGACACCAACCAGGTCAAAGAGACTGCCAGGGAAACTTTTGTTTCCATGAAACACTGGAAGGCTTTCTTAATTCTTGAATGATTTTTGATACAGTCAGCAGGCGAAAGGAGGGCCCTGTGAAAGACCGTACCAGGTCTGGCTGTGTTGCGTCCAGCTGGATAGCTGTGGACTTGTGATAGAGGGGCAATGGGTCCTGCTGCTGCCATGTCCTCTTCTTCTTTTGAAGTGCTGTCATAGCCCTTCTATGGTACAAATTTGGATCTTTTGCATGTGAGACTCTTTTCTTAGCTTGCTAAAGTGGAAAGTGTGTGGGGAATGACAAAAGGAAGATGCATGTAACCATAAAGCAAGGGCAGGAGCAAATTAATTCCAACTACGTTAAGAAGGCATGTAGGTTTGAGGGGGGAAAAAAAAAAAAAAAGAGAGAGAGAGAATAATAATCTAGGTGTGTATGGTTGTTTCTTGTAAGTAGTCACACTTCACTGTTTCATTTCTGACTAGCCCAAATGAGACAAGGCAATCCTGGCAATTCTGATCATAGGAAGAGTGCTCTGTAACAGTGAGAAGTCTGAGTGAAAAAAAAGGTAGGATAGAAAGAAGAAAATAGCTTAGCAGTTTTGTGTGCAGAGTCAGTTTACAGTAGAAGTGAAGTCAACCCCTCAACCCCCGGATCTGAGTACAGCATCCAAAAATGTTTGGGAGTATTTAGCTTGGAATTAGGCCTAACTTAGGGAGACAACCTGGAGTTTCATCCAATCTGAAGTTTGCCATTATTCATGCTAATTAAAGAATAGATGTCAGGGCTTGTTGTTTCTATTCAGCAACAGAAAATGAAGTGAAGGAAACCCTTCTCGATGCTCTCTTTAAAATCAATAATTAGATCTGATGTCAACACACTTGAGTAAGTATTGTATTTAGAGACTAGGGCAGGAACATTGCTGGGCATCAGATTGTGGTGATTGGGATGGATAAGAGGCAGTTTCCAGTGGAGGCAGCCAGACATTTGGGCTGCTGGGTGATGAGGTGTGGGCTGGAGACAGATGTGGGATAAGGAGATGGGAGGCAGCCAAGAGGTGCTAATTCTTGGTACGGTTACTGGCTGGGCTTGGCACCACTGCTGGACAATTTGCTGACGGGAGTCGTGAACCATTTTGGGAGAAAAGATGTCAGGTAAAAAACTGTCCACACATTTCTGAGCCTCTGAAGAGGTTTGGGTTTTGTGTGAATGTTGGTAGCGACTTGGTTGGTTGTAGATGTCAGCAACAATTCTTGCCTTTTCAACGTTGAAATGTGAGACTGTGTCATATTCTGAGAATGCTCCCTCTGTTAAATAACCTTTAAAAATAACTAACCTTTACAAATACATACGTGCTAACATCTGTGTGAAAGGCAGCTTCCCACACTGACCAGTCCTCCATCTGGCTGCAGGCAGTGGGAGGAAGCATGGGAGACTGTCAGCCCTCACAGATGGGATCCAGCTAACGTCTGTGGGCGGCCCTGACAGAGGTAGGTTTGGCTAAAACTTTGGAAGCTACCTCTGCAATCCGAGCGTCAAGGTTAATCCAGTAAAATGGTGTTATCTGTAAGAACAGAAGTGAGCTATTCCTCAGCTGTGCTCTAGCAGTGTTCAAATCTTGGACTGGATGAAACAGCTGGAGACAGATTTTGAACTGGTTCAAAAGGCTGGCGGAGCTTTAGCGTGCCACCTCTGGCCCACCATGCTGAGCAATGTTTTCCTACACACACAACAGCGTGGCTGCCCTGAAAAGCGAGTAGAAGCACCTGTGCTGATTAAAGCAAAGGATCCAAGCACTTACCCCACACGAGAGATCAGGAAACAAAATGGCCACCGTACCTCTGAACCGATTTGTGAGCAGGGCTTGCCAAGCCTTGGGTGAAACCTTGCCGTACAATGAACCAGGGCGGCAGGAATTTGGTGCTTTTCTGTTTCAGAGTGAAAGCACTGCTGCATGGCCTTCTTACTTACTGCTCTTAGCAAGGAGCACGTTATTAGCTGCCCTTCTGGCTGCGACCTGCATGTAGGTTGTGACATGCCTCGGCGGTGGTTGGAGGGGAGGGAAAGCAGTGCGATAAGTCTTTGACTTTACACCACATGTTTTAGAATGCGGTAGTTCACTCTCACATTTTATAAAATCAATTTCCATTCTGTCGTGGTATTTCACACATTCACATTCTGAATAAGTTAGAGAATATTCTACAACTTACTAAAATAACTGCAATTTTAATTTTTCCTATTACATGAAGAAACCTATCCATACTTTATCTGTTACAGATGGAAAAACTACATATGGAGAAGTCAGATCTATTAATTAGTTTATAAGCACAAAGTCCCCTAAAGAGTGCTACAGATCCATGTGTTATTCTTAAGAGCTGTCTGAAGTACTTGCACTGAATAATTTATTTCAATTTAGCCCTGTTTCTGCTGTTAATTATCTAAGATCAGACTTTGCTTTTTGAGATTTTTTTTAACCATTCTGTCCATTACCTAAATTCACTGAAATGCTCTTTGAACATATTTCAACCTACTGAGGTATTCAGCCATCAACATTCACTGACTGTTCTGTGTTATCTTTAAGGCATGATAGGATGATTACTAACTTCTGTTGTTTTTATTCTCCAGTCATGAAATCCTAGGAGAAAGAAGAAAGGTGGAGGAAAGTAGGAGAAAATCAACCTCATGGGAATACTGAACCGTGTTATTTTTTATTTCGTCTTCAAGGACTGTTTTGAGACCCTAACTAAGGCTCTGGCCCTGTTGTGCTAGGAGACGCAGGCCAAGCAGCATCTTCCCAATGACACGGAGCTCTTTTGTGCTGGAGAGTGTGGAGTCAGCCAGGTGGGACCAGGGAGCACTGATCCCCATTTTCAGTCCTGGTAACTTCTCTTTCCTGAGCTCAGCGGCTGCAGACTCCACTATAAGATACTCAGCAGGTGAGACAAGAAGGATCATGGCAGTAGGTTGAGAAAGAGTTGGGCTGAGAGGAATGAGGCAGAAAAGTGGCTGTAATCTGAAAGTTATACTTTTGGTTATGGGTTGTTTTGTGTGAGGCTTTAGTTGACCTATTTATATAATAAAACCAGGAAAATATATGGTCTAGTTAAGCATCTGTACAGCAATGTGGCAGGGTAATGTCATGTGCATCCTCATTGATTTACTGTAAATTTTGTCTGCTAATTATTCAACCTCTGTTAAAAAAAAATGCTGAAGAAGCATTTTTGGATGCATCTCCTATTGTGTGGTGTAGTTGTGGTAGTATTTATGGGGGGAACTATCCAGTAAAACTAAATTAAGCTCTGTTAAAATCTGTGGCTCATTACCACTGTATAATTTATTCTTCCAGCATCACTCTGTGAAATATTGTCACTCCCACGTTAGGCAACGTACAAACTGTATTGGTCTTGCTGTCCCAGGGTGTAGGGCTAGATATGGTGAGGATCTCCAGGCACTTAGGGATAGGAAATATTTGCTGTCATTCTCAAGGGCAAAGCAAAGTGACTGATGGGATTGTCCAGAGCACTGATTACAGCTGTAACTGTCAGAACACCTTCTAAAATCTATCCTTTATCCAAAATAGTCAAGAAAAGCAAAAAGGACTGGAGAAAAATGTCCACAACTGTGTTTTTCCCAGAGGGTCTCAAAGGAGAAAGTGCTTTTCCTGGAATTAGACAGAAAATCTGAAGCAGCGCTGGACTTTGAACCCAGGTCTCCCGGTATGTTGCCATAACTGCAGAACACAGAAGTGCTTTTGGACAATGAACGGGAAAAAGGGTCAAAAATAAAATTCAAGGTAATTTACAGCAGAGTGTGAGAAAATATTTGCAGATGCATCCTCTTGATCATTCCTCTCTGTCAGTACTATGTGTTGCATTTGCAGCTCTGTAATAGCTGAAAGATTTAAGTAGCTATACGTGATTAATTAATTTATTTAGGTAACTCCCTCTGGTCCTATTCATGCAGTTGTGGATTTTTATATTCCAGTAAGTCAGCGAAATGCAATGTGTTGATGCGCAACTTGAATCTAAGCAAATAAACATCATGTACAGCCCCACTTCTTTTGATTAGGTCATGCTTTAATTAAGTTTTCTGTATGTCTCCATATCTTTTCCTGGATATCACGGCCACGATTTGGCGCTGAGGCTTCTGGGTAACCACCAGTCCCTGTACACAAAGGCTGCATTGGTAGATTTGTGGTAAGGACTCAGTGGAAGAGAAGGGTTATGCTGTGGCCCAGCGGCTTGACCTTGCTCTTGTTGAGCCAGCAGCAAGGGTCTTACTGATTTCAAGGAGAGTGGGACGCTGCAATACATTTTTATTCTTGAGTGCTGTGTGCAGGCAGATGGGAGGGACTGCTTGTGGTGATACTGAGTGCAGTTTGTTGATGCACAGGTGCCTGTTCTCGCACGAATCAGTCCTTATTTGGCTCGGCAGTTTTATGTATCCATGTTTTGTGTGTGAATGCAGTGTTTGTCAGGCACTAGTTTGGCGGCTCTCTGTGCGCTGGGTGTCTGTCTTGGTGGTGCTGAATTTGAGTTACGTTGCGATGCGTGCCAGTGTATCAGAAGGCAGGTCTGAGACATTGATGAGTGCTCACCATGCCTGCTAATCCTCTCCGGCTGTAGCCACACAGTTGAGTTTGGTATTCTCATCACCTAAATTCCTAAATGTACCCTAAATGTACTTCTTAGGCACATTCCCTTCTAACGCAAGCTGCCCAAACATCTGTGGCGAGACTAAGGAAAACATGGAGAAAAAGACCCGGAGATGAATATTTCAGCAGAAACGTGGGAAGTAATGCAATGTAGCTCACGCAAAACCTTCTGTAGTGTATGCCATAAATTAACACAATATAAATTTATACATATTTACACCACATAGACTAAAATATATAAATCCTCAATACTCAGCCTTCTGTAGTAGGTGTAAGCAAGCAGTCCATATGCTTAGCTGCTTTCTGGGGAGCTCTAGGGAACAAAATGTATCTTTGTGGAACTTATGATATTAAGGAGATTATAAACGAGGGTAATCAGTGCAGTCCTTAAAATGGGTTGTCTTTTCTGTAGGCTGAAAACAAGCAGTGAACTCCTGATTTGCTGTCTAAGGCTCTCCTTCAGCCAGGTGCTAAAATACACGTGACATTTAAGTGCGTGAATAGTCCTATTGATGTTGAAGGCCTGAAGATCAATCCATTGCTTGTTGGATTTTCCTGGCTTCAGGCTGTATGAGTCTATTTTCCTCTTGAATTTGTGTACTTTCATTACAAAATACAAGCTTGTAACATCTCATTAGGTAGCAGATGTTTCCTTTTTCACATATTACACTGACTATTCTAAACCAGTACCATGCACGCTCCTGTGTACAGCTGCGCAGTACAGAATTTGATCTCTAACATTTGTTCTGTTGCTGCTTTCTATAATAAGGACATTTGGTATATTTTTAAGGTATGCGACTTGGAGTCCAAATGTCAGGATTCTCTTCCCAGCAATACTATGGTTTTTAGGGATTAGGGGAATTGCATGATTCATGAGCAATCTTTTGTGATTTTTTTTATCTGAAATGCTGGGAAAACTTCCACTTCATAGAGGTGCTAAGAGAAGGAAGGTGGTGATAAAAGAAGAAAAGAGGAATTGCTTGTAAGCCTTATGGCAAACCGTCCTGCCACATGTTGTTTGGCACAGGGACAATGGGATTATTTGCTCCCTCTGATTTTGGCCACCTATCATAGGTGCCTGTATGAGGGCCTAGATAGCCTCTGGAGAGGGAAAGAAGCCCTTCCAAAGTGCTGCAGTGTTTTTCGGTGTTACAGTATCAGCACTACTACTACTACTTCAGATCAAAGTCCTAATCCCCCCAAACCTTTCAGAAATGGCTCCAGAACCTTCTCATTGGGCCCAGCACCAACCAGCCACACCACTGAGGTGATACACCACGAAGAGATGTTTAGTGTGGGAATGTGTAAGGTGTCAGCACAGAGGGGTGCAGCCAAGGATCAGTGGGGATTGAGGTCTTAATGTATACACGCAAGGACTGGCAAAGACTGCCCCTCTTGCACACCACAGGGGTGTAGCCCTAGCCGGTGTTTTGAGGTTTCTTCTCATCCTGATAGAGGGTAGGGGAGCAGGAAAGAAGAAAAGGCAAGCAGTCTTCACTGAATGATGTGGATGATATCATGAGGGGCACCTGGCAGTCGGAAGCCAAGCACCCATTAATTGCTGGGCCCTGAGGGAGAGGTGAAGCTCCCCATTCCCTCTATCGCAGAAAGTGAACCATGGCCAGTATGCTGGAGAGAGTCGTGAGCCTTGTTGGTTGCAGAGCACAAGGAGCCAGTGTCACCTCATATTACGGCAAATGTGATTGGGATGCTGGAGGCCAGTCATAGCTTATGTGATTGCAGTACTGAGCTCTGGCACCACCACCTCCCAGACTGTTTTTTTCTTTCCTACTTCTCTGTACCTAAGAACGTGCTTATCCCTATCCCTTTACACAAGAATTGTTGGAACAATTGTTATGGCTGCATTGTCTACTTAAGCTGAAATGACAGAATGTACTCTTCCACCTTACAGGACTTGTACCTAACTGGGATGAGTTAATGCTGGTGGTGTAGCAGAAGTGAAAAACCCCAGTTATGCAGACCTCTGCCTCCTTCCTTGCTCATACTCATTAGCTCAGTAAAGCACAAGATGTTTCAACAGTGCTTGGAGAAATAAGGCTTCTGGATTCTTCCTCCCTTTTGTCATAGGTGAGAAAAGATGCAAACCATTTGTTCTTTCCTGAAATATATGAAGACAGAAACTTTCACTGATCGTTTTAGTTTTCTTGTTTTTTTTTTGTGTTTTGCTGTAACTGGGAAGGAATCAACTGGAGGAGCTACAAGACAGTGAAAATTCATATTGGGTCTGCCTTATACAATCCGAGCAGTCCCAGTGTGATGTCATCAGCCGTTGACCTCTGGTGGAACGGCTGGCAAAGATGGTCACAGACATGGAAGTTCTTCGGAGGCAGAGGTTTTATCCTTGCCATTCAGACTAGCAAGTTTTGGTGTCAGTACTTGAATGAGATGTCTCTGGTAACCTGTTTTGGTCAGAGACTGACCACTAGAGCAACTGAGAACATTTCTTCTACAAGTCACATTACGAATGCAATGATGGGAGCGGGTGAGTACAAAGCATTGTGTCCAATTGTGAATGCAGCCTCCTTGAAAAGAAGCAAACAGCAACCAATGAAAATGCAAGAGAAGACTAATCTGGTACATCTTGCAAGTGTATTTACTGAAAAAAAAAAGAAAAAAGGAGAGGAGTTATCTTTGCTGTCACTCCAGGGGTACTAATGGTGTCCCAGAGGGACAAATTTCATCCCTGCAATCTTGGGGTTGGGTTTCCAGCTGGCTAAACACAGAGCTACTCAGTCTGAGTGTTCTCCTTACTGGAACAAACTCCCCTTGGAGCCATTCCCATCCGGCCCATAGTGAGAACCCAACATACAAGCACATTCCGATAAATGACCCAGCATTAAGCGTCAAAGGATAAGGCCCAGCAGAATTCAGACACTCTCCCCCTCCCCTTCTCCTCTGCCGCTTCCCAGCCCTTGCCAAATCCCAGTCACAAGAGTTTCAGCATGACTTCTCTGTTACCTGTGCTTTGTTAAGATTCGCTGTTCTCTCCAGAGGGAAACAGCCGAACAGCATGAGTTTACGTGGAAATGTTTTTTTACAGTTTTCCTTTAGCTGAGTTCCTCCCCTTTGTTTTGCTCTGTACAATTATTACCATATGATTTAATTGCCTTGCCCTTTTTTATCCATCAGTAGAAGCCAAGCCTGCTTAAAATGAAAGGCAGCATGTAACCCTCTGAAATCACTAATTGTAGTACTACAGGTGAGCTGCATAACAGACTATTGTGAATTTTAGTCTGAAGTTCTTTGCTGTTTAAATTGGACAACAGCAGGAGAGAGAACAAAAGCTATTTCCTACCTGATGTTCTTGGAAAACCGTTCC